>SJYA01002426.1:4317-42114 GCA_006410615.1 Neotragus moschatus | reverse complement strand
TTTCTCAAGAGGCAGGTCAGGTGGTCTGGTATTCCCATCTCTTTCAGAATTTTCCACAGTTTATTGTGATCCACACAGTCAAAGGCTTTGGCGTAGTCAATAAAGCAGAAATAGATGTTTTTCTGGAACTCTCTTGCTTTTTCCATGATCCAACAGATGTTGGCAATTTGATCTCTGGTTCCTCTGGCTTTTCTAAAACCTGCTTGAACATCTGGAAGTTCACAGTTTGCGTATTGCTGAAGCCTGGCTTGGAGAATTTTGAGCATTAGTTTACTAGCATGTGAGATGAGTGCAATTGTGTGGTAGTTTGAGCATTCTTTGGCATTGCCTTTCTTTGGGATTGGAATAACAATAAAAATAAATTATCTTGTATACTGTAGGCCTGAAGTCTGACATCAAGAGGGCAGCAGGGTGATGCTTCCTCTGAAAGTTCTTGAGGAGAACATTTCCTTGCCTCTCCCTGGTCCCAGTGGCCCCTGGTATTCCTTAGCTTAGGACAGAATAACCTCAGTCTTAGCCTGTATTTTCATATGGGCCTTCACATGATCTTCTCCTCTTTATCTTCTCCCATCCTTTTAAATGGACAACCATCTTTAGATTTAGAACCAGCCTTAAACCAGAATCTTGAGATCGTTAATTTTATTGTATCTTTAAAAACACTTTTTCCAAATAGGGTCACATTCACAGCTTCTGAGGAGAAAGAGTCCATCTGCCAGTGCAGGAGATGGGGGTTTGATCCATGGGTTGGGAAGATCCCCTGGAGAAGGAAATGGCAGCCCACTCCATCATGCTTGCCTGGGAAATCCCACAGACACAAGCCTGGCATGCTACAATTCATGGGGTTGCAAAGAATCTGACATGACTTGGCAATTCAACTACAGCAACAACAATAACAAATTCAATCAATTATAGGATCTTAGCAAATTTCTATTGGTCTTTCCAACTTTGGCAAAAAATGGTCATTTCTTCATAATTTATAATTTGTGTCTATAAATATCTCTATGTTTTATCAGAACATGAGTTTTATTTTTGCTTTTTTTAATCACCTTTTCTCCAAGTTTTATTGAGATGTAACTGACATACAATATTGTATAAGTTTGAAGTGTACAATGTGTGGCTCTGAATCACTTATATGTTGCAAAATGATTACCACCATAGCATTAACTAATACATACCTTCATCCCATCATATCATAACTATTTCTTTTTTGTAGTGAGAGTGTTTAAGATCTACAACCAGGACATGGAAGCACCTTAAGTGTCCATCAACAGATGAATGCATAAAAATGTGGTAGATACATACACTCAAACACTACTCAGCCATAAAAAGGAATGGAGTTGAGTCATTTGTAGAGATGTCAATGGACCTAGAGTCTGTCATACAGAGTGAAGTGTGTCAGAAAAAAGAAAAACTAATTTTGTATATTAATCCATATATGTGGAATCTTGAAAAATGGTACAGATGAATCTAGGTTCAGGGCAGGAATGTAAAGATGTAGAGAATGGATATATGGACAAGGGGTGTGGGGGAAGGCAAGGGTGAGTTGAACTGGGAGATTAGGTTTGACATAAATACATGACCCTTTATGAAACAAATAGCTAATGGGAAGTTTGTATACAGCACTGGGAGCTCAGTTCTGTGCTCTGTGATGACCTAGATGGGTAGGATGGGCAGGAGGTGGGAGGGAGTTCCAAGAAGAAGGGATATGTGTACACATACAGCTGGTTCATTTCATTGTACAAAAGAAACTAACTCAACCTTGTAAAGCAATTATACTAAAAAAATTACTCTCTTGGCAACATTCAGGTATATACCACAATATGGCTCATTATAATCAACACGTGCAGAGCAGATCCTCAATTCAATTAATTACTGATAGGTAAGGACATATTAATGCCATCTTCTTCACTGTTTTCTGGATGTTTAATAGTTTCTTTCTTCCTCTCTTGCTGTCTTTCCATAGTGACATTCTTTGATTTCTCTCTCTTTTTTGTATGTCTATGCGGTTTTTTCTGTACTTATCATCAGGTTTACATAAAACATCTTATAAAAATATAGTCTATGTTAAGCTGATCACTTAATTTTAATTGCATACAAAATTTTTACCCTTTTAATCCCTCTCCCCTACATTTTATGCTTTTATTATCATAATTTACATACATTTATATTGTGTATCCACTAAAACTTATTGTAGTTATAGTCATTTTTAATACTTTTGCCCTTTAACTTTTATACTAGGGCTAAGTGATTAACTCTACCATATTACAGTACTGGACTTTTCTGAATTTGATCTGTACATAGCTTTACCATGCGTTTTCATTCTTTTGGTTCTCATGTTACCAATTTGCCTCCTTTCATTACAGTTTTAAGAACTCCTTTCAGCATTTCCTGTATGTCAAGTCTGGTGTGATGAATTATTTTAGCTCTTGTTTCTCTGGTAAAGTCTCTCTCTTCTTCATTTTTGAAGGACAACTTTGCCAAGTAAAGTATTCATGTCTGACTTTTTTTTTTTCAGCACTTTGAATATAACATCCCAGTTTCTCCTGATCAGCAAGGTTACTGCTGAGAAATTCATGATGGTCTTATGGGGAATTCCCTTGTAAGTGATTTCTTCTTTTCTCTTGTTGATTCTCCATGTACAACTTTTGACAGTTTTATTATAACATGTCTTGGGGAGAATCTTTTTGTATTGAATTTGTTTGAGAGGCTTAAGAACCTCATGAACCTGGCTACAAGGGCTGTTGGGGCACTCAGGGGTGACTCATGTCCAGGGCTATAGGCCAAGGCAGGTGGTATTATCGGCTTGAGCCAATGGCATATGCTTGGCTGTGGGGGCTGGCTGCAGCTGCTTGTCTGTAGCAAGGCCAGCTGCATAAAGAAGTGCAGTGGCAAGGGACAGGCCAGCAGAAGTGGTTGGGGCCAACTGGGAGTTCATGAGCAGCTGCAGGAGCTCTAGTCATCAATGTGAACTTGCATGACTATAGGAGTTAGTCACAGGTGCACACACTGTGATGGGGGCCAGTGATGGGAGTCAGACCTGCCGCATGCAATATATGGCTTCAGGAGTTTACTGCTGGCACGTGTGTGGTGCAGACCAATGGCAGAAGTTGGGGTGAGATGCAAGCCCATGTAGCTGTGAGAGCCTAGACTGTTGGCAGGGACTTTGACGACTGCAAATGCTAGGCAAGGCACACGGGGTGAGCTGTTGTCTTGCATGTGTGATCACAAGAACCAGACTCGCTGCTGGTGCTGATTTCAGGCTTCAGTGTGGGGGTGGGAGAAGGAATAAGAAAGGTCTCAGGCAGGTAGTATCTGCAAACATGAAAATGTTGGGGGCAAAAACCTCAGTGGTGAAACCTCAGGGGCTCTGGGGAGGCTATGGCTTCCTCGGTGGCAAAAGCTGCTGGGGTCCTCTGTGGAACAGCCTGATATAGTCTGTGACGAGGTCCTCTGTGATGAAAGCATGTGGTTTGGGAGGATGGTCTGCAGCATCAGCAAGGGTGATGGATGTCCTTGGCAGGGAAGGCTGGGAACTGAGTTCACTGAAGCTACATGGTAACCAAAACTGGTACTCGCTGCCTTTCTTCCTCGCTTCAAACATCTATAGACATCTCAGGTTTGGCTGTCTCTGGGAGGGGTGAAAGTCAACTGGGTCCAGAAAGGCTAGGACAACTAGTTGCTCACCTGACTCTCCTTTTCCCAAGTCGGAGAGCTCTCCTACTCTGGGGAGTTCCCTCTCAGCTCTGAGCAGTGTCAGCCTGGGGAATGGGACAATGCAGGTAAGTTAAAACACATCTTCCTACTCTTTGGTGCAGTTCTTGGAGTTTTCGCTTCATTGTGTTCTTAAAGTTTCTTAAGTGGGCTCTTGAGGTCTTGCAGACTTATTTCATTCATGAATAACTGTCTAATTGTTCTTCGTGGAAGGATGGAGGTCATGGTCTCCTACCCCACCACCATGGTGACACGACTCCTTCTGTTGCTATTTTATTTTTTTATTGATTTTGGTGTAGTATGCAAAAGAGGCAGGAACTTCCATCTTAATGGCACTATTTTAAAATTCCTAGTTTCCATTTCATTTAATACATTGCTCAAAGTTAAGTGCTAAGTTTGTGTTAAGTATAAGTTTAAGCTTGCAGAGTTACTATAATCAATGAAACAAACATATCTTAACTTTTTGCATGTACATCTGTTTCCACCTGCAGCCTTAATTTATACTCCCTTTTTATTAAAAATGAATAAAATGTGAAGAGATGTGTCACCACCACTTTACTGTGACCTTCCCTTCACCGGGACATTGCCCCATTTCCCGCCCTGGTAGTTTCATCCTCTATATTTATTCTCTCTACATGTCAAATCCTACACTATTATTATATACAATAATATATATATGATGTATATTTAATATGTATATATCATCTTCAACATATATTCATATAAATATATTTCATCTTAAATAACCCTCTCTGGAACACAGCCACTACTCCAGTTATCACCCTAACTCCCCCCTGTACTCTATAACTACATTTCTTAAGTACATTATTTGCATATTCACTAGCCACATTTTCTATCTGCCTCTTGATAGATGAGGTAAGATGGTCTCTTACATTCCCACTTTCCATCTAACTGCTCCACCTAAGGCTATGATGAGCCTTCAAGTTGACAAAGTCTGTGGATGCTTTTCGGTCCTCATTTTACATGACCTTGAACCACAGTTAACATTATCAACCATACCATCTCGCAAAAATCATATTATTCTCTTTGTTCTTACATGAATTATTTAGTGTATGCAATAACTTACCCCAAAACTTAGTGACTTGTACCAACAAACATTTATTCTCTCTCAGTTTCTATGGGTTAGGAACTTGGCAGTGGCACAGATGATGGTACTAGATCAGGACCTGTCCTGGGGTTGCAGTCAGGATGTTGACTGGGGATACAGGCATCTGAAGGCTTAACTGGATATGGATGATTTGCTTCCACGATGGCTCACTTGCATGGTTACTGGATGGTGGTACTTGCAAGGCCATTTAATGAATTCCTTACTCTGCAGATTTCTCATAACTTGGCCGTTGGCAGTCTTCAGAGTGAGTGACTCAAGAAGTCACAGCACCTTTTGTAAGGTGCTATTCTATTCCAGTCATTCCTATCATTAGAAGTGAATCACTTAGTCCAGCCAAACTTAAGCAGAGAGAAACTATATGCTCCCTCTTGAAGGAGCTCAAATAATTTGTGGACTTATTTTAAAACCACCATAGCGCTCTAATCACAACTTCTAAAGGTCTCTTCTCTCAGTCTTCTTTTTCTTAAGTATATTGTCTGCACTTCTCTGCTCATCAACAGTGTTGATGCACCTCAGAGAGTTGCTCCAGTTGCTCTTTGACTGTCTCTTCATTCCACGCATTCTATCCTAGTGTTACAATATGTAGACATCTAAACTCAAATCATCTTTGTGGCTTAGATTTGTGTATCTAAAATGACAAGCCCAGGCAAATAGTATCCTCACAGTGGTTCTCTTCTGGGGCACCAGACTGGGACTGACAGGAAGAGCTGGGGGAATATAACTGATTTCTGATTTAACAGAAGGGTCATGCAGAGTTATACAACATAAATTCCAAATTTATTTACTTTCATTTGCTCATAATCTCAATATTTACATATTAATTAAACATTTCAAAGTATTATAAGAGAGCACTCAATTGTACTTTTTAGTTTTTGTTGTCTGCTTTTCAAAATAAGACGTGGTCTAAAGCAGTTTGGAAAGCACTGACTCCTTGTTGCTTGCAAGGCTAATTGCTTTCTGAGAACACTACACAGCAGCAATATCTAAGCAGCAATATTTTCAAAGAAATAACTAAATATTATTCATATTCCTACTTTTTGCTTCAATAAAATGAGTAGAGCCTAATGAATTTAGCCTTTAGGATGGAACAGGAAATGTCTGAAGAATACAAATTTTCTAACAGCAGAGAAAAGGGTAGTTAGCAATTATTGTTTAAACCTTTGTCTCTCTGCTCCAATATTTTAATGCTGAGGCATCTGGAAAATTTAACCTTTTCCCCTTGGGCAATATTTTGTCTTGATATTTTGGATTCCTGAAACTTTATGAAAAGAGCAGTATCCATTTATCTCCTTTCAATGAATTTTCAAAGAACACAAGTTTTATATTTATACTCCAAACCAGCCCTGGGTCATCAGTTCTCTCAGTTTTATACTTCTAAACTGATACATTCATCACTTAAACCATAAGCTCCATATTACCTATTTGAACATTTCAAAGTTAACTCTGTCCACTGATGGTTAATTTTTACTTTCTCCAGTTAAAAGAAATTGTCAAGATATATGCCAAGTAGCTCTAGCAAAAACCAAAACAAAACAATCTTCCTTTAGCCAGTTTAGCAATATATGTTTAATGTACTTCTTTCCATTTGCAAGATCCACCATTGGAATTTTAGTACTTTTCTTTTTTTCCAGGTGTAGGATAAAAAAGGCAGGGGGTTATTTCAGGGCAGATTTGTGGAGAATAATTTGAATTAGCATAAAGTTAACATTTCCTAAATTGCTATTTCAGAAACTAGAGCATTAACCTTTAGAAAAGACAAAAAAAGAAATATATTGGAACTTTGTTCTAGCATTACTGGTTTCCAACAGAACTTGGGATAAGTAGCAAATCTCCTGGACCAGCTAAAAACAGCACTATTCATCAGAAACTAATAGAACTTCATAATAAAACACCCCTGCCTATAAGGTAACTCCATTCAGTAAAATGTATTAAAAAGTATTATCCAGAGTTATGAAATAAAATGATATCACAAATGAAAGATACAGATCTTCCTTGACTTATATTGGAGTTACTTTCCAATAAGCCTATCATAAATTGAAAATACTAGAAGTCAAAAATGCACTTAATACACCTAATGTACTAAACAACATAGCTTAGCCTAACCTACCTTAATCGTGCTCCTAGTTACTTATATCCCCTGGAGGAGGGCATGGCAACCCACTCTAGTATTCTTGCCTGGAGAATCCCATGGACAGAGGAGCCTGGCAGGCTACAGTCCATATGGTTACAAAGAGTAGGACACGACTGAAGCGACTGAGCATGCAGACAAAACTTATATCAGCTTACAGTTAGGCAAAATCATCTAACACAAAGACCATTTCACAATAAAATTTTGAGTAACTCATGTACTATTTTGAATATTATTCTAAAAGTAAAAAACAGAATGGATGTCTAGGCACAGAATGTTCATAAACGTATGGGTTGTTCACCCTTGTGGTCACATGTGGCTGACTGGGAGCTGTGGCTGCCACTGTCTAGCATCACAAGAGGGTACTGTATACTGCATATCACTAGCCAGGGAAAGAGCATAATTCAAATTTTAAATATGGTTTCTACAGAATACATATCACTTTGCACTGTCATAAAGTTAACTAATCATAAGTTGAGTCAGGAACCATCTGTATATATTTTTCAAGTTAAATTAGAACATTTCTTCTAGAAGAAATTGTGGAGTCTTATAAAAGGGACATAATATAAAGGAAAAATAAAATACTTAGGTGATTAACAACTTTATAGAGGAATGATAAAAATTTCTAAAATATTCTTCCATAAGAGAATTATATAGAAGAAATGTAAATCATATGGAGCCTTCAAAACATGAGCAGAATAACCTGCTTTTGAGTTGAACTCAGATTCATGTATATCAGTGAGAATGCTGCAACACTGCAGTGTTAGCAAATAACTCATGTGGGTTGAAACAGCAGGGATTGCTGATGGGGTTGCTGATTCCTTTGGAATCTGGGGTGTTGACTCAGAGTTAAGGATTAACTTATCCAAGAGGGAATTGGCCCTTTGCAGCATATTTGGGAACTGAAAATTACTCCATCAAAACCAGCTGTATGCTTCAATGCTAAGACAATCCATTCTAGTAAAGTGCTGAGATGATGGATCAGGTCTGGCAGGCACTTGTACAGCACATCACACAGCTGCAGGCTCAAGTCTTGAACTTCACTCTTGGTCAAGCTGGTGGAGGTGACTGTGCTTCTTCTAACATGGAGCTTATATAAGCTCCCAGCCCAGAACACTGGATCTCTCTTTCAGTCCCACTGCTTCACTATGTGCCGCCTCAGCATATGACAGCCAAGAGAGAACAATATAACTGCTGCTCTTGTCTCTTTGTGTTCTGCAATAATACTGTTTCAGTCTCATATTTGTTAATCCGCCTTCTTTGCCTAATAGCCATTTTGGATAAGTAAGGTGATAAACTTGTGCTGCTCAGTTCCTCAGAAATTATGCCCATTATGCAAGTGTTGCAAACGAAATAAGGATGTGTCAACATATAAGATTTTCCTAAGGGGTTGCAATGGTTACGGCTTACTGTCATATTTTGGTTACTAGATTTTAAATTCTTAGAACAAAGAACTATTTTATACATTGAATGAAATTATTCATTTTTGTCACCATGCTAAGATGTGACAGGAAGACTCCAAGATGGCCCCTGGTTTTCCCTGCTTTCTGTTGCTCATGATTCTGTACAATCCCCTCCCTTTGAGGGTGGATGGTATCTGTGATTTGTTGCTAATCAACAGAATATGATACAGACCATGTGATATTATTTTCATGATTACACTGCCTAAGATACTATCCTGCATCTTGCAAGAAGATCCTTTCTATTGGCTTTTGCTGGATTTGATGGAATAAGCTTCCAAATAGAGAAGCCAAAGTGGCAGGGAATTAAGGGAAGTTCTAGGTGACACCAAAGAAAGAGCTGAAGTCCTAAACTGGACAGAACACGAAGATCGAATTCTGTCAAAGAACATTTAGGCTTAGAAATGAGCTCTTTCTTACCTGAGCTTCAGATAAGACCCCAACCCAGAATTGATTCGATTGCAGCTTTGTGAGAAAAACAAAGGACCCAGGCAAGGCATGCCTAGATAACTGACTCACAAAAACTGTGTTAATTTATTATGTAGCAACAGATAACTAATACAATGATATTTATATTTAATCATGCTAAGCTCTGTCTACTGTGTTTTGTTTTATGAAATGACTGATTTGTACTAAGACCAACTTTTTAACTTAATACAAATGAATAGTCAAACAAGAACATCTGTTATTCAACAAAGTCAGACATGGAGACTTTTTCATTCATTTAACTGCGAAGAGTAAAGAACATGAGTTCAGCCCTCGTTAGAAAAATCAAATGAATTTTCTAATATTAGCACCAAGCCTTGTTATTTTTACCTTACTACAGAAACAGTTAGAAATCAACACACAGAGCTGCATGTCCTTTCTAAATATCCTATGTTCAATCACTACCTCTCAATTTAAATGTGTCTTGACATTTAAAAATTTTGTCTGATTAAAATAAGTGAATAAATGCAAAAAACAGACATTCAGAGCTTCCTCTTCTCTATCCAGGGAGGCAAACTCAAAAGAGGGAGTCACTGGGACTTCCTTGTCAGTCCAGTGGTTAAAACACCATGCTTCTACTGCAGGGGGCACAAGTTCAATCCTTGATTGGAGAAGTAAGATCCTGACTTATGATGGTCTTTTCCCAAAACCTCCCTTGCATATCTGGAATTATATTACTCAAAATCAGAAAGAATAGAGTGCCTGGCAATTTATATCTCTTTAAGATGACTGAAAAAGTCATCTTAAGTGGATAGTGAAAAAGTTGGCTTAAAGCTCAACATTCAGAAAACAAAGATCATGGCATCCAGTCCCATCACNATCTACTCTTGGGATTTCACTAAGAGTGACTAAAGATAGAAGATACATAACTTCATTCAGAGATGAGGTACTGGGGGAAGTTTTGAGAAGATTTGTGCTCGATTTCTCACAAGCTACAAAGCAGAGAATATTTTGTGTTTTATAGTTATTTACAACTTTGAGAAATGCATTTAATCAGGTTCATTTCCTGGTTCTTAATCTTACAATGTGTACGAAATCTTCACTGCTCACTTTAGAACTGATTTGCCCAATAATAGAAAGTCCAGAGAACTGAATTTCAGCCATAAGTAGAGAAATGAACTTCAAAACCAGTAACCCAGTGCTTGATGGTAATATGAAAAACAAAGACCTTAAAGATATTCTTTAGATTCGAGGATATACTAAAACAGGTCATTCTAAATTTTGGACTACATGTATTCAATACGTATTTTTTTGCTACTGTTGTCTAATGAAACTGCTAAAGAAGCAGAANAAACCAGTAACCCAGTGCTTGATGGTAATATGAAAAACAAAGACCTTAAAGATATTCTTTAGATTCGAGGATATACTAAAACAGGTCATTCTAAATTTTGGACTACATGTATTCAATACGTATTTTTTTGCTACTGTTGTCTAATGAAACTGCTAAAGAAGCAGAATGCTAAGTCACTTCAGTCGTGTCCGACTCTGTGCGACCCCATAGACAGAAGCCCACCAGGCTCCCCCATCCATGGGATTCTCCAGGCAAGAACACTGGAGTGGGTTGCCATGTCCTTCTCCAATGCATGATAGTGAAAAGTGAAAGTGAAGTCGCTCAGTTGTGTCTGACCCTCAGCGACCCCAGGGACTGCAGCCTATCAGTCTCCTGCGTCCATGGGATTTTCCAGGCAAGAGTACTGGAGTGGGGTGCCATCACCTTTTCCAAAAGAAGCTGAATAGGAAGAAGACAAATAAATGTAACCTCTGAGTTTTAACTATGTGTTTCATTAAATTGATATGTTTTATGTCTAAAATGAAATGAGAAAGGATTTTGAAACTGCTTTGAGATTTTCAGAAGGAAACTAGCGATTAAGTACATGATTGTTGCTGCTGCTAAGTCGCTTCAGTTGTGTCCAACTCTGTGCGACCTTATAGACGGCAGCCCACCAGGCTCCACTGTTCCTGGGATTCTCCAGGCAAGAGTACTGGAGTGGGTTGCCATTGCCTTCTCCGAAGTACATGATTAGAGAATGACAATTACAATAGTTAGAAACTGGACATTATATCATAAAATATACCTTAAGATAACACACTTGCCTCTTACTTCAGATGGCAGAAGTAGAATTTATGGAGGGAAATGACATGGAGCTGAGTTCTGACTCAGTTTGAATTGTTCATAGATGCAATGGCATAGGGTGCCTTACTAAATAACAAGTTCCCAACCCCAGGTATTTTTGAGCAAGGTCAATGATTGTTAGGAAAAAAGGATGCCTTATAGCTGTCGATATACTGAGTGGAATATTTGACATCCTCAGTTCTTTTCCAAATCTAAGATTGTATTTTTTCTAAGTAATTTCTTTTTGAAGGGACGATTTCTGAAACTGTTGTCTTGGTAAGTTATTTGTTCTTTACAGGAAACATATCATAATTATCAGCTAAGGAATGTGATATTACATGTAAAATGAATTGAAATGAGAAGAAATATCCGATTCATTTATCCACATAGGATTTCATTAGCAGAAACAACAAATTTCAACATTTTCTTCTTCTTTCTAGAAATAATTATAAATAGTTATTCAAGATAAACATTGCATATAGCAGTAATAGGGCCATAAAAAAGTAATATAAGAGAAATATCTACTTAGTTTGAAAATAAAATTATATTGTAAGATATGGATATAGTCAGTAAAATTTTTTTAAAGTAATTATTCTATCATATCTAAGAGTTGTGTTAGGTAATTCAAGGACAAAGTAGTCCTAAATTGTCTTAATTGTAAATAATTTAAGAAAAGCTTTGCTTCAGTTTCAAAGACACAGTTACCCAAGGAAATTTTTGAGTAATTTATATATTTAATATTGGAAAAGATTGTTGATATAAGCTGGCAATTCTTTGTTTTAAAAAATACACTGAATATACTGCAAAGAACTTAAAATGCTTAAAAAATTATTCCATGAATTAGCAAAAAAAAAGAGATTAACATCCAACTGTTTCCTATTAATACTTATCATAATATAGCTAACACTTGATACAGTGCTTATTATGTGGCAGGCATTTTCTAAGCGCTTTTCATAATTAAGCACATTTATTTCTCCTATTAATCTCAAGAGAAATAGTGCACCATTTTACAGGTTTGGAAATTGAAACATAAAGATGTAAAGTGACTTGATAATTATTTAGGTAGGAAATAGCAGCCTTGAGTGTGAAATCTCGGGCATTCCAATCTTTGGTCAGTAGGCATTCTGAACGCCTGCACTATTCTGTGTCTCCAAATTGAGGTATTTTGAATGATTGCTTTAAAAATTTCATGCATAAAAATGTTCAAGGATGGCAGTAAGTAAAGAGGAGTTGGTTAAGGAATTTTTTGTGTGTGCTTCAAATTTCTGGGATAAAAATTTGAAGGTGTTTCACGGTCCTTTCTAGGCAGTTACTTTGTGGAAATGTCCCATCCTGGCATCTTAGAGTTTGAAGACCAAGTTGCAGAGATAGGGGTAGATCTCTGAGGCCTGTGTGAGGAACTACCTTCTAAAATGAAGTTCCTGGAAAGTTATTTCTAACAGAGATAATTGTGTTGGCTGTTCTAGGAATGCTGAAAGAAGCAAGCAGAAGGGCTGAAAGACCCAAGAAAGCAAAAGTAGCATAGTCAGTGTGCACTAGTCTCACTGTGATGGGCTCAGTCAAAGTTAGTATTAGCAATGAGAAAAAACTGTCCTGTGACCTCCATGAATCTTAGGCTTTAAAGGTGTACTTTACTGTCTCCTTCTTCAGGTCCAGGAGTCCAGAGGCATAGCACACAACACAGAAAAAGAAGTGTCAGGGGAGTTTGTAATTTCCTCAGGTCTGGCTCGTCACAACAAAAATTTGAAGCCACAGACCAGTGTTATAGCCCTCGGAATGACCAGTGTTACCGCTCCACGTTACAGCTCAGTTTCATTTAGAAAGTAAAGGAAAATACATCCTGGAGGCATGAGGACAGGCCAACCCAAAAGACATGAAGAGAAGAGAGGCCTCCAGCCTAATTTTGGCCGCTTTTTATGTTTTTTCTCCTCCCCTTGGGCCTGCCCTATGTAAACTGGGCCAGCCAGGGGTGCTGTTTATTTTACCTCTGGTCCTCGGACCTTACTTTGTTCTATTTTCGCAGGCCTTTCCCTTCTTTGTCTTTTAGCCACCGCTGTTTTGGACTCCTTTTCCTATTCTAACTACCTAACAAGAAGTTCAGAGAAGGCAATGGCACCCCACTCCAGTGTTTTTGCCTGGAAAATCCCATGGACGGAGGAGCCTGGAAGGCTGCAGTCCATGGGGTCGCTGAGAGTTGGACACGACTGAGCGGCTTCACTTTCACTTTTCACTTTCATGCATTGGAGAAGGACATGGCAACCCACTCCAGTGTTCTTGCCTGGAGAATCCCAGGGACAGAGGAGCCTGGTAGGAGGCTGTCTATGGGATCACACAGAGTCGGACACGACTGAAGTGACTTAGCAGCAGCATAGAGAGGGCATGGAAGGCCATGAAGGTCACCAAGAAAAATTACAGTAGCAGTGGCTGTATCTTTTGGGGAGTGGATTGTAATTCTTCATTACAGTAGACAAACTAATAAACACACAAAGAGATGAGGCTCCATTGGCTAGTATTCCCCATGAATAGGGAATCCAAGAACATAACATGTGGCTCTGAATAAGAAAAGAGAATAAAAACAAAAAAAATGTAAGAGAATTAGCAGTGTTGTGCATGGACCCAGGGAAATCAGTGCTTAGTGAGTTAGCTATTAACTACTGGCTAAGTAGTTAATACCTGTCTTTTTATTTTTTATTATATTTTGGCAGTTTTTGTTGTTGCTAATGTTTTTAGATATTTGGGTGTATTTGTGCCTACACATCTTTTGAGTTCATTCATATACTGCTTAACAATGGATATATTCTTAATCACCTCAACTAATTCTTCTGTGACACTTTGAAAGTGTTAGTCACTCAGTCTGTCTGACTTATTGTGACCCTATGGACTGTAGCCTGCCAGGCTCCTGTGTCCACGGAATTCTCCAGGTAAGAATACTGGAGTGGGTAGTCATTCCCTTCTCCCAGGGATCTTTCTGCCCCAAAGACCAAATCTGGGTGTCTTGCAAAATGGCAGGCAGCTGCTTTGCAGTCTGAGCCACCAGGGAAGCCAAATTCAGGTAAAGTGTAGTAATATAAAATCTTGTTTTAATCACATAAATGTCTATTATATTTATCCCATTCTAAATAATCATCCAAAGGATTTTTAAAAATTCATTTGCAATAACTTAAAAAAAATTACCTCATTGTAATAATTGAACTTTTTTATTTTTCTTTCAAGTTTTTTGCTGATATTCTTAATTGCTCTTATTAGCATCTGTAAGGGCCATTGGGAAGGCCTCAATGAAGCTTCCTTAAATGAGTTTTTCTCTTCTAAAATGTTCTTAGATTAATTTGATTTTTTAAAGAACACCTAAGCATACTGAACCTGAAACAGTCTCCAGGGATGGTAGGCAAGCACTGAGCATTTGCTGTATTAGCATACGAGGGAGGGACTTACATACAATGAAAAACAGACACCTGTTTCAAACTGTGCTCCAGTAGAGAATATTTGTGAGCTTGATCTGTTAATACTGTTCCCTAGAACGATTAATTCTCTGAAGACATCAATATCCTAAGTTGTTTTCAATCCATACCATTTCCTTTCCCTTTATCTCTTATATTTTCAGAAACTTGGCCTTATGTAGAGATTGTGGGAATTTTTGTTTTGTTTGTCTTCTTCTGTTCCAACTGAAGACCTATATTTATAGCATTTGCTCAGAGGGCATTCATTTGAATTATCACTGAAAAGGTTGCCGTCAGAGGGGGGAAACATCTGAGGATGATTCAGTACAACATGCCCTTTTGTCTAACAAGAAACTGCTTCTCCATCACTCAGAGAGAGCAGCAAGCATGTTCAATTATTCATGTTTTCTAATTAAGCCTTGCTGATTGCACCTAAACGGAAACTTTATTTTGAAGAGATTGTGTTCTTAATGTTTTTCAGTAGAACAATAATTTGTCTGAGAGTAACCTAAGTCTCTTTGGGATCCTGAGTAACTAGCTAGTGGGGTTTTGTACTAACACATAGATGTGACATATAGATACGTGTACCTATCTATAATATCTATATTAACGTATAGATATTAGCATCACTGAACCAATGGACATGAATCTGAACAAACTCTGGGAGATGGTGAAGGACAGGCAAGCCTGACAGGCTGCAGTCCATGGGGCTGCAGAGTCATACATGACATAGCGACTGAACAACAGGAGCAACACAGATATTACCTGTCATGCTGAAGGCTTCCAAACTGTTTACTTCTTGTCTTAGTTAGAGGTGACAGTGGATCTTCTTTCTGCTAATGACCTTTTAGTTACTGTCAGTATTTCAAAATTAAAGAAATGACAGAGCCAGATTCTGTTGCTGTGCAGTTATTCAGCAGTCACTGTAAGATATACTAAAATCACATTTCTTTCAAAACTGAGCAAAATGATCTGAATTATTATGTTTATGTCTTTTCTTTTTTGTTTCTGTATGGATGAAAAGGCTGTCATACATAGACTGGCCAGCCTTCATTATTTTGGGCAATATTCATCATAAAAAATATTTGGCTTTAAACACGAATATTTCTTCATTATCATTTTCTATTATAGCCGACTAAGGTAAGTTTTCCAAAGGTTTCACAGATGTATGTTTGTTCAAAATGATGAAATTTAAATTATTTTGGGACCAAGTCCTGAAAGTGAGTATATTAAACTATACCTATTTAAAACTATTTTAAGTACATTCATAAATGTTTGACTATCATCCACGGAAAAGTTTGAAATGAATATACTAGTACTAGTTCATCTGAACAATCAAACATTGACAAATAAAGTTCTGAATCATCCATTTTGGCTAACATTATTAATCAGATTACATAGAGAAATGGCCACTCTGTTACTTCAGAGAAAATATCCAAGTTTTAGTTTTTTCAGAAAGTAAATTATCTTTAGTAGAGTGTGTTTTGGCTATTAGAAGTATATTTTCTTCTTATTTTCTTCCATAGAATTTATGATGATTAAAGATGTATCTTAAATAAAATGATAGATCTTTACTAAAGATGAAACTTTGTGATACATTTGATATGCATATATCTGCTATATTACTACATTTTCTCAGATTCAGATTTATATTAATATGTGAAATATAGGGCAGGCTTCCCTAGTGGTTCAGAGGTGAAGAATCCACCTGCCAATGCAAGAGATGCAAGTCCTATACTTGGGCCAGAAAGATCCACTGGAGTAGGAAATAGAAATCCACTTCAGTATTCCTGCCTGGAAAATCCCATGGATCGAGGAACCTGGAAGACCACAGTCTATAGGTCACAGAGTCAGAGAAGACAGAGCACACAAAACACGAAACATTGAAACAGAATCAAAAAGTGTTTAGAAATTACTTAAATTTTATTTAACTTGGGAAATAGAATTTAAGACAGTCTGAATATTTTCTGCATGTGTTAATTTTTTTTAGACAATTTAACATTTAATTTTCAATGGAAATATCAATTATTTCACTTCATGATGGAAACACAGCATGAAGAAATTTTCACTTTTGGACAGATCTTTATACATGACCTTAACCAGATTAATGTATGTTTTTAAATGATTGGGGTATTATATATCACCTTTTAAGAAAGAAATTCAAATGTTAGGTATACAGTCAAGTAGCACCAAAAATACTAGAGTAAAATCAAATATGAAAGCATATAGCATTATAGTTGGAAACTGAGTAGTTTAAAGAAGAGAGGATAGATTTATGGTGATATATTTATCTCATCTTCCATATCTCTAATTACTTTTGATTAAGTTCTTCAGATTAGTCCAAGGATAATACATAGGAAACATCACTTAAGAAAGAACTGATTAAATGCTATTTGAAAAACCATGTCTTTAGAGCAGAACTACTTTTTAAAACATTCTATAAATTTATTTATTAAGACAAAATTGTCTAATAGATAACTCTGAAGTAGATGAAACCCTTTACTGCAGAAATTTTACAATGCTGAGTAGAATTATCAGACATTCTTGAGTCTTATTTTCTTATCTTTTGCAATGCTATTTACAAATAATATTGACTGATTTAAATAGGGCTAGTTGATAACAATCATTCACACTGTTTTAGTATGTCTACAGTAAATTAAATATCTAGAATTTAATTTGAGTTTGGATTCTGTTTATAATACTGGTTTACATTGCAGATGAAGGAAATTTATAAAATGGATATTCTGAATACTTTTTGACCTTTTTACATAGATTTTTGCAAAGGCTATGGGACATTTTCAGAATGTACTCTAATTATATTTTTTGTTACATTACACAGTTTTTAAGATATTATTGTTAGGGAAAAGTTAGGCTAGCATTCTTATCTTTCTTTTTTTTAATTAATTAATTTATTTATTTTAGTTTATTTTGGTTTACAATACTGTACTCATTTTGCCATACATTGACATGAATCAGCCACAAGTGTACCTGAGTTCCCATTTTTATCTTTCTTAATCTTCAACTTATTAGGGTAGATTTAGTGTCCATGAAACTATATAATATAGACCAAACTATGAAATAGCAGTATGAATTTATTTAAATCATATAACTCTGAAAATAGGTATTATTACCTTCAATGTATATGTGTGGAACCCAAAGGAATATGGTCAGAGTCATACAAGTAAAATATAAAAAGCTTGATCTTACTATTTTATAAGTCCATTATATCTTAGCCACCTCCTAAATCTATGACCTCCTACCCTCACCCTTAATGAAACTCAGTGATTAACAAATGACTTGAATTTTTTTCTCTTCTTTAGAGGAAAAATTCTAGACTCTTAATTATATCTAAATAGCTTGTACTACCATGCATACAACCTTGTTTATCTCCATCTATATGTCCTTTAAAATATGTATCTTACAAGTGAGTTTGGTACAATTGGACCACTCTCCTGTCTGTCAGTGAAGCTTCCTCCTTATTTGAAAATCATTCTCCTGCTGCTGCTGCTGCTGCTGCTAAGTTGCTTCAGTTGTGTCCGACTCTGTGTGACCCCATAGACGGCAGCCCACCAGGCTCCCCTGTCCCTGGGATTCTCCAGGCAAGAACATTGGACTGAGTTGCCATTTCCTTCTCCAAACATTCTCCTACTGGTTTCTAAATATTCTTTCCTAGTTTTTCTTCCCACCACTCCATTAGTACAATCAAATCTCTTTCAGAGACCTCTGTTACACAGTCTTACCATTACACAGTTATTTCTCAAGGCTTCCCATTTTATTAGACATACTCTTATTGGGTTATCTCATTAACTACAATGAGGGATTCAAATGCTTACTACTAACTCATACTTTTCCTCCTCATCTCTAGATTCACATTCTAATTGCTTAGGGATAGCAAAACTGTTACATCAAAAGCCAAATACAATCATATCCTCCATAATTTATTGTGCTTTTGTGTTTCCTACTCAATAAACATAACTATGTACTCATTGCCAAGTCCTACACCTTAGAGTTATCTTTGACTTCTTCCTTTCCCATTTATTTTCTTATTATATTAAATTAGTATCATAAAGCTGTTTAATGTACCAGCAACTCTTCTTTGTATTAAAGGTTCAATAGTAACACTGCCTTCCAGGAGATGTTGCTCAAGGTGTTGAGACATATGTTAAACAAATAATTTCACACATATACACACAATTACCATGAAAATATAGCTATGTTAAAAATCTAGACCACTATATTTAAAATAAACTGCCCTCTCATATTAAAAAAAAAAAATTTAGAATGAGAGATACTGTATTCCAGGACAGCAAATAATGAAACATTCAACCTATTAGAGGAGATCATGAAAGGCTCTTTTAGAGGAAGGGAAACTTGAGCCAAGATATAAAGTATAAGTTTTATATTTACTGATTGTGGGATGGAAAAGAGAGACTTCTAGGCAGGGAATTGTAAGTATAAAGGCTGTCAGGTCAGAGGAAACATAGAAAATGAGAGAAGCTAAAGGAAGGCCAGAGTTACTAGAGGGAAAGAAGCCTGGGAAGTGTGATGACAGATTAGGCAGAGAATAAAGGAGCAGAACATGCGTATCCTGTAGAACCTGTAAGGATTCTGTGAGAACGGTGAACTATTTGCAGATTTTAGGCAAGGAGGGGATATAATCAATGCTTTTCAAAACAGCCTCACATATAGTTAACAATTATGTTTATTTCTATTAACATTTAAATATCATTTGAATGTGTCCCCTCATTCTTTGTCATTGCCTTTCTCATTTTTGCTCCAACAGTACCCTACCACATTTTCCTGCCTCTGTTCTGTCTCTGCCAAAGCATCTCCTTCTTGTCCCTGGGGAAATGACTAAACGTCATTCTGTTACATAGAGTAGTTGTTTGTAGAACTTCCTAAAGTATATCAATCCATGGAGAAGTTTTGAGAAGAAAGGATTTCATCATGTTCACGGTCAACATAAATTTGAGAAGTGTCCCATAATCTCTCCCTTACTTGGTAGTTAACAGTGCAAATCCTGCAGCGGTGATTTTAATTACCTTTGTTTAATCAGGTGTTTCCCAAGGTCAATTGACCTGGTATATTACCAAACCAATTTGGGGTCTGCTTGCGGTACATGCAGAAAAACCAATCTACTGATACCAGGTTGTGACAAAGAAAAATACAGCATTTATCACAAGGTCAAACAAGGAGAATGGGCAGCTCATGCTCAAAAGAAATAACTTCATGATTCTTTTGAGCATGAGCTCTCAGGAAACGGCTTTTAAACACATGTTAGAAAGAGGGTTGTGGGGTGCATGATCAGCTCATACTTAATCTCTGACTGGTTAATGGTGAGGTAACAGGATGATGTTTTGGGAATCTCAATTATCAACTTGCTGATTCCAACTGATGATCTGGGATCTAAATGTTGGTGGTCAGCATGCAGTTAACTTCTTCCCTGGTGGGGACTTCCGTACCTGCAAAACAGCTAAGGATATGGCTCAGGATATTGTCTATAACCGTTGAGGAGGGACTGAATGTCTTGACTTTGTTTTATGACTAAACCATTATAATTTTGTCTTGCTTGACTATTGTCCTTTGTTTCTGCATTTTCTTATTTCTCTTATTAAATCTGATCTTCAGAAATCAGAGAAGGTTTAGGAGGCAAAAGTTTTCCACAAAAAAAATGGGTATATGGGGTCAGAGGTCTGTTCCTAGGGAGGTCCCATATGGTCCTGATCAGTTTCAAGTCCTCTTTTTGCTCCTATTAAAAATTAATAACATCCGGAAAGAAAAATACCAATACAGTAACACCAAAACACTAACACATATATATGGAATTTAGAAAGATGGTAATGATAACCCTGTATGCAAGACAGCAAAAGAGACACAGATGTATAGAACAGACTTTTGGACTCTGTGGGAGAGGGAGAGGGTGGGATGATTTGGGAGAATGGCATTGAAACATGTATAATATCATGTAAGAAACAAATCGCCAGTCTAGGTTCGATGCAGGATACAGGATGCTTAGGGCTGGTGCACTGGGATGACCCAGAGAGATGGTATGGGGAGGGAGGTGGGAGGGGGGTTCAGGATTGGGAACTCATGTACACCTGTGGCGGATTCATGTTGATGTATGGCAAAACCAATACAGTATTGTAAAGTAAAATAAAGTAAAATTTAAAAAAGAATTAATAACATCCTTCCATATCAATACTCTTTGAAACTTATTTTGAATTATTGCGAACAGCATGAAAACTAAACTCCCCAATAAGACATTCAGGGTTCTATTTTAACGACTTGCTTCCTTCTTTCCTTTATAGTTTCGCTCACAACACATGCTCAGTTACAGAGCTGTAGAACTATCCACAGTTCCCTGAACTTCCCCTATGCTATTTCATGATTTTTTTTTTTTTTCCAAAATGCTCCTGTTATTTTGTACTTGGCTAGCCTCTATTCCAGACAATTCACTTGCCAAGTTCATTGAGATTCCTTCCCTTATTTTCAATCAGACTTAAGGAGTCACATTTTCCTCTTGGGCATATACTTATTTTAAATTCATTACACTTTGTTGCTTACTCCTAAAAATCTAATAGTAACGAGTAAACTCTCTCAGGGCCAAGACTACTGTTCTTTCTTTTGTATCCTCATTTATTACCATTGTGTTTGGAATAAAAATACGTTGCAAAACAAATGCCTATTAAATAAATAAACAAATGCAAAGACCCAAATCATGACTAATAGCACATTAAGGAGACATAAGGCAAAGTTCAATTCCTCAATAAGCCTGTAATTTAATGAAAGTGAAAGACTAATGGCTATAGCAAAAAGAAGATTAAGGAAAATCTTTTGAGAAAAGTTTGAAGTTCATATATGGATGGATGAACTGGAGCAAGATCCCTGGAGTTCAGTTCAGTTTGGTTCATCTCAGTTCAGTCGTTCAGTCATGTCTGACTCTCTGTGACCCCATGGACCACAGCATGCCAGGCTTCTCTGTGTATCACCAACTCCCAGAGCCTACTCAAACTCATGTCCATCGAGTCGGTGATGCCATCCAACCATGTAATCCTCTACCTTCCCCATCTCCTTCTGCCTTCAGTCTTTCCCAGCATCAGGGTCTTTTCAAATGAGTCAGTTCTTCGCATGACGTGGCCAAAGTATTGGAGATTCATCTTTAGCATCAGTCCTTCCAATGAATATTTAGGACTGAACTACTTTAGGATGGACTGGTTGTATCTCCTTTCAGTCCAAGAGACTCTCAAGAGTCTTCTCCAACACCACAGTTCAAAGGCATCAATTCTTCAGCGCTCAGCTTTCTTCCTGGTCCAAATCTCACATCCATACATGACGACTGGAAAAACCGTAGCTTTTACTAGACAGTCTTTGTTGGTAAAGGAATGTCTCTACTTATTAATATGCTGTCTATGTTGGTCATAGCTTTTCTTCCAAGGAACAAACATCTTTTAATTTCACGGCTGCAGTCACCATCTGCAGTCATTTTGGAGCACCCCAAAAATAGTCTGTCACAGTTTCCATTGTTTTGCCATCTATTTGGCATGAAGTGATGGGACTGGGTGCCATGATCTTTGTTTTCTGAATGTTGAGCGTTAAGCCAACTTTTTCACTCTCCTCTTTCACTTTCATCAAGAGGCTCTTTAGTTCTTCTTTGCTTTCTGCCATAAGGGTGGTATCATCTACATATCTGAGGCTATTGATATTTCTCCTGGCAATATTGATTCCAGCCTGAGCTTCCTCCAGCCCGGCATTTCACATAATGTACTCTGCATATAAGTTAAATAACAGGGTGACAACATATAGCCTTGATGTACTCCTTTCCTGATTTGGAACCAGTCTGTTGTTCCATGTCCATAACTGTTGCTTCCTGACCTGCATATAGGTTTCTAAAGAGGCAGATCAGATGGTCTGGTATTCCCATCTCTTTCAGAATTTTCCACAGTTTATTGTGAGCCACACAGTCAAAGACTTTGGCATAATTAATAAAGCAGAAGTAGATGTTTTTCTGGAACTCTCTTGCCTTTTCAATGATTCAGCGAGTACGGGCAATTTGATCTCTGGTTCCTCTGGTTCCTCTGGTTTTCTAAAACCAGCTTGAATATCTAGAGGTTCATGGTTCATGTACTGTTGAAGCCTGGCTTGGAGAATTTTGACCATTACTTTGCTAGCATATGAGATGAGTGCAATTGTGTTGTACAATGAACATTCTTTGACATTGCTTTTCTTTGGGATTGGGATGAAAACTGACCTTTTCCAGTCCCGTGGCCACTGCTGGGTTTTCCAAATTTGCTGACATACTGAGTACAGCACCTTCACAGTATCATCTTTTAGGATTTGAAATAGCTCAACTGGAATTCCATCACCTCCACTAGCTTCATTTGTAGAGTTGCTTCCTAAGGCCCACTTGACTGCACATTCCAGAATGTCTGGCTCTAGGTGAGTGATGACACCATCATGATTATCTGGGTCATGAACATCTTTTTTGTACAGTTTTTCTGTGTATTCTTGCCACCTCTTCTTAATATCTTCTGCTTCTGTTAGGTCCATACCATTTCTGTCCTTTATTGTACCTGTCTTTGCATGAAATGTTCCCTTGTTATCTCTAATTTTCTTGAAGAGATCACTAATCTTTCCCATTTTTTAAATTCTCCTCTCTTTCTTTGCATTGATCACCGAGGAAGGAAGAGTTGGACACGACTAATTGACTGAACTGAACTGAATGTCACACAGTATCTCTACAGAAATAGATGGATATTCTGTGTGGGACTGGGATATGCAAAGTTATGTATCCCCAGGATGCAAAATCTACCCCAGTTTCTATGGTGTACAGGTACAGGATTTCTTTTCAGAATCAGAATTATATATTCTATGAGGATGAAGAATCTAGGAGGAATGTGTGAGTGGGAGTGTCATGAATATTAATGTTTAAGAAGATTCAATGCATGATACAGGATGTTCGGGGCTGGTGCACTGGGATGACCCAGAGGGATGGTATGGGGAGGAAGGTTGGAGGGGGGTTCAGGATGGGGAACACATGTACATCTGTGGCGGATTCATGTTGATGTATGGCAAAACCAATACAATATTGTAAAGTAATTAGCCTCCAATTAAAATAAATAAATTTATATTAAAAAATAAAAATAAACAATAAAAAGATTCAACCAACAGAATTGACTTTAGAAGAGCCTGGGCATAAGGAGACTATTTAGAATGCATATAACAATATTCTAGGTCAGGGAATGACCTATGAAAGGCCAGACAGCAAACAGTTCCATCTTGGCAGGCAGATCACAGGGTCTCTTTCACAAGTACTCAACTTTGTTGATAAAGAGCAAAAGCAGCCACAAACAAAGTGAAATGAATGAGCATGTCTATGCTCTAATAAAGCTGTATTTACAAAGGAAATAGCAGCCTGGGTTTTTCTTGGAGACCACAGCCTATAAGGTGAAAGTTAACAAAAGTCTGAACTCACTGATAGCATTGCCAATGGAAATGAAGGGATGCCTGTAAGGAAACCATAGAAGTGGAATATACAACATTTTCCTCCCTGCATGTGGGTGGCAAAGAAGAAAAAGGGTTAAAAATGATACAAAAGTTGAGACTCAGTCACTGGAAGGCTGATGGTGCCACGGACAGAAATAGGCATGTTAAGAAAAAGGCTATTTGGAGAGCAAAGATGATTGTAACGGTGAAGCCAGTTAACAGAGGAAAGCTGCACAGTGAGAGGAGCAATCAGTTCCACTAAACTGTGAACAATACTGAAAACTCCAAAAGTCTGTACTTGGCAATGAGTTTTAATAAATTTGTTCAAACTTTTCAATTTTCACAATATAAATAATGAAGAAGTATATGAGTTNTGCTGGGAAAGATTGAATGAGATGAAAAGGGAACGATAGAGGATGAGATGGTTGGATGGCATCACCGACTCGATGGACATGAGGTTGGGTGAACTCTGGGAGTTGGTGATGGACAGGAAGGTCTGGAGTGCTGTGGTCCTTGGAGTCACAAAGAGTGGGACATGACTGAGCAAATGAACTGAACTGAGCTGAAGACAACCATGCCTAGAGAAGATAAGATTTCAAAGAGAAGGAAACCATGGAGAAATTAGTCATCATTCTTCATGCTGCTTTTCTTTGTAGCACATCTGCCAGTCTTTGCCTTTGTTTGAAAAAACATTACAGACAAATGGTCCTAGGAAGGTAACAGAGAAGTTAGAAGAACAACTGGGGATGCCAAATGGCTGGACAGACAAACATCTGAGTTCAGGGATGCCAACTCAGCATTTGCTGAATTTTAAAGCTGGCTAGAGAGAGGTGAAGAAAATGTGGGGAAAAAAAAAAAAACCCAAAACACTGCTCTACAGGTTTCAACACTCAGAGATCTCATATTCCATCAAGTCCCCAGTTAGTGGTGCCAGATGGGGCTCTGGAGGCAAGAATATGAGACCTGTACTTCCAAGATAGGAGGGGTCCAATGCAGTCAACTTTCCACCAAGTGGCCAGTTGGTTTCCTTGAAAAATGGTCACTTATTCGGGGCTCTATTTTGATCTCTTTCATTGGCAGGTAGGAAATTCAAAGGTGACAGTGGTTAGACTGGCCTGAGGACATATTGCTGTGTGTAGTCTCCACTTTTGACACCATGTCTACTCTGTACAGGGGCCCACTGAGCCAGCTTGGCTGTTGACCTTTGACAAAATCTACCTAATATCTATTGACTAAGTCATTTTTCTCCTTGGTTTTTCTACCTCTTCTCTGAGAGTTGTACTCTGGTATGTGTTAACACGTGATACAAAAATCTTCCCACTTTGCACCTCTATCCATCCATCAAACAACTTGTCTCTATGGTAGACTTCCTCATTCAATCTTACAGTTTTTTCCTTCCAGGACTCTGACCAACTAACCGGATCATTATCATTGTACAAAAATCTGAATATAATCTTGCCTAGGGCTACTTTTGCTTCCAGTGGAAGTATGACAGGTGAATCACTTGCAGATTTGCCTACTAGAAGACTTTCCCTGTTCTCTGTCTTCCAACTCATTTGCAGAAAACAGTTGTAATGTAGACAGCATCTAGTTTTGCTTGTATCCACACACCAGAATAACCCACCCATAAAGCAGGTAGGATTTTCCCCTTCTTCTTCAGCTAGTCATAGGTATAGTCCACATGGTCACAGGTACAGGTGAAGGTTGAGTATGGATATAGTCAGGGTGGGTGGTATGGAGATCTGGGCTACCTGCTATCTGCTCATTCATGCCCTCTTATCCTTCTCAGATTGATCCTTGATGTCCCATTTAGACCTGAGCTAGTAATGAACTGCCGCTGGCCCTATTGGACTGTATGACTGAATCTGTCGGATAAGCCCTGCTCATAATGGGTATGTCTGGATGCATGTTCATTAGCTGCACCATAGACAGCCTTCTTTTTCTACCAGGGCTCAATAGCACCCCAAGAGCTGTTTCTTGAAAAACATATAATTTTCTAGTGTAGATCACATGGCCTTGCACTCAAGTCTCAAGGAACTGCATTATGATTCTCACTGAATCTTGAAAACACTTGTATCTTTTCATCACTGAAATCTCTAACTCCATAAACTCTGCCAGATACTGTTATCCAAGCCACAGGCTGCCTGCACTACAGCCAGGACTTGCTGTGAAGCCTTTCTTCTTTTTCTTTCCTTTTTTTCAGAAACCCACTCAAGCCTAACAGTCTTCTGAACCTCCAAGGATAAGGGCCAAAACAGTAACTACAAGTGTGAAGTGTGCTGCCTTTAGAATTCTTCGAGGTGTTCTAGACATTAGGCTCAGTGTGTGTGTGTGTGTGTGTGTGTGTGTGTGTGTGTGTGTGATACGGGATGCAAAAATGAAGCAATCTTACTCTTACTGTCCATACTATACATGGACAAATTAACTTTCATAGTCCACCATATCTTCCCTCTGCATTACATAAATATAACTAATAAATAACCATATCAACCCATTTTCCTTATTAGAACTGCCCCAATCCCAGTCCCATCCCCCATAGCCATCATTCAAATTACTGGATTACCACACCAAATAGCAGCGGTACTCCCTTCCATTAAGGAATTTCCCTAAGATACCACCAGAGAAATAGTAAGCAATGGGTCACCAGGTTTTGTTCCATCTTTTTTTCTTTAAGACTGGGTTCTCTTTACCAGCCAGGCGACAAGTGAGCCAGACACCAAATCCATTTTTATTCTTCTTTTCTTGGACTACTCTCAGTACTAATTCTGTCATGTCATCTCAGAAGAAGATATCTATATTTAATTAGACATAAATAAGACTTATTGTGGCAAATGACCATTAAAGTAAAGGAGAAGGGCTTAAGAGTGGTGGAAAGAGCCTTTACAATGTGCTGGCCAGTCTGATATCTAGGAAGAAAGAACAGGGAGAGAGAGGATGAGATAGGAAAGAGTTCATGTTGTAGAACTACTCCGAGAAAGTTGATGGAGAGACTCTGAGAATGGTTTCTCATTAAAGGAGTGACATATTGGGCAGAAAGGGTCCACATTTAGGACTCCTGACATACTCAGTCGTGGTCTGGTGGTTGCCTGGAGGAAGTAGAGGAAATGAGCTAAGGAAGAAAAGAAAAAGAAAGCATGATATTAAAATTTGGCAGAAAAACTTGGAGAAAACAAGCCAAAAGATAAAATTACAGAATTTTTAAGCTGGGTAAAATAATAGAAAGCCTAAAACATTTAATTTTTCAAAAAGAAAGTTAGAAACAGAAAAAGTAAGGTTGCATTCTTGGTATTTTTGTCATTCATATTTCAAAAGGATTTGATGTGAAATAAAGCCAATTATCTTACAGAATCAGGAGTAGATGGTGTAAAACATTCTAGGATTGTGGTTTTATGCAGCCATTCCACACCTTTGTATGCATGCTTCTTTTATGTATTGAGATTATGACAGGAAAAAATGGACAGCTCTTAATAGGAGAATAATAGAGCTAGTGTGAAAATTAATGAGATATAAGAATACACTGGACAGGAAAAAAAGCTGCAAAGGTAAAAAATGATTGATACTACTTCATGTAAACAAATTCAAAATAAATCTTGGCTCTATATAACAGTATTAAATCTAAAGGAATTTTCCCACAATAAACTTAAATATGGCACAATCTACTGAATGTGTATGACAGCAAAATAAGAAGGAAGATACAAAACACAATATAGAATCCTCTTCCAGTAATGATAGCACACCATCCATTGGACTACCCCTCCCATAGGCAGTAATTATAAACAATGGACAAATGAAATATTTGTCCAATGCAATGGAGAGCAACGAAAAGGCATAGAGTATAGTTCATGCTGCAGACTTCTAGCCTAGGTTGTGTCCTCAGCTGTAATATCAGAAGATCAATCTCTCATTATATCTAACATGGTAGCAATAATAATGGCAGTGAGAACTCTGACATTGGTAACCAGATAGAGTTTTCAGGGTAAAATCTCTACCAGAACTGTGTATTAAAGTCCAGCTTCTGAAAGATGCATTAGCTGGCCATAAAGGAAAGGGCAAAACTCAGTACTGAAAATTTCTGAGTCTCAAAGAGCCTTATTAAGAGCTCTTCTCCCTACGTCCGTCATGGATAACAACACTTTTCTCTAGGTTCAGAAGAATGATGAAGTGGAATTCCAACTGCAATAGTAACTGCAGTGAAGGTAAAAAAGATAGGAGTAGAATTGCCATTCTAGGCAACACCTTGGTACACTGATCAGGCTTGAGCTGCCCCAGTGGAGCAGCAGCAAAACTAAGCCATAAACTATCCAAGACTATGGATAATAAAGTTACATGTTGGACTCTTGCAAGTATTTAGAAGGGAGTTTGTTGTAATTCACTGGGTTTCTTGAAGCTATGCAGTGGAGTTCAGAGATCATTACAATTTGAAGATAGAAAGAAGTTAACATGACTAGTTTACTCACAAACTGGAGAGGGTTATGATATGTATTTATAAGCTCTGTATATTTTATAAAGATACTGTATATTATTCATGGAGGCTTTTAATATTTCTGATTAATTTTGTAAGAAGAACCCAGATCTCTAAGAATTCCCAAATAATACAGTTGTGGATGTTATCACTGATATATAAGTTCTCATTTGAGCTTCATTGGTTAACAAGAGAGAAAGAAGATTTTAAAAGCAATGTTATCTTTTGTGCTGCATAGGTTTAAGGAATGTTGTGAAAGTCTTTCTTTACCTGTGTTCCATATTTAATCTGGAGATGAGGTTAGCTAATGATATCATGGAGGTGAATCTCAAAAATCTAAGTTTGAATGGCAGACAAAGGATGGCACTGGAAAGTTCAGAGGCAGGAATCCAAGGATACTGTATGTAGGGCAAGGCCTCTAGGATGGCAGTCAAGGTCAGCAATACATTCAAGTGCCCATGGGTAAAAAACTGTTAAGTCCAAGGAGTATGTATTTACCACTGAGGTGAACTTCAAAGATGAAGCTTACAGAGCAGAGTGCTGATTTTCAAATGATTGCTTCCCTAAATGAGAATTTTAAAAAAGAAAGGGAAAAAGAAAGCTCAGACATGGAGGTAAATGAGGACATAAAGAAGAAAAAAATAAAATAAATACATAGAAACATCTCACAAAAAGTTAAAAGCAATATCAGCACCTGAATGAGTTAAAGTTACAAATGGGAAAGTATCTCAGCAAATTTCCAAAGGTGAGAGAATTCCAGGTATCTAAGTAACCATGAAAATCTGTTTCTGTGTGTGTGTTTCATAAGAGTTTCCATGTTTTGAGGGAAATCCAACTTTCTGTTTCTTGAATATGCGGTGTGTGACTTCTAAGAGTATGACTATTAACTGCATAAATGCTCAATTATGCCAGCTATATGAGCTGCGAGTTCTGTCATCCTAAAGATCAAACATGGATGTTAAAATAAAATTATAGACACAATGAATAAATACATTCAAGCTTAAACTATTCTATATTTTCTCAACCTTCTGTGCAACTTGTTTTGCTCATTAATTGTGAATGCAATCTTCTATTATTCATTAGCATAGATTCCATACTGATAATCATTTTTAAAAGTATGATTATTACATTTAAAACTTTAATGCAAAAAAACAGAAATGAAGGGAAACTGGATAAAATATAGAAAATAAGAATGAGTTAAAATATTCAAAATATCATTATAATTAATATCATGCTTTTTAAAACATAAAAATGGAATGACCACATGAACAGGGTATTGTTTTAAAACACTGTTCCACACTCAGCTTCTATAGTGGAACCTGAAGATTACACTTCTATGAGAGTAATGTTTCAACTCATCTGAAAATATTTTCATTTTCATAGTAGAAAAAACTGATTGTTGTGGGAGAAATAAGGAAACTAGCATATACATTCAAGAAGGTGGTAATTTACAGCCAAAACTGTTCACTGAAATTGTATTGTTTAGTTGAAGAATCTGTCCCCTCTTCTACCCCTATTCTTATTCTGAGAATGTCATTTCATTGCTTACTCAGTAAGAGCACCACATATACTTAAATGTAAAAACCAAATGGTTTTATTGTTTGTTTTTCTGTCAAAAGCAAATGTGTTTTCCTAAGTTATCTAGCTATTTGGTTCTATTTAACTTTTCTGGATGGTATCAAACTTTGAATGAATACAAATCAATACTTTTGCAATAGGATTTTTTTTTTAAATCCATCCAGTATCTCAAAATGGCTGAAGTTTAACCAACAGTTGTAAAATTTTTAAAAATAAAGCTCTGCCTGCCAGACAGTTTCACATTTGGGAACTCGGCTTCACTTCACATATCCTGGCATGAGAAATAAAGTTTCCACATTCTCAGAAAACTAATGGTAATTCCACATTGCTGTTTCTCTCTGGGGGTTTACAGAGCATGTATCCCATTACAACCTCTCTCTGAGTTCATGTTCATTTAAGAATTTTTCCCCGCCTTGTGCTTTATTTGTATTTCTCATTCCATATTATTTTTCATTAACTCGGTTATTTTTAAGCAGAAAAATTTCTCTTTATACTATTGTTTTGCTCATTTGGAAAATCTCTGATCTGATATTCTCTTATGTGACGGTGTTGGCAGAGGATTTGTAAAGCCATCTAAAAATGAAGGAAGTAATGTAGAACATTAGATCTAATTTAAAAACTACTTCACTCTACAGGATCATATTCCGATTTTAGACTTCTGTTTTTATAAGTGCATTTCTAGGCATATGAAAATATATAAATGAGAGATAAATGAACCCGAACATTCTAATTCCTCATAGATAGAGGCTGAATTATTTATGTTAAATGTAAAATAAGAATGAAAACAAATACACGACAATTTGATAACTTTGGTTTACACACGTGAGGATAAGTATTTGGGTCTAAATAATCTGTCTGCGCTGATAAGCCATTGGAAAACTGCAATAAGAATTTCTGATTTACTGTATATTATCAATACTATCATAAAGCCCGTCATTAATCATCAATAGTTACACCTAATTATAGCTTATATATAGCAACCACAACTAGGTTAAGTGAAATAATTTTTAATAAATGTTTTTTGATGGTAATAACAATGAATAAAGGAGAATAGCTAAACTAACCGTATTTACATTTTTCCAGATCCAATTTAATTTATATAAAATTGCTTAGAGAATTAGAGTATTTCCAAATACTATAATCTATTATAGATTCTCAGATACACTTTGACTTAGGATAAATGAATCCTTCCATTTAATTCTTGACATGTGCTATAAGTTAAAAAAAATGAGGTTAGAGAAAACAGTGCATTTCTATAATAATCTTTAAATATAAAAATGAACAGAAAATGTGTAATCACTGAGGGAGAATTCTATTCACTCGATATCACTGCCAACTTATAGTCACTTATAAACTTAGAGAGAAAAAAAACTGCAGCAAAATTGTGAGGCAAAAAGTGATGAAAACTGAACAAACTTTTTTCCCCCCAAGCTTAACTCTTTTGAGAATTTATACAGTAGACTGCATTGGCTTAGTTATACATTCTTTAATTTACTGTGTTATTTATTCATTTTTACTCTACTCCTGTATCTGAGAAGTTGTTGCCAATGTGTACAATATTTTTTATAGCCTGTCTTAAAGTATCAAAATTAGTATTAATAAACCAGTATTAAAAATGTTCAGTTCGATTAAGTAGCACTGCCTGAACTATTGCAATATGAATCAGTGTTAAGTCTCTTTTAACTTATTTTCCTATGTATACTGCTGATGAGTTTTTTGGTAATGTCATTTATGAGCAAAATATTTATTGTTGTTGTTGCTGCCATTTTATACATAGTAAGAAGTTTCAGCAGACTTCTTCCTGGATGATAAAACTGAATTTTAATGTGGTAAATACACTAATATTTGACAAGTATAGTGTAAACACAGATAGTTTAACCTCTCATATCAACAGAGAAGCTGTACCAAGTGACTCCTAGTAAAAAATGCAATGGATATATAAATTCAAAGGGGCTTCCCTGATAGCTCAGTTGGTAAAGAATCTGCCTGCAATGAGGAAACACTGATTTGATTCCTGGGTTGGGAAGATCCGCTAGAGAAGAGATAGGCTACCCACTCCAGTATTATTGCACTTCCCTTGTGGCTCAGCTGATAATGCAGGAGACATGGGTTCGATCCCTGGGTTGGGAAGATCCCTTGGAGAAGGGAAAGGCTACCCACTCTAGTATTCTGGCTTGGAAAATTCCATGGACTATATAGTCCATGGGGTTGCAAGAGTTGGACATGACTGACTTTCACTTCACTTCATGTAAGTCCAAAGGTTTCACAAGAAGAGTCTCAACTGAAGCTGGGCCCCCTGGGAAGTGAACTCACTTGTCCTACCTACTACCTGTTTCTTTCCTTGCTTTGCAGCATTGAGTGCTTGCACGCAGGCTCAGTCATGTCCAACTCTTTGCNACATGACTGACTTTCACTTCACTTCATGTAAGTCCAAAGGTTTCACAAGAAGAGTCTCAACTGAAGCTGGGCCCCCTGGGAAGTGAACTCACTTGTCCTACCTACTACCTGTTTCTTTCCTTGCTTTGCAGCATTGAGTGCTTGCACGCAGGCTCAGTCATGTCCAACTCTTTGCAACGCCGTGGACTATAGCCCACCAGGCTTTTCTGTTCATAGAATTTTTCAAGCAAGAATACTGGAGTACGTTGCCATTTCCTCCTTCAGGGGATCTTCGACCCTGCGTCTTCAGTGGCTTCTACATCAGCAGGTGGATTCTTTACCACTGTGCCACTTGGGAAGCCTGTACAGCATTAACTGATGAGATAACCAAATTAGGTTATTTTCTGTAAGTAGCAAAATATCTCTGCTTGGTTTAGGGAAAGCTAAGGAGCAAATCTGTTGATGAAAAGTAAATTCTGAATTTATTCTTCTGAATAACTGAACACAATGGAAGTCAAATTCCTGTTTGCTCTGTAGGGAAAGACTAGAGAAAGACTTCCACTGCCATATGCAGTCATGAGGGGCTTTCTCACATAATAAAACTTTCTAAAAATCCCACCATTTGTGTTATAAAAGTTTGAGGCTCAGGTATATTTCATCAAGGTTAGTAGAATCAGAAAATAAGTATTACAGTAACAGATTTGCAGCTGATTGGTGACAGCAAAAGTTACTGCTACATGGATTATCTCAATTACTCCATTGTATGAAATTCTCATGTAATTTAGAAAAGGCAGAAATACTTTGACCTGCTGAATTTTATGAGACATGATTTTATGAAGTCTGATACTTTCACAAAAGTAGGGATTGCCATATTTGACACCTGGTTCAAGAGAGAACACTATAAAGATTTATATACATTATAAACCACCATTCCCCATACTGAAAAAGCTTTTAAAATTCACCGGTTCTTCCTTTCATCACCCATCCCACATCCTATGACAAGACCTGTGAATTTTATCTAAAGAGATGAGAGAATCAAACCAGAAAGCTCAATCTTCATTGAAAATTTTGAAATGATTATACTGAAGACAATCTTTTTTATCTTTGATTTCACTGTTGAAGAGGAATATAAAAAGAAATAACACAGGAACTACCTTGATAGGATACCCTACTACCACATAAAGTAGTAGCAAAGAATAGCATTCCAGTTCTTAGTGAAGACTTATGTTATTATCAGGAAGAAATCAACAATGGTTCCCCACACACAGCAGTCCATGTACAAATGAATATAATTATAAAGCAATTCTAATTCTTCTCTCGAATCAGACTTAAGATGTAAAATGGTATTTTTTATAGAACAGAATGATACATAGTACATACCTGGGAGAATTATGATTGTCTTGTGCTCCATCTTGATCCTCATTGGAACACTTTGTCAAATATGACTCGGTATGTTCTATATGATACTGTATATATTATGCATTATACTATATCTCTAGTCATATGTCTGAACATGCATGCTAATTCACTTCAGAAGTGTCTGACTCCGTGCGACCCTAATGGCTCCTCTGTCTTTTGTCTCCAATGCTTTAACATCTTTATCTACAAATATTCTTTATATTTTATTTTTATGTTGAGTATGCTTATCTAAAAGACATTCACATTTAACTTTCACAGAGATATCTAATAGTTTGGGGCATAATTTGAATAAACAGGAAATAAGTAAAATTTCCTTTATAGCTTTCATTTAAAAGGACATTTACCACTTAAAAAAATAGAAGTTGATGTGAAAGTTCATATACTAAATGTGGGATATCCTGATCCCTTCTTCTCTTGGCCATCAGAATGTTCACAAATACATTTCACTCTCTCAGAAGAGAGAAGAATCTTCTTTGAGGCTCTGACAGCCTGTGAGCACATAAGTTTCATCCATGCCCAGAGAATTTCCAATTCTCCTTTTAGGGCACTAATCATAAATTTTAACACTTTTCAATTTGAGGAAAGTGCTAACAGGTAAGTTAGAGACCAAAGTATAAAACAGGAAAAGGTTCAAAGGATCTTTAATAAAACAGAAAAAATTCAGGGATAAAAAAATTCAAGTAATTTATTAATATACTTAGATAAGAGAAGATATTATAAGCAATGAAACCAAATGAGTGTTTAGAGAGCTAACAAGAACTTTTGGGGGGAAAAGTAAATGTGTGTATGTATGTGTACATTTAGAGATATTTTAAAAATTCATTTAAAAGATTGGAAAATATAACTGAAGAACTCTCTTAGAAAGTTGGAAAAGGTTTAAAGGCAAAGACTGGCTGAATGGATACAAAAACAAGATCCCTATATATGCTGCTTACAAGAGACCCACNATAGATAGGTCATTTTTATTTAAAAGCAAATGTGAAGAATGGATGGGAGTTACATGACAGTCACATTCAGGGGTGATTCTGGAAGATATTCAGACAATATCTTCCCAGTGGGCCAAATTGTGAGTAGGGTACTTGGCCATCTACTTTATGTAGAAGAAAAACTGGCTTAAGGTAAGGATATATGCAGATATTTGGCAGTAACCAATGGCTTGACTATCTAGGCAAAGGCCTAAAAGGAAAAGTAGACATTAAGATGATATAGCTTACCAAGGATTCAGTATCTAAAATTCTATAGCTTTCAACTTGCAAAGAAAGGGAGACTTAGTAAGCTCATCATATTCAGGGAGTTTCCTCAATGTCAAAAGAAATTTCCCTTCAAAAGTTTCAGTTGGATTTTAAAATACATACTTATGTATAATACAGCTTTCTAGTTTAAATGGTGGCATTTTTCTTCTGTGTATATATATGTATGTACAAAGAAAATATAATAAGCCAAATATTTTCCTCTTTTTGATAGAAAAAGATAGATGTCATAACCAACATGCTTGAATTTCTTCTACTGTGGAATCTTGAAAAGGAAAATGCCAGAGCGTGACGGCATACATGTTGCCACTACGTTCTTTAATTATCACATTTCTTCATGGAGCTTAGTATTTTCTTATAAGCAGCTACTGCAGATTGGGATCTCAGCAATCCAAAAAATTAGATGTGCCTTGAAATGCTTAATATCAGAATTTATTTAAGCATCTGTTAAAGTTTCCATTTTATGAACTGTACTTTTTTTGTTAATTTTTTATTAGTTGGAAGCATTATTTTCAGACTTTCAGAACTGACATGCCTGTAATTCTTTATGCAATCGCCTGCTTTCTTTATAACAGATGGGAAATCACATACTTTTTCAAAGCATTTTCATCCCCATGGTGCACATTTCCATGCAAGCTGATTATACATCATTGTGAAAGACCAAGAAAAGGAGATATTTTCTCAAATGATTGTAATTTGTTTGGGGAAGTAAGTGAAGTCACTCAGTCGTGTCTGACTCTTTGCGACCCCACGGACTGTAACCTATCACCTATCAGGCTCCTCCATCCATGGGATTTTCCAGGCAAGAGTGCTGGAGTGGATTGCCATTTCCTTCTCCAGGTGATCTTCCTGACCCAGGAATTGAACCCAGGTCTTCCACATTGCAGGCAGACGCTTTACCATCTGAGCCACCAGGGAAGCCCCATATGTAGTAATTACTGAGAGTATTGACGTTTTAAGAACTAGTAACATTCATCTTATGAAACCATTACACATAAAGTTTCACACTGCACTTTTGTGCCCATGTAAGCTTTTGTTTTGACATCAGAAACATTTGATTCCAGTTCTTCAATTTTAAGGAAAAAACTGAACTACTACAGTAGCATAACTGGTCCTCTAACAGTCATTCTCCCTAAGCTTTCAAACCTATTGCTTCCTAAACTTCCTAAAGTAAATGTCCAAAGGATTTTTTTTTTTTTGGCTTCAATATAGCTTCCTTTATTTCTTCCTCATTTATGATATAATTGTCATACAAATGATATATTTATATAAGCACATTATTCTTTAATTATCAATTTATGCCAGTGTTCTCTTTTTAACTTTTTATCTTATATTGGAGTATAGTTGATTAACAATGCTCTGTGAGTTTCAGGTATACTGGAAAATGACTCAGTTATACATAAATATGTATCTATTCTTTTTCGAATTATTTTCCCATTTAGGTTGCTTCATAATCTTGAACAGAGTTCCCTGTGCTATACAGGAGGTCCTTCTTGGTTATACATTTTAAATATAGCTGTGTGTACATGTCAATCCCAAACTTCCTAAACTACCTAAAGTGTGTTCAAAGCTTTTAATGATGTCTTAGTATGTCTTACTTAAGGGTAAACCTCTTAGCATGATATTCATAGCCCATATCTCCCCAGCCACACTTATCATTATTGAGTTTTTTTATGTGATAGGTAAGTGGGGACACTGAGTTCCTTATTTTCCCTGATGTCCTTAAAACACAGCCAGTGTCTTAGATCTTTGTATTTTTTCTATAGCGTCTACCACAGTGTGCAGGAAGACTAGATGGTTACATTTTCAAGTGCATGAAAACATTATTACAAAAATGTAGATAACCTATTGAAACATAAAAACCTCAAATCCACATCCTGTTTCTTACCTAAGATTCAGTATTTTGATTAAAGAACACTTTGGTGGGAGATGGAAAGTCTTCCAAAGGAGATAATGTATGTTTTTGAATATACTTGTTGTAGAATAATGGTTAAGTACAACTGAAAAAGAGCTCACCATTATAATCAGATATTTTATGGGTAGAATAGATTTTTGAGACCAGCTTGGAAAAATAAACAGTACACAATAGTACTTTCATAGAAAAGATCTCCTTAGTTCTAAATGGCTGAATTCAGAGAAAAAGAATTAGTAGAACAATTTTATAGTACGGAGATTATCTTTATGTTCAGTAATACCTATATCCAGAGAATTATATATTAATTTAGAGGGATTCTTATGTGATATTTTTGTCATAGGTAATAAGACAGAGCCAGCTGGGAAGCATGTAGACACACTAATTTGGAAGCAAAGAGAGTTCAGGTTTTTTGTAGCATGCTCATAACTCTTTGTGAAATGTTATTAGTGTATATTGGGATGATGATTCATTAGCTTTCTGCATTAGCAAAATATCATTCTCACAAACATAAATGCTTATTTATTCATACATTTCTTGAGTCCCTTCACGCTAGACACTGAGGATGCATGACAGAATAAGATGCTGTTTGCAAGAAGCAGCTTCTAGAACACTATGGTAATCCAACAGATATGGACACAAATACATGACAGTTCAATAGAATAAATTCAATAGTAAGAAACACAATGCACAGCACTGTCACAAATATGTAGTAATTAACTCCAAGTATGAATACAGAGAAGCTTTTCAAGCTATCCTTGTCAGGCAGATGAGGAATACAAAGTGTGTGCGTGTGTGTGTGTGTGTGTGTGTGTGCATGTGTGCACATGCATGTGTGTGTGTGCGAAAGTAT
>SJYA01002425.1:10677-52760 GCA_006410615.1 Neotragus moschatus | reverse complement strand
TTTTATTTATCATCTCAAGAACCAGCTTTTAGTTTTGCTGATTTTTGCTAGTCTCCTTTGTTCCTTTATCAATTCTTTCTGCTCCTATTTTTATGATTTCTTTCCTTCTACTAGTTTTGAGGTTCTTCTTTTCTTTTGTTTCAAGTTGCTTTAGGTGTAAAGTTAGGTTATTTATTTGATATTTCTCTTATTTATTGAGGTAAGCTTGTATTGCTATGAACCTTCCTCTTAGCACTGCTTTTCCTAAATTCCATAGGTTTTTTATTGTCATGTTTTCATTTTCATTTGTTTCTATGAATGTTTTTATTTCCTTTTTTATTTCTTTCATGACCTGTTGGTTATTAAGAAGGGGGCTGGTGCACTGAGATGACCCAGAGGGATGGTATAGGGAGGGAGGAGAGAGGGGGGTTCAGGATGGGGAACACGTGTATACCTGTGGCAGATTCATGTTGATGTATGGCAAAACCAATACAATATTGTAAAGTAATTAACCTCCAATTAAAATAAATAAATTTATATTAAACAGAGGCATGTTGTTTAGCCTCCATATGTTTTTATTTTTTCCCTGTAGTTGACAGTTAATCTTACCACATTGTGATAAGAAAAGATAATTGAAATGATTTCAATTTGTTTGAATTTACCAAGGCTAGATTTATGGCCCAGAATACAAAACATACAGCAGAATGCTCTGTGTGCACTAGAGAAAAGGTGAAATTCATTATTTTGGGGTGAAATGCCCTATGGATATCAATTAGGTCTAACTGGACTATTGTATCATTTAAAGCTTGTGTTTTCTTGCTAATTTTCTGTTTGGTTGATCTATCTATATGTGTGAATGGGGTACTAAAGTCCCCTATTATTATTGTGTTACTGTTAATTTCCCTTTTCATATTTGCTAGCATTTGCCTTACATATTGAGGTACTCCTATGTTGGGTGCATATATATTTATAATTGTTATCTTTTCTTCTTGAATTGATCCTTTGATCATTATGTAGTGTCCTTCTTTTTTCTTTTTTCATGGTCTTTATTTCAAAATCTATTTTACCTGATATGAATATTGCTACTCCTGCTTTCTTTGGTCTCCATTTGCATGAAATATCTTTTTCCAGCTCTTCATTTCTTCACTTTCAGTCTGTATGTGTTCCTTGGTTTGAGGCAGGTTTCTTGTAGACCATATATATAGGGGTCTTGTTTTTGTATCTATTTGGCCAGTCTTTGTCTTTTGGTTGGGGCATTTAACTCATTTATATTTGAGGTAATTATTGATAAGTATGATAAGTGCCGAAGAATTGATGCGTTTGAACTGTGGAGTTGGAGAAGACTCTTGAGAGTCCCTTGGACTGCAAGGAGATCCAACCAGTCTATTCTGAAGGAGATCAACCCTGGGATTTCTTTGGAAGGAATGATGTGAAAGCTGAGACTCCAGTACTTTGGCCACCTCATGTGAAGAGTTGACTCATTGGAAAAGACTTTGATGTTGGGAGGGATTGGGGGCAGGAGAAGAGCAGAGGATGAGATGGCTGGATAACATCACTGACTCGATGGATGCGAGTCTGAGTGAACTCCAGGAGCTGATGATGGACAGGGAGGCCTGGCGTGCTGAGATTCATGGGGTTGCAAAGAGTCGGACACAATTGAGTAACTGAACTGAACTGAACTGAACTGATGATCCCATTACCATTCACTTTGTTGGTTTGGGTTCAATTTTATAAACTTTTCTGTTCTTCCAGTCTAGAGAAGCAGTTGTTGAGGAGCTTGTTTGGTGGTGCTGACTTTTCTGTTTTTGCTTGTCTGTGAAGCTTTTGATTTCTTCTTCATATCTGAATAAAAACCTTGCTGGATAGAGTAATCTTGGTTGTAGGTTTTTCTCTTCCATCCCTTTCAGTATGTCCTGCCATTTCTTTCTGGCTTGAAAAATTTCTATAGAAAGATCAGCTGTTATCCTTATCCCTTGTGTGTTATTTGTTGTTTTTCCCTTACTGCTTTTAATATTTGCTTTGTTAGTTTGATTAATATGTGCCTTGGGGTGTTTTGCTTTGGGTTTATCCTATTTGGGATTCTATGGATTTCTTGGACTTGGATGGCTATTTCCTTCCCCATTTTAGGGAAGTTTTCAACTATTATCTCCTCAAGTATTTTCTCATGGCCTTTCTTTTTGTCTTCTTCTTCTGTGACACCTATGATTTGCGTGTTGGGGTGTTTAACATTGTCACAGAGGTCTCTGAGGTTGTCCTCATTTCTTTTCATTCTTTTTTATTTTTTCCTCTCTGCTTCATTTATTTCCACCATTCTATCTTCCACCTCACTTATCCTCTCTTCTGCCTCAATTAGTCTACTGTTGGTTCCCTCCAAAGAGCTTTGATCTCCATTATTACATTATTCATTATATATTGACTCTTCTTTATTTCTTCTAGGTCCTTGTTAAACATTTCTTGCATCTTCTCAATCCTTGTCTCTAATCTATGTATCTGTAACTCCATTTTGCTTTCAAATTTTTCTATATCATCTTTACTATCATTTTTCTGAATTCTTTTACAGGTAGACTCCCTATCTCCTCCTCTTTTGTTTGCTTTGGAGGGTATTTATCATGTTCCTTTACCTGACGAATATTTCTCTGCCTTTTAATTTTGCTTAGATTACTGTTTAGGGGGTGCCCTTTCTGTAGCCTGGAAGCTTATAGTTCCTCTTTACTGTGGAGTCTGTGGGTAGGGTTGGACTATTGGTTTGTCAAGGTTTCCTGGTTGAAGGAGCTTGCATCTGTGTTCTGGTGGGTGGAACTGGATCTCTTCTCTCTGGAGTGCAATGTAGTGTTCAGTGGTGAGTTTTGGGGTTTGGCATGGCTTTGGGCAGCCTGTATTTTAATGCTCAGGGTTGTGTTCCTGTTTTGCTGGAGAATTAACATGGTATATCTTACACTGGATCTTGTTGGATTTTGGATGCAGCTTGTTTTCAGCTGTAGGTATGGAGACTTTTGGGTGAGCTCTTGTCTATTAATGTTCCCTGGAATCAGGGGTTCTCTGACGTTCTCAAGTTTTGGAGTTAAGCCTCCTGCCTCTGAATATCAGTCCTTCTCTTACAGTAGCATCAAGACATACAGTACATACATACAGTATAGATAATAAAACATCTAGGTTAATGGTGAAACAATTCTTCATGGCAAGGGACACTCAGAGAGATTCACAGAGTTACACGGAGAAGAGAAGAGGGAGGGGGAAGATAGAGGTGACCAAGAGGAGAAGAGGAGGAGTCAAAGGGGGAGAGAGCAATCCCAGCCAGTAATCAATTCCCTAAGTGTTCTCCACAGCCTGGAACACCCAGAGAGATTCACAGAATTAAACAGAGAAGAGAAGGGAGAAGAAGATAGAGGTGACCTAGAGGAGAAAAAGGAGAGTCAAAAGGGGAAAGAGCAATCAAGCCAGTAATCAAATCTCTAAGTGAAATTGTATACTGAAGATTAGATTCTTAAAGGTACAAAATTGATAACAAACACCAAAATTTAAAGATCAAAAATCTAGAATAGATCCCAGTTATGTTGCCCTCTGAGATTCCAAAACTCCCCATAGACCCACCTGTGATAGGGTTTCCTACTGTGTGGGACATTGTCCTTCAAGACTCCCTTCCCAGGATGGGTCTCCATCCCTAAATCTTTTGTCTGTTTTTATCTTTTATATTTCTTTCCTACCTCTTTTTGAAGAGAATAGGCTGCCTTTCTGGGTGCCTGGTGTCCTCCACCAGCATTCAGAGGCTCTTTTGTGGAAGTTGCTCAACATTCAAATAATCTTTTGATGAATTTGTGAGGGAGAAAGTGGTCTCCCTGTCATATTCCTCCTCCATCTTGGGACTACCTTTCTATTCCTTTTCTTAATTAATGATGATTGTTTTCCTCTGCATTCCATCTTAAACTATGAACTTTATAAAGTCATCCTCTGTTCTTTTATCTTAAACTCAAATGATTCAAGTCCTCTATGTGCAGGAGTACATATCTGTGTCTACTATGCCTATAATATTATTAGAATATTTAATGAATTAACTATATATAGTATGAAATACTTAAATATGCTCTCATCATCTTCCAGTTACACACTGAAATCATCATAGGTTAGGACCTACAATCTCTCTATGGTCTAGTATGGTCTTTCAAGTAACCATGTGTGGATGTGAGAGTTGGACCATAAAGAAAGCTGAGCACCGAAGAATTTATGCATTTGAACAGTGGCTTTGGAGGACTCTTGAGAGCCCCTTGGGTGGTAAGGAGATCAAACAAGTCAATCATAAAGGAAATCAGTCCTGAATATTCTTTGGGAGGACTGATACTAAAGCTGAAGCTCCAATGCTTTGGCCACCTGATGCAAAGAGCCAACTAATTGGCAAAGATCCTGATTCTGGGAAAGATTGAAGGGAGGAGGAGAAGGGACAGCAGAAGATAAGATGGTTGGATGGCATTTCCAACTTGATAGACATGAGTTTGAGCAAGCTCCAGAAGCTGGTGATGGACAGGGAAGCCTGGTATGCTGTAGTTCATGAGGTCACAAAGAGTCAGACATGACTGAGTGACTGAACTGAACTGAGGACCTCTTGCTTAAACTTTCCCAACATCCTGCTAATTCAGGGAGAGCAAATGCTTAACTTATGCTATCTACTTCCTTCTCTTCTTTCTTTTCTTATATGAGTGACAAGCTTACTTTTTCATTACTGTAGACTTTCCTGTTGAGTCCAGATGCTTTTCTAAAGTCCTTCTCCAAGTAGTACTCCATAGAGACACTACTAGACTTGATAAACAAGCGCAACTCCATTTGTAATCTCCTTTCTGTCCTTCTTCACCAGATGGTATGTAGATACATCACTAAGGGTCATCTAATTATGTCACATCCAAGTTTAAAATTTTATGAGAGTCTTCTCTTGCTTTCAAAAGAAGTTAATACCTCACTGGTTGAGTGTATAAAGCCTTTTACAATTCAATTATAACAGAAAAGTTTCAGATTTATCTATCATTACTGACAAGTTTTCTAATTATTCATAGCAACACATCCCATTTCTGCAATCTGAAGGTCTTTTATGTTTCTTTTGTTTGTGACATCACTTCTTCCTAAAATTCCCTTCTCCATTCACCACAAGCTTGTTGAACTCCTACAAGCTTAATCGTTTCTAAACTTCTCTGTGCAGAATTAGTTGATCCTTCCTCTGGATCTCCAGAACGCTTTTATTTAACCTTTAGTTGAGAATACAGAGCTTTTCATTGTTATATCTTTTATTATTTGCACATATGGCTAGAAGCTCATTTCAAATAATAATTGTGTCATTCAAGGTTATAATGCCTAGTGGTTACTCAATTAATATATCTTAAAAGAATACAGTCAGTGAGCAAACCTCTTCTTCCTTTGTGAAAAGTGACAGCAATGTTTGCTTATTTCTGTTTACTCCACAAATACATTTTTAAAGACCTGCTATGTGTTATTCATGAACAATGTCCACGACAGAAATCAACAATTTCAGCCAAAGCTTCACATTGTATCAAAAGCACCAGAGATGAAGAGAACCACTTTAGATCTGCATAACTTTTTAAATTTGTTGTGCTCCCTTCTATGGGTGAAGGAGCTATTAATATAAAGGTAGTATTTTAAATTCTGAGAGTATGTCACAATTCCTGGCTTACTTTGATAAATATTGATATTATATAATCTACTCAGGAGAGGCAGTTGATGGTTCTCTGAGCAACACACAAGCAGTCCCCACTCCCTTATATGCAAAGACATAAATCATGTATGAATAGAGCCCTACATGCTCAGTGAATAAGTCCTTTGGATTCCAAGATGTCTGATACTTAAGCATTTTTCTCATTTGAGTGCAGACTTAAATTTAAGCAGGCAGTCAGACTACATGAAGTCACAATGCCCTTTTGTTCATGGTAAGGTGAGAGATGCATTTCCAAGGGTAAATATTGTGTGTTTCCAAATAAACACCATTAAGTGTGACTGCACATCTGTGCCTTTAATAAAACTGAAGGCAAGGGGACAGCTTTTAAAAGCGTCTCATGTCGTGATCACTCAATTTTAAGTTTCAGTTGCTGAAAAGTGGACTGTTAGTGTGTGTATGTATGTGAAATTGTAGAATTATTTTGCTTTGACTACAGTTGAATTAAGCCTTTGGTTTCATCTGGAAAGTGTGCATAGCACAATGAGAGTCTGTGTGTGGTGAGGAGTCACTGAGATTAAAAAATAATGGGCAGCAAACAGGAGTTATACTGGTAAGATTACTTATGAGAGTGTTTAACTTCTGAGGACTTCATCCCTGAAGAGAAAGGAGGAGGATAAAGAAAGACTGAAAATAACTTGTGATCACTTGCCAGGAGCTGGAATTTGTCATTTGAGCTCACACAAATGGACAAAATGCTGAAACTTCTTGGGAGAAATAAAGGATTGTGACTTAAGCTTCTCAGTACCTTTATTTATGCGACTTTCCCCAGCTTGAATATCTTTTTTGCTTTCTCATTCCAACTTTTCACATTCTGTTCATTTTTGTCAGTTTTGTTCAAAATTTGAAAGGTAAGTAACACATGACCCAAGAAATTCTATTTTTAGGAACTGATGGAGAAAAAAAATCTTTAATGAAATTTAGGAGATGTATATACAAGAGTATTATTGCAGAAATATTTTTAGAAGAGAAACAAAAAGTCATCTAAATAGCAGATGATTAAGAAAATTATGGAAAATATCTACCCAAGAAATTGAAATGCAGTAGTTAAAAGCACAGTAGATAAGTATAAATATGTCAGATAGAAGTTTGTCTAAGTGGCACTGAAGTAAAAAAAAAAAAAAAANTTTGATAAATATTGATATTATATAATCTACTCAGGAGAGGCAGTTGATGGTTCTCTGAGCAACACACAAGCAGTCCCCACTCCCTTATATGCAAAGACATAAATCATGTATGAATAGAGCCCTACATGCTCAGTGAATAAGTCCTTTGGATTCCAAGATGTCTGATACTTAAGCATTTTTCTCATTTGAGTGCAGACTTAAATTTAAGCAGGCAGTCAGACTACATGAAGTCACAATGCCCTTTTGTTCATGGTAAGGTGAGAGATGCATTTCCAAGGGTAAATATTGTGTGTTTCCAAATAAACACCATTAAGTGTGACTGCACATCTGTGCCTTTAATAAAACTGAAGGCAAGGGGACAGCTTTTAAAAGCGTCTCATGTCGTGATCACTCAATTTTAAGTTTCAGTTGCTGAAAAGTGGACTGTTAGTGTGTGTATGTATGTGAAATTGTAGAATTATTTTGCTTTGACTACAGTTGAATTAAGCCTTTGGTTTCATCTGGAAAGTGTGCATAGCACAATGAGAGTCTGTGTGTGGTGAGGAGTCACTGAGATTAAAAAATAATGGGCAGCAAACAGGAGTTATACTGGTAAGATTACTTATGAGAGTGTTTAACTTCTGAGGACTTCATCCCTGAAGAGAAAGGAGGAGGATAAAGAAAGACTGAAAATAACTTGTGATCACTTGCCAGGAGCTGGAATTTGTCATTTGAGCTCACACAAATGGACAAAATGCTGAAACTTCTTGGGAGAAATAAAGGATTGTGACTTATGCTTCTCAGTACCTTTATTTATGCGACTTTCCCCAGCTTGAATATCTTTTTTGCTTTCTCATTCCAACTTTTCACATTCTGTTCATTTTTGTCAGTTTTGTTCAAAATTTGAAAGGTAAGTAACACATGACCCAAGAAATTCTATTTTTAGGAACTGATGGAGAAAAAAAATCTTTAATGAAATTTAGGAGATGTATATACAAGAGTATTATTGCAGAAATATTTTTAGAAGAGAAACAAAAAGTCATCTAAATAGCAGATGATTAAGAAAATTATGGAAAATATCTACCCAAGAAATTGAAATGCAGTAGTTAAAAGCACAGTAGATAAGTATAAATATGTCAGATAGAAGTTTGTCTAAGTGGCACTGAAGTAAAAAAAAAAAAAAAACAACTGCAGAACAGTAGTCATAGTGTGATTTCTTTTAAAACAAATAAATAAAACCAACATGTCATGTTTATATACACGGATATGGTTTGTGATTGTTATTTCTTAGGAATGTAGTTAAAGAAAAGTGAGGTGAACCTTGACTTTTGTATTAAATATGTCTGTATTCTTTAAATTTATTATAACACATAGGGATTCTTTGATCATGTTTTCATAATTGAAAATAATTCTTTAAGAAAAACGCTTATTTATCTTTCAGGTTCTAGTTCAAATGTCATCTCATTTAGAAGTGAATTCTCCCATTTATAAAATGCAGTAGATTTTGTAACACTGGCTTCATATATATTGCTGCAACATTATATAGGGGACACTTACTTAGCTATTGAAGACTAGAGTACAACTCCTTGCTTGGCCACTTTCTACATGTACAGTCGTCTTGGTAAGTGACACATCTTCTAAGTCTAAAGTTTCCTTTGTGAAAATAGGAGAAACAATGCTAACTACATAGATTACTTAGGAAGTGTAAACAGTAGCATGAATACACTGCTTACTTGTGTGCTTATCTTTTGTATCCTATAACATCTCAGCTCCTATGAGAGTAGGGTCTCCCAGATTCATTAATTCATGCAGTAGATACAGCAGCACTGTACTCCTGCCAGGCACTTTAGTGAGCTTTAGTGATAAAACAATAAATAAGGAAGACGGCATCTTCTTCCATGAAATTTATAGGTAAGTGAAGAGAACACATGTATAATCAAATAATTGTCAAAGAGAGTATCAAGTGTTATAATAGGAGAATCAGCAGACTTTTGTAGGAGTTGATATTTTTAGATGAGACACAGAGTATGACTCTGCTTTAGCAGACAAAGAAGGTAGAGAGGATTCAAAGAATGTGAAAAGTAGAGGAAAATAATTGAATGACAGTGTAGAGTATTGAGAATATTTGATATGTTCAGCATGGCTGGAATTTAAAGGTGAGGAGAGAGGAATGAAACGTGAGATTTTAAACCTTAATGGCATGCTTCCTCATTCTTACTGAACGTTGCTGACTCTCCCCAATAATGAATGAGAACACACAGTATCTTAGACTAAAATTTAAATATTTCCCAAGCAGCTGGACACAGCAACAGTTGGAGGATTAAAGGGTCTGAGGTTCAGAAAGTCAACATCATTGTAATACTTCTGTAGAGACAGAGAAGAAGACAGAGATATGTGAATCCACTCACCCTTCTTCAGAGTTAGGACACAAGACAGAAGTGTTCTGATGCAGGTAACCTGGGAGATGGAGGTTAAGGTGATGATGAGAAGAAATTTATTTCTTTGGAGTGGGGTATATGTCAGGAGTTGTAAATACATCAACTCAGTCATATCCTTAATGAAATTACAGGAAAAGAATGAGAGAAAGGGGCTGTATGCACATCCAAACCCCAGTTGCTTAAATATCAAGAAGCTTCTGACCATACAGAAAGCTTTGGCATTAAGATTAATACTTGAAATTAAGAAAATGTCTACTGCATTTGAGTAATGTAATATGAAGCTCCAATATTTTGGTCACCTGATGTGAAGAGCTGACTCAGGAAAAGATCCTGATGATGGGAAAGATTGAAGGTGGGAGGGGAAGGGGACGACACAGGATGAGACAGTTGAATGGCATGACTGACTCAATGGACATGAGTTTGAGCAAACTCTGGGAGATGGTGAAGAACAGGAAAGTCTGGCATGCTGCAGTCCATGGGGTTGCAAAGAGTTGAGCATAACTTCGTGACTAAACAACAATACAAAGTCCAAGAATCATAGCATTTTGGTCTCAAATATGCTTTTTAAGATATCTGGATATCTCACTCATTTCTTAGAGGATGAAACCTGATGCCCAAGGATAATGAACTCTATAGTCATTTTTCCTCACAAGCATTCATCTCTAACAAATTCCTACTGACTGTTCCCAATCCTATAACTTGGAACCAGAAAAATAAAAGAGTGCTTTTCTCTGGCTACATGGTGCTGATCATCTAGTATTAAGTGATGTAAGGTATTTCAAGATATGACACAATACAGTCGAAACATCATGAGTAAAAGCTGGAGAAAGGGACTCAGGCAGCTTTCACTAGAGGATGTGACACTGAGCTCAGTCTGAAGAAGTGCAAATCTTTTGGAGTCTCAGAAAGAAAAGCTAACACTGTAGACAGAGGAATCAAAACACAAGCAATAGTATAAACATGCTGAACTAAGACAGCCATTGGCAGGAAGCTTTACAAGGTAGCAGCAGTTTCAGACCACCCGCCTTGGGTATGAATGGCATTTCTTTAATATCAATCCCATACCTGAACAAAAATAAACTTGAACGTGATAGATGAATTCACTTCTCCTGACATATTATTTACTAGACAAAACCATCTAATAATACATTACAGATGTGAGTTTCTAAGAATCTTCTTCAAAAGTTAAAGAAAGAAAGAAAACACGAATGGGCATTAATTGCTTAATTCAGATTTGTAAGGAAGGAAATAATGGTTATGTCCCAGGTGGCTAAGCAGAGAAAGTGGTGGAAGAGGGACAGAGGTATTTTAAATATTCTAATTCACAACAATTTAGGGTGTGAACATTATCCCATTTAAGGGATGGGAAAAATCAAGGCTTAGAGACATAAAGCAATGTTGTCAGTGTGCACAGAGCCAAGAGGTGCTGAGTTCTGTGTTTCAGTCATCTTTACTGTGACTGTTCTTTCTATTGATATTATGTGGTTGCTTCTCCCAGGAATCCTGGGAGATCAAGGCAGTGATATCTGGACATTCATAAAATCAAAAAAGTTATCTAAAGAGCTTTAAAAAGGGATTTGTACAATCCTGGGGTTGAGGGTTATAAACGAAATAAAGCTTGTGAAAGGTAGGCAAGGATTTTTTTCCCAAAATTTTACCATGAAAAATTTCCATTATATAGAAAAGTAGAAACAAATGTACAATGAAATAGAATGTACATCTATCTACCATCTAGATTCTACAATTAACATTTTGCTATTTTTCCTTTACAAAGATGGTTATATTTTTAAAACATAAAATTCTGACTGTATAAAAACCTGAGTCATAAGGATAATATCAAGTCTACCAAAATTATAAAGCTGTGAGTACCACACTACAAGTTCCATGAGGTCAAGACCATGTTTGTTTGTTTATCTCTGTGTATCCAGTGACCAGCGTGACTTTGGGCACAGAGTTGGCCTTTGATAAACCTTTGTTCAATGAATGGATGATATAATCCAAGTGAGCAAAAGTGGGATTCGGATGAAGAAGCTAATATAGTATGCTCTCTGGAAAGGTTAATAAGAGAGGAAAACATGTCCTGTAGATGGAAGGAAAACAATTCACTAGAGATCAGTTCATCAAAAGATATAGTCAGCTTAGTAAACACAAGGAAAAACTTAAGCTAGTGTTTCTGCATAGCCTAATACATTTCAAGAGAGTGTGAAGAGGTTAAACTAACATGATGAAACTCAGCAGAAATTAGTGTGTGAAGTCTTTCATGTTAGTTAGTGATCAATTACACAGGTAGAAGAAGAGAGCTGTCACTTGGTAGAGTTTATGTATTCAAAATGTGGAAGAAAAATGGGAAGGAAATTGATTATTATGAGCCAGTTGTATGAATGTGTAGTTTAACAAGATAAACCAGACTTAGCAGTAATAGGAAAAATATATACATTACAAGAAGGAATAGTCTCACTGTATTCTGAGTATTCCTTTCACACTGGGATCTATATAGTGCTACTAAATGAATTTTATATGTCTACTGGAATAGAGGAGGGAGGTGATTAAAAGTCATAAAATCATTGGTGATTAGAAATTGTTAAAGGAACATGACATTTTTAGACAAAGGGAGCAAGAATAAGGGAGAACATGACAATTATCTTCAAATATTTGAAGGGATGAAAGAAAGGCCTTTCAAAATGGCAGCTAAGCTGACTATATATACATATGTATACATAATAATATAGTCTTATTTTATATTTGTAAAATATATATACATAAATGCATACATAAAGCATAAAGAGAATTGCATACATATAGCATATGAGAATTGCTATACCCTGTGGGCCAGAAACAGACAGCAAATGGATGAGATAGACTTGAGAAAGAGCTAGAAGTCAGGACTCCTATGGAACAACCCAGCTGTAAAGATGGAAAGAACAATACAGATGATCCATGTTCAGAGTGTATCTATCTCTGGTGTCTCTCATGAGAGCAGAAAAGTGGCCGGGCTAATTAATCACTGTTGACCTCACACACACATGGGGTAGAAGCAACTTCTTTGAGATGAGAAAAGTGACTATGGGAGCTTCAGGCAGACACACGGGAAAGTTTTAGTTTAGGTGATGTAGGAGATGATCCCTGGAGACCTGGCTAATGGTGCTGTGGGCTGGCCCCTCCCAGTGGAAACCTGGGGACGGTGAGCCTCAGCAGTTCCCACACCTTCTTTAAAGAAGCAAAAAGTTGAATTGCAGTCTCAAATGCAAAAGTGAACATCAAATGAGGAAACACCAAATGTCTAAGATAAGTCTATAGTTTACAAAAGAGACAATAAATTCAATAAGCAAAACTTACACCCAAAGAAATGAAAAGTTAATGGAACAATTAGAACTATGCTTATGCAGAAAGAAATGGAAACTTACTCCAGGATTCTTGCCTGGGAAATTCCATGGTCAGAGGAGCCTGGTGCGCTACACTCCACAGAGTTGCAAGAGTTGGACATGACTAGCAACTAAACAACAACAAAAGAACTACGCTTGTGGAAACTGGATAGATATGTTATTATTATTTCTGAGAACAAAATGCTAAGGCCAATTGAAGAAAGTAGCAGGAAGTTAGACTTCATCACAAAGCAAGGTATGAACTTTTCAAATAATTATGATCATCCTATCTTGGACTTCAATCAAGCATGTACACATAAGCTTTGGCCTTGACAAAATATTGGCCTTTTAATTAAAAACTCAGTTAAAGTCATAGAGACAACAATGTAGTAACAATAACAAGAAAAATAATTAGCTAAGAGACTAAATTAATTGACCCAGATACCAGGGAAAAGGGATAGATAACCTATGATCAATGGATCTAGTATAAAGTAGCCCTACAATATCTTTTTCTTTTTTCAAATAAATCTAACCACCATCAGTGCAAATATATAATCTTTATTTTTACCAGCAAATTGACAGACATGATATCCACTGAATTTTCATTCTAGTAGGGAATCCAGCTAATAAATAAATACGTAAGTGTAAGTGGTGATAATTTCCAGAGTGAAAATAAAGATGAGTAAGGGGCTAGAGGATAATGTGTGATCAGTTTTTGGGGTTTGGTTGGTTTTGGATGTGTTAGGAGACTTTTGAGAAGAGACCTGAGTGAAGTGAGGTGGAGGGTTAGCCATCTACATTCTGTACCAAATGTATCAACATTTCGTATCTCAGGGTTTCAGTGTGTCTGGGGCCTGAGTGAGGCTGAGCTGGCCCTGGTATCTGGCTCAGCAACTCTTGTGAGGCTGCAGTCAGGGTCTTCTGGGACTGCAGTCCTTGCAAAACTGCAGGACAGAGAAAGATTCTCACTGAGAAGGTTGTTGGTAGGACTCAGTTCACCCAGCCTGTTGGGCAGAGGGCCTCAGCTCCTGACTGGCTACTTGTCAAAACGTCACTCTCAAGTCTTTTTCACATCATCCTCTCCAGACAGTAGATCACAAATGGGAACTTTCTTCATCAGAGCAAGTGAGGAGTGCCGGAGTGAGCAAGAAGGACATCACATCTTCCACAACCTATTCTCTGAGTAACATCCCATCAGTTTCTCTTCTTACAGCAGGTGCATTCTGATCTGGTCTTCGGTGATTACTTAACCCACCAGCAAGTTACAAACTAAAATGAGATGTGAGGAAACAGCCTCCCTAGCAGTCCCTCTCCAGGAACCTTGCACCTTGGCTTCACAATCCCATTTCTTAGCTTGTAATTGAAAATGAATGCTGTTTACAAGAGTTTGAAGTGGCTGGGAGGAGAGAGGAGCCAAGCAGTGAAGTGGAGGGAGAGCTCCTACTTGGATGCTTTCAGCAACCCAGCAATTATTCAACACCGTCCTGAAATCTGGCTCACAATGGGGAATGCTATTCATTGTTCCTGGGAAAATGAAACTCCACATTCATTAGTAAGCAGAATTCATGACCACTTAGAAATAGACCCTCCTAAGCTTTTGACATAGAACAAAAGTGTCTCTGTGTCCTTCACTGAACTCTAAGTACCATTTTTGTCCTCCTTGGTTTCCATTGGCTTTCTCCCAGTTTATGAACCATTAGAAAGGAATCGAGTAAAGTGGATAGGAGAAAATGGGCTTAATCACTGCCTCCACCCTCATCAACCTCCATATCTGTCCATAGGGGAATTATGTTTTCTTAACTTCCAGGATCTTGGTCTGCAAATGAAAAGCTCCTCTCTTCTTTTCCTGCATTACCTCCTGTCTCTTTCCCTTTAAGTAGCTATATCAATAACACCTTTCTACTGTGTGGACTTCTAGACAGCCTGTATAAGTTCTTCAAAGATGTTCAAACAAAATATAGAAGGAAAAATAATTTCTGTAAAAATTTTAAGTAATAGAATTAAGCAAAAATAACAAAAACCAAACAATTCTAGTTAAAAATTCTAAAAATTTGATGGAAATGAAGATGATGGGCGACTAAGACAAGATCACTTTCCTTCCCACAGATTCATCAAAAGTTCATGTAAATATGGAACAACTCCTACAGAACAATGTCTGAATGCTAGCAGAAGACACCAGACTTCCAAACAGGCAAGTCAATCTGCTTAGAATGAGGTAGGGCAAAAGATAAAAAGAAGACAAAGGATTTCAGGACAGCGGCTTGTGCCACAGGAAGGGAGTCATGAAGGAGGAAAAGTTTCCACACCCTCAGAAATCCCCTCACAGGCCAGGTCAGGGTGGAGGTTTGGAACCTCAGAGAGGAGAGCAACAACAGGTGCTCAGAAGGCAAAATGGAGAGAAATCACTACAAAGATTGTTGTGAACAGCACTTTGCACTCAGAAAGTGACTCTTGTCCCTCTGCCTCCTGCGAAGAATGGGGGTGGGTTGTCAAGGCTTGGGTGTTGGTGTCAGACCCCAGGGAGTGGACCAGAGTTGGCTGCCATGAGGATAATCTGAGGGGGACTAGTGCAACAGCTGAGAAAGTACAGGGAAGAGCCTGGGAATCCCAGAATGGCAAGAGGTCATTGTTATGGTGCCACACTAATTCTGTGTATTAGCAGACAGCTGAATTCACAGCAGTGGACTTCAAAACCCCAAACTGGCAAAACTGGTCTGAGTCTCAGTGGGTGGAATTAGACACTGTGGTTGACAATCCCAGAAGAAGAAGCATAAGCCTCAGTCACTGCCAAAGCCAGAGAAAGTGCCTGAGGCAGTGGACAAAACATCACTGAGGCAGTCCTGACCCCAGAGGTGGCAGCTACCACCAGGCTGAGAGCAGGCACAGGTCGCTGACCACTCTTTGCTGGGAGCCTCCGTAGCTTGGCTCTTTCTAGGGATCCATGACCAGGGGCCAATTTCTCTTGGAGAGAGCCCAGCCCCCTCAGACTGTAACAACAGCTAGCAGGTCTTTACTGGCACAAGCATTTCCCAGTACATCCCAACTGTGGCTGCCATACCCCTCCTTCTCCCTAGCTGGATTGAACAGGTGAGCCCTAATAAGCCTTGGCCTTTGCCCCCTTGTGTCTGGGCAGGGACAGTCACTGGAAGGTGACATACAAGCAGAGCTGGGCTCACAACCAAAGCGGAACCCTAGGGACTACGTGACCGAAGGGAAAAAGACTTAGCTCCAGCAGCCACAGGTTCAGCAGATCAAATATCCACAGTTAGTGTGACTGTGGGTGTTAGGGGCAACTGTAGGGTTTGGGAGAAGGTACAAATTGGAGTGGGCTTCCCAGGTGGCGCTAGTGGTAAAGATCTCACCTGCCAATGCAGGAGACATATGAGACACAGGTTTGATTCCTGAGTCGGGAAGATCCCCTGGAGAGGGGCATGACAACCCATTCCAGCATACTTGCCTGGAGAATCCCCATGGATCGAAGAACCTGGAAGGCTACCGTACATATGGTCACAAAGGGTCAGACATGACTGAAGTGACTTTGAATGCACACACATGCTGGAGTAAGGCCAGATCTATGACTGAGTGGACTTCAAACTGCCCACAAGAGGGGCACACAATATTTCTTTCTAGAAATATTGGAGGACTTTAGTGTGAATTTCTCTGAGTGTTCTGGGCCCTTGAGGACTGCTTTCACCAATAGTCTTGGGGTTTTGTCTTCTGTACTGTGTGGCTTGTAATATCTTGGTACTACAGTAAGGGGTTGGGGTTGGGCCTGGACCCTTGAGGTAGGAGACCTGAGTCCAGGACTTTGAACCACCAGAGAATTTCTGACCCCCATGGAACATTAATCAATGAGAGCTCTCCCAAAGGCTTCCATCTCAACACTCAAGACCCACCCAAAGGGCAGCAACCTCCAGTGCCAGATGCCCCATGCCAGTACATCAGCAAAACAGGAGCACAACCCTACACATTAGCAGACAGGCCATACCAAACCCATCAGTTCAGTTCAGTTGTTTAGTAATGTCCAACTCTTTGTGACCCCNCATATGAGACACAGGTTTGATTCCTGAGTCGGGAAGATCCCCTGGAGAGGGGCATGACAACCCATTCCAGCATACTTGCCTGGAGAATCCCCATGGACCGAAGAACCTGGAAGGCTACCGTACATATGGTCACAAAGAGTCAGACATGACTGAAGCGACTTTGAATGCACACACATGCTGGAGTAAGGCCAGATCTATGATTGAGTGGACTTCAAACTGCCCACAAGAGGGGCACACAATATTTCTTCCTAGAAATATTGGAGGACTTTAGTGTGAATTTCTCTGAGTGTTCTGGGCCCTTGAGGACTGCTTTCACCAATAGTCTTGGGGTTTTGTCTTCTGTACTGTGTGGCTTGTAATATCTTGGTACTACAGTAAGGGGTTGGGGTTGGGCCTGGACCCTTGAGGTAGGAGACCTGAGTCCAGGACTTTGAACCACCAGAGAATTTCTGACCCCCATGGAACATTAATCAATGAGAGCTCTCCCAAAGGCTTCCATCTCNTCAGCACCATCAAAACAGCTTTAAAACAAACGCTAAAGGAACTTCTCTAGACAGAAAACAAAATACAAATTAAAGGCCTACAAAAACAAGCCCAAAACAGTAAATGGTAATATGATCATACATACCAATAATTACCTTTACTGTAAATAAACTATATGCTCAGTCAAAAGACACAGACTGGCTGAATGGATACAAAAACAAGACCCCTATATATTGTGTCTACAAGAGACTCACCTCAGACCTAGGGACACATCCAGACTGAAAGTGAGGGGATAGAAAAAGATATTACATGCAAACAGAAATCAAAAGAAAGAGGGAGTAGTGATACTCACATCAGATAAAATAGACTTTAAAATAAATACCACTACAAAAACAAAGAAGAATGCTACATAATGATAAAAAGATAAATCCAAAAAAGATACAGCAATTATAAAGACATACGTACCCAACACAGGAGCACCTTAATACATAAGGCAAATTCTAATTAAAGGGGTAATCAACAATAACAATAACACAGTAATAGTTGGAGATTTTACTATCCCACTCACACCAATGGACAGATCATCCAGATAGAAAATTAATAAAGAAACATAAGTTTTAAAAGATACATTGGATCAGTTGAACCTAATTGATATCTACAGGGCATTTCATCCAATTACAGTAGATTTCACTTTTTTTTTTTTCTCAAGTGCATGTGAAACATTCTCCAAAATAGACTGCACCTTGGGTCACAATCAAGCCTTATCATATTTAAAAATACTGAAATCATTTCAAGCATTTTTATGGTCACAGAACTATAAGATTAAACACCAACTACAGGGGAAAAAACTATAAAAAACACAAACACATGGAGGCTAAGCAATATGCTTCTGACAAACCAATAGATCACTAAAGAAATCACTAAAGAAATATACCTAGAAATAAATGACAATGAAAACAAGGCAACTCAAAGCCTACAGAATGCAATAAAAGCAGTGCTAAGAGCGAAGTTTAGAGCAATACAAACCTATCTCAATAAACAAGAAAAACATCAGATAAACAACCTAAACTTAACCTAAAACAACTAGAAAAAGAAGAACAAAGAAACCCTCAAAGTTAGTAAAAGGAACAAAATCATAACGATGAGAAAAGAAATAAATGAAAAAGAAATAAAGGAGACAATAGCAAAGATCAATAAATCTAAAAGCTGTTTTTTGAAACGACAAATAAAATTGAGAAACCATTAGCCAGATTCATCAAAAAATGAGTTGATGAGGGAGAAGACTCAAATCAATAAAATTAGAAACAAAAAAGAAAATACAGCCCAGAACTACAAAGGATCATAAGATATTATTATGAGAAGCTATATGCTGATAACAGAGAAGGTGATGGCACCCCACTCTAGTACTCTTGCCTGGAAAATCCCATAGACAGAGGAGCCTGGTAGGCTGTGGTCCATGGGGTCACTAAGAGTCAGACACGACTGAGCGATTTCCCTTTCACTTTTCACTTTCATGCATTGGAGAAGGAAATGGCAACCCACTCCAGTGTTCTTGCTTGGAGAATCCCAGGGACAGAAGAGCCTGGTGGGCTGCCGTCTATGGGGTCACACAGAGTCGGACAAGACTGAAGTGACTAAAATGGACAACCTCGAAGAAATCAACTAGTTCTTAGAATAGTGAACCAGTAAGAAATAGAAAATATGAACAGACCAATCACAAGCAGAGAAATCAAAAGTATAATAATAGTAAAAAAAAAGTCTTCCAACAAACAAAAACTCAGAGTCAAATGGCTTCACAGACAAATTCTACCAAAAATGTTTGGAGGAAAGCTAACACCTATACTACTCAAACTCTTCCAGAAATTTGCAGAAGAACAAAAATCCCAAAGTCATTTTATGAGGCCACCATCACTTTGATACAAAAATCAGACAAAGTTGCCACATACAAAAAAGACAAAATTATAGGCCGATACCACTGATGAGATAGATGCAGAAATTATCAACAAAATTCTAGCAAACAGAATCCAACAACACACTAAAAGGATCATACATCATGATCAAGTGGGCTTTTCCCAGGGATGCAAGGATTTTTCAGTACACACAAATCAATATGATACACTATATTAGCACATTAAAAGATTAAAAACTATATTATCATTGCAGAGAAAGCTTTTGACTAAAAACCAATTTATGATAAAAAAAAAAAACTTTCAAAAAAGTAGGTATAGAAGGATCATTCCTCAACCTAATAAAGGCCATATGCAACAAACTCCCTGCAAACATTATTCTCAGTGAAGAAAAGCGGAAAGCCTTTCCTCTAAAATCAGGAACAAGATAAGGGTGACCACTCTTGCCACTATTATGTAACATAGTTTTGGAAGTCCTAGCCACAGCAATCAGAGAAGAAAAAGAAATAAAAGGAATCCAGATCAGAAAAGAAGTAAAACTCTCACTGTTTGCAGATGACATGAATTTATACTATACACAGAAAACCCTAAATATTCCACCAGAAAATTAATACAGATAATCAGTGAATATAGTAAAGTCATAGGATATAAAATTAATACACAGAAATCCCTTGCTTTCTTATATACTAACAACAAAAAATCAGAAGGAAATTAAGGAACAATTCCATCCACCACTACAACAAAAAGAATACAATATCTAAAAATAAACCTTCCTAAAGAGACAAAAGACCTTTGTGCAGAGAACTATAAGGCTCTGACCAAAGAAATAAAAAATGACATACATAGGTGGAGAGATATACACCATATTCTTGGGGTTTTCTAATAGCTCAGCTGGTAAAGAATCTGCCTGCAATGCAGGAGACCCTGGTTCAATTCCTGGGTGGGGAAGAACTTCTAGAGAAGGGAACAGCTACCCATTCCAGTATTCTGGCCTGGAGAATTCCAAGGACTGTATAGTCCATGGAGTCTTAAAGAGTTGGAGACCACTAACTGACTTTCACATCCACCATGTTCTTGGATTGGAAGAATCAATTTTGTGAAAATTATTGTATTACCCAAACCAATCTAAGATTCAATGGAATTCCTATCAAACTATCAGTGATATTTTTCACAGAACTAGAGCAAAAAACTTCACAATTTGTATGGAAACACAGAAGACCTGAAGCAAAACCCAAAGCGATCTTGAGAAAGAAAAACAGAGCTGGAGGAATTAATCTGCCTGACTTCAGGCTATGCTACAAAGCTATAGTCATCAAGACAGAATAATACTGGTACAAAACCAGAAATATAGACCAATGGAACAAGATAGAAAGCCCAGAGATAAACCCATGCCCCTATACTCACCTTGTCTTGGCAAAAGGAGATAAGAACACACAATGGAGAAAAGACAGTTTCTTCAATAAATGGTGCTGGGAAAGCTGGACAGCTACATGTAAAAGAATAAAACTAGAATGTTTCCTAACACCATACTGCTGCTGCTGCTGCTGAGTTGCTTCAGTCATGTCCGACTCTGTGTGACCCCATAGACGGAAGCCCACCAGGCTCCCCTGTCCCTGGGATTCTCCAGGCAAGAAAGCTGGAGTGGGTTGCCATTTCCTTCCCCAAGGCATAAAAGTGAAAAGTGAAAGGGAAGTCGCTTAGTCATGTCCGAATCTTAGCGACCCCATGGACTACAGCCTACCTACCAGGCTCCTCCATCCATGGGATTTTCCAGGCAAGATTACTGGAGTGGGGTGCCATTGCCTTCTCCGTAACACCATACACAAAGCTCATTATAGATTAAAGACTTAAATGTAAGGCAAGAAACTATAAAGCTCCTAGAGGACAACATGGGCAGCACACTCCTTGACAAAAATCACAGTAAGATCCTCTGTGACCCACCTCCTAGAATCATGGAAATAAAAACAAAAATAAACAAGTAGGACCTAATTAAAGTCAAAAACTTTTGCACAGCATAGGAAACTATAAATAAGGTGAAAAGACAGCCCTCATAATGGGAGAAATTAATAGTAAATTCATCAACTGAGAAAGGATTAATCTCCAAAATATACAAGTAGTTCATTCAGCTCAATACCAGTAAAACAAAGAACCCAATTAAAAAGGCAGCAGAAGACCTAAACAGACGTTTCCCCAAAAAAGACAAACAGATGGGCTAATAAATGCATGAAAAGATGCTCAACATCACTCACTGTTAGAGAAATGCAAATCAAAACTACAATGCATTTACAAATGCAAATCAAAACTACTACAATGACCTCACACTGGTCAGAATGGCCATTATCAAAAGATGTGCAAACAATAAATGGTGGAGACGGTGTGGAGGAAAAGGAGCCCCCTTGGGGCACTATTGGCGGGAATGTAAATAGATGGAGAAGAGTGTGAAGAGTTCTTAAAAAACTAGGAATAAAACTACCATATGACCGAACAACCCCACCATTGGGAACATACCCTGAAGAAAACAGAATTGAAAAAGATACATGTATCCCAGTGTTCACTGCAGCACTGTTTATAATAGCTAGGACATGGACACAACCTAGATGTTCATCGACAGATTAATGGATAAGGAAGTTGTGGTACATATCAATGTATACAATGAAATATTATTCATCCATAAAAAGAAATGCATTTGAGTCAGTTCCAATGAGGTGGACGAACCTGCAGTCTATTACACAGACTGAAGTAAGTCAGAAAGAGAAAAACAATATATTAATGCATATATATGGAATCTAGAAAGATGGTACTGATGAACATATTTGCAGGGCAGCAATGGAGATACAGACTTGTGAGAGAACAGACTTGTGGACACAGTGGAGAAAGGAGAGGGAGGGACGAATTAAAATATATACATTACCGTATATAAAATAGATAGCAGTGGGAATTGGCTGTACAATTCAAGGAGCTCAAACTCAGTGTTCTGTGACAATGTAGAGGGGTGGAATGGGACTGGAGGTGGGAGGGAGGTTCAAGAGGGAGGGGAATATGTATACCTCTGGCTGATTCATGTTGGTGTATAGCAGAAGTTAACATAATATTATAGAACAATTATGCTCCAATTAAACATTTTAAAGAAAAATTCTAAAAATTAATTTGTTTTAAAAGCTCACTCTTTTGTTAAGAAATGGGTGTAACACAAGTAAACTTAGTGTAAATAAAAATTTAGTGTAAATTTTAAAATAAAGTGTACATTTTTATATCATCTTTCTGATGTAGGTTCAAATTGAGATCCTGGGGCTTAGGATTGTTGCGCTACCATTCATTCATTCATTCAGCAAAGAGTTTAAATGCTCTGTGTTCTCTATATCGAGTGCATAGCTGGGAACAAGACAAAATTCCCTTCTGTCTTGGAGTCTTTATGCATATACAAGGGTGAGCATGAAATGTGAACACTTCACAGGATTTAGAAATTGGCTAATATACATTCACAGTTATTAGGTATTATCTATTTCTGTGCTTTAACTCAAGATATCCCTTTTACCTCCTCAGGTTTCAAAGGAAATCCTCTGCACGTTTTTTCAAATTTCTTTCCAAATTCAACATTTATCACAAGGCATTGGCTCACACGATTATGTCGACTGAGAAGTCCAAAAATATTTTGGAAACTGTTTTTAAGTAATTTAATTTTTTTTTAATATATGAGAAGATGGAAGACATTGGGCTCATAAAGTCTTTTGAAAAAATAAAAACAGCAAAATTCTGTAAAGCAATGATCCTTCAATAAAAAATAAATTAATTAAAAATATATATACATCTGATAGCCTATTCTGTCACGTCTTTCTGAGCATGGAGTGCCTCATTCCTGACCTCCACTCTGAATTCCTTATAGTGTTTGTTGAAGATCAGCAACGGAAGCTAGTACTTCATCCTTGTAATAACAGGTGGTGCCAGTTAATAGTTTGCAATGCTCCCTCATGATTATAAGTTGGACCACGGTTTTGGAGACATGTCATGATCATTTTGTCCCATGGTGCTAGGAATGCTTATTCCTAAGTCAGGCAAAGATTTCATTGATAGGCCACTCAGTGTGCTAATATCAAAACAGTTAGTATACACACTTGGTTTGGCAACTTGGGTCAGCTGTCTACTTCAGATATATATATATATATTTTCTCATCTTGGTCTGCTAGAATCTCCTCTGTTCGAGCATTCCTTTCAGGAGATTTTGAAGTCAGCAATCCTCTCTATAGACCAGTTTAGTGCAGGGACCTTTTCTGAATGGAAATATTAATCCATGAGTCAGTTCCCTTCAGTGTTGCTGTGCAGGAGCAAGTTAAGCGTACCTGATAACAGTCCTTCCCTAGAGGTGGGTGGTGATGTCCAACTCTTGTGACCCCAAGCACTGCAGCCCGCCAGTCTCCTCCGTCCATGGGATTCTCCAAGCAAGAATCCTGGAGTGGGTTGCGATTTCCTTCTCTAGGTTGGAGATAGTCCTTTCAATGTTGTCTTTTTCAGTTTGCATAATCTGCTGCTTGCAAATCATAGGGTTTCTGATCTTCATCCAAGTTTAGATTAATGAGATGAACTTCAGAAACAAACTTGATTGTCCTTTAAATAATTCAGTTGAAGTTTACAATAATATAACAGCAAGGAGCTAACCGGGAAGTAACTCTTAGTAAACTGCAGACTTTAACAAAATTCAATGATTCAGCAGGTTGCACGAAACAGGGTGGGTGGGGTGGTGGAGATCTGAGACAGCCAAAGAGGGCAAGGTAAGCCTCAGCCCCTGTTGCAGGTGGTCTGACTCACTGTCCCCAAGTGACTCTTGAGGAGGGTCTGTGGCAAGAGGATGGCCCAAGTCCGTGCTTCAACCCCCTTCCCAGGGACTCCCAGCCCAACCCCTTCTTTGGGCCTTCCCCTCCAAAGTGCCCAGATCTGCCCTACTCTGTGGAGGTCCCTTAAGGCTACCACCTTGATCTGGACTTTCTCAAGAACAAGTACTTGAAGTACATGGGGAAAAGGGCCACATGCCGAGGCAGGTGGCTGTGCAGCATGGGGCCTGGCCTCAGCTTCCTGCCAGGTTATAGCCCTGGCTCCTGGTGGATTCCTCCCACAGCTGCTGCTTTTGCCCGTGTAAGGCACCCTGGCTGCTTGCGCCGGCTTCGACCAGCTTGTGCAGCACAAGCCGTTAGACACCTGTCACCACCTTGAGGACCAGAAGGCCACACCCACTGGCCTGGACTGCCTGACTGCCAGCATAGCAGGCNGGAAAGGGCCACATACCGAGGCAGGTGGCTGTGCAGCATGGGGCCTGGCCTCAGCTTCTTGCCAGGTTATAGCCCTGGCTCCTGGTGGATTCCTACTGCAGCTGCTGCTTTTGCCCGTCTAAGGCACCCTGGCTGCTTGCACCGGCTTCGACCAGCTTGTGCAGCACAAGCCGTTAGACATCTGTCACCACCTTGAGGACCAGAAGGCCACACCCACTGGCCTGGACTGCCTGACTGCCAGCATAGCAGGCTTCACAGGCTCGCTGGTAAGTGAGAGGCTGCCGCCAATGACGCCATGGGGATAGGGATTGTCCACACTGCTGCCACCCAGCACTCCTCAGCTGAGCGATGTGTGGGAACAGATGGCCAGAGAAGATGCAGCAGCTAAAGGAACAGGTGAAGCTGATCTCTGTGTTCTGAGTGAAGCAGTTGATGCTGCAGGAGAAGTGGCAGCCCATGGTATAGCTCAAGAGCCGGAAATTCACCCCACAAAGCCGTGGGGGGGAAATGAGCTCTTCCAGGACCTCCCTGAGCTCCCCAGGAACCCAGTGGCCCTCTAGACCCAGAGTNCTGCTGCCACCCAGCACTCCTCAGCTGAGCGATGTGTGGGAACAGATGGCCAGAAAAGATGCAGCAGCTAAAGGAGCAGGTGAAGCTTATCTCTGTGTTCTGAGTGAAGCAGTTGATGCTGCAGGAGAAGTGGCAGCCCGTGGTATAGCTCAAGAGCCGGAAATTCACCCCACAAAGCCATGGGGGGAAATGAGCTCTTCCAGGACCTCCCTGAGCTCCCCAGGAACCCAGTGGCCCTCTAGACCCAGAGTGTGAGCACCTGGGTCCAAGAGCAGGGCTTGGGCATGCCGGAAACTGAGGCAACTTGCTGCTAAGGTTGCTGTGCTAGAGACTCAGCTCAAGAAAATGCTCCAGGAACCGCTAGCAGCTCATGCATGGCAGGCTGACCTCCAGCCTCAGACCTGGCCACCCCTGAACANGTGTGAGCACCTGGGTCCAAGAGCAGGGCTTGGGCATGCCGGAAACTGAGGCAACTTGCTGCTAAGGTTGCTGTGCTAGAGACTCAGCTCAAGAAAATGCTCCAGGAACCGCTAGCAGCTCATGCATGGCAGGCTGACCTCCAGCCTCAGACCTGGCCACCCCTGAACAGCCCAGTTCCTGCAGACTCCATTGGGGTGGCGGAGGGGCTGAGGGAGGTGGAGATGGTGACCAGCACAACTGCTGGGTCCCCTGCAGAGTGGCCCCAGAGTCTGCAGCTCTATGGAGCAGGGCCTGTCAATGTTAGCAGGGCTGAGAGTCCCGCTGGGTAGTCATAAAGTGGTGGAGACAGTAGGTATGCATCGCCCATTGCACACACCAGCAGTGTCCACCTGGTGAAGATCAGCACTACAGAGCATGGCTGCAGTGTGGTGGCAGGTGAGTCACAATTGGCTGGGTCACATAGAGGAGGGTCCTTTCTTATTCCTCTGAGTGCTGGGTTCTAGCCCCAGCCCTAAGTCCTTCACCAGCTCTCAGAGCCTTGGTCTCTTTATCTGAGAAAAAAAGGACAGTTGACTCAGTGCCTCTAGCGACCATGTGAAGAAACTGGGTGTCTGTTAAGTGAATGTGCTTATGTCTAGCACATTGTAACTATTTAGAAAACAGGAGATATTTGGGGAGATCCCCAAGGCTGTTGGTTGCTAGGCAAAGAATCATCTCTGTTTGTTCAGTAAGTGGCAGGAACCAATCTTAGATCGTGAAAAGGAAGTGTGTTGTTCATGTAACTTAGTTGCAGCTTCAGGCAGAGTTGGATCCAGGCGCTCAAGTACAATCAGGATTCTCTCACTCCCTCTCTTTCTTCCTCTGTGCACCCTGGAGGTTCTCAGACAGGCAGAAGTGTCTCCACCGCTCTGGACATCTGTCCCCTGCGGCTCAGTAGAAAGGGAGCCCCTCAATCCAGATAGCACCAATAAAATTCCCAGAGGCGATCTTTCTTAACTGGCTTGCGTCATATGCCCATTACCCAGCTAATCACTGTGTCCCTCACTGACCAGGCTAAGGTCCTCGGGTAGAAGAGGGCCACCCAAGTCCTGAGAGAGGAAGGGATTGCTCCCTGGAGGAAAGGCTGAGTCCTCATGCCAGGAAAGGGCCTGTCAATGTACAGAATGGCAGCCGCCACACCACTGCCATCCTGAGGCCCCTGGGAGAAGCTGCCAGGCTGATTCATAATAATGAAAGCTGCTCTTTACTGAACACCAGCCTGGTGCTAAGGGCTCTGATAAGTGTTCCACCCATGGAGGAGCTGTGCAGTCAGGCAACCTGGATTCAAATTCTACTTCTTACTGTGTAACTCTGAATAAGCGCTTCATCTCCCAGGCCTCAGCTTCCCTATTTGTGAAGTGATATATTAGTGCATACAGTAAGCACTTAGTCAGTGCTTGTTGCTGTTTCCACCGATCATTTTTCTTTTTATTTCAGGTTACAGCTCAGAGTTTTATTCAGCAAGCAAAGGAAAGTACACCCTCCAGGCATGGGGCGGACGGACCCCAAAGGAGAGATGCCTCCATCTGTCTTGGCTTTCTCTTTTTATACATTGTTTCCNAGTCAGTGCTTGTTGCTGTTTCCACCGATCATTTTTCTTTTTATTTCAGGTTACAGCTCAGAGTTTTATTCAGCAAGCAAAGGAAAGTACACCCTCCAGGCATGGGGCGGACGGACCCCAAAGGAGAGATGCCTCCATCTGTCTTGGCTTTCTCTTTTTATACATTGTTTCCTCCCCCACCCCCCACCATCCAGTCTACTGATCATTTTAAGGTCACATATTTATAGCTGAGAAAACAGACTAATGGGTAAGTTTTACTTGCCCTGTATCACACAGTTAGGATTCAAGCCCAGGCCAGCCAGACCCCCCAGAAGGATTCAAAGGTGGGGCCTGGATCCTCACCCCAGACTTGAATATTAGGCTAGAGCCCCATGGAGGGACCAGAGGGCACAAGCTGGAGGGCAGGGAACCAGCTCCGTTTTCTTGATTCTCCTGTTATTCCTGGTCAGCTCCAGACTCCACCCCTCTGTTCTGTGTTTATACTAAACAAAAAACACCCAGCCCTAAGACTCTGGCCCCCAGCCACAGACCCTACCCAGCCCAGCTTCAGAATCTTTGAGAGTCAGCCTCCGTTCCAGACTTGCCTCCCATGGCAGCCATGGGGCCTCCTGCCTATAGGGTACACAGACATAGCTATACCCCTACCCTGTGCAAGCTGGTGTCTCCAAAAATTCAGTCTTTGGTCCCACTCAACTCCCTCTTGCTGTAACCAGACCCAGTCTATGCCCTGCTTGGGAAGAACAGTTCAGTTCAGTTCACTTCAGTTGCTCAGTCCTGTCTGACTCTTTGTAACCCCATGAGCTGCAGCACACCAGGCCTCCCTGTCCATCACCAACTCCCAGAGTTTACTCAAACTCATGTCCATTGTGTCAGTGATGCCATCCAACCATCTCATCCTCTGTCATCCCCTTCTGCCTTCAGTCCTTCCCAGCATCAGGGTCTTTTCAAGTGAGTCAATTCTTCACATCAGGTGGCCAAAGTATTGAAGTTTCAGCTTCAACATCAGTCCTTCCAATGAATATTCAGGACTGATTTCCTTTAGGATGCACTGGTTGGATCACCTTGCAGTCCAAAGGACTCTCAAGAGTCTCCTCCAACACCATAGTTCAAAAACGTCAATTCTTTGGCGCTCAGCTTTCTTTATAGTCCAACTCTCACATCCATACATGATTACTGGAAAAACCATAGCCTTGACTAGATGGACATTTGTTGGCAAAGTAATGCCTCTGCTTCTTAATATGCCTTCTAGGTCGGTCATAACTTTTCTTACAAGGAGCAAGTGTCTTTGAATTTCATGGCTGCAGTCACAATCTGCAGTGATTTTGGAGCTCGCAAAAATAAAGTCTGTCACTGTTCCCACTGTTTCCCCATCTATTTGCCATGAAGGGATGGGACCAGATGCCATGCTCTTAGTTTTCTGAATGTTTTTTTAGTTAATTTATTAATTTTAATTGGAGGCTAATTACTTTAAACTATTGTAGTGGTTTAGCCAACTTTTTCACTCTCGTCTTTCACTTTCATCAAGAGACTCTTTAGTTCCTCTTACTTTGTGCCATAAGAATGGATGGCATCACTGACTCGATGGATGTGAGTTTGAGTAAGCTCTGAAAGTTGGTGATGGACAGGGAAGCCTGGCATGCTGCAGTCCATGGGGTCGCCAAGAGTCGGACATGACTGAGCAGCTTAACTGAACTGATATTATAATACAGTGGAAATGAATTTGAAAATCTAGATGAAATGGATTCTTTTTAAGAAAAATACAAATGAATAAAATTATAAAAATGGGAAGATGTAAATAGACTAGTAGCTTTGAAGAAAATAGTAAAAGTTGTAAACAGAGCTCCACTTCCCCCCCCCACCCCCCCAAAAAAAAGAATGGTGTCTTCTGCATATCTGAGGTTATTGATGTCTCTCCTGGAAATCTTGATTCTAGCTTGTATTTCTTCCAGTACATCATTTCTCATGATGTACTCTGCATATAAGTTAAATAAGCAGGGTGACAATATACAGCCTTGGGCAGGACAGGCATGTGCTAATTCACTTCAATATCTTCTCATCCTCCAAACATGTACTGAGTACTTGCTATTTGCCAGACTCTTCCAGGCACTGGGGACACAGCAGTGAACAAGACAGATAAAGAACTTAACAANTGATGTACTCTGCATATAAGTTAAATAAGCAGGGTGACAATATACAGCCTTGGGCAGGACAGGCATGTGCTAATTCACTTCAATATCTTCTCATCCTCCAAGCATGTACTGAGTACTTGCTATTTGCCAGACTCTTCCAGGCACTGGGGACACAGCAGTGAACAAGACAGATAAAGAACTTAACAATAAACAAGAGACCACTGGAAGCAAGTGAAGAAATATCATTCAAAGAACACATGTTTGAAGCAAATAAAACAAGGGCATGGAATGGCTGGCATTTGCATGGAGTTGTGGTCTGGGTTCAAATTCTGGTTTCCATGTACTCAGGCTCTGTGCCTTCTCTGAGTGGCATTTGCAAATTAGTGGTCCTGGCAGTCTGATGTCACCAGATCAGTGTAAGTTTAAAAGCATCAGTTGGTGCTGAATGTTCAGCACGGTACCAGGTGCTGGGAGGTGATCAAAGTTTAGCTGTTGGCTCTTTGAACCAAGATGTGAAAGGAAAGAAACAGCCAGATGCCTGCTTGACAAATGCTTGGACCACTTTTTCTTTCAGGTCAGTAAGCTCAATGGATAGATCAGATGTAGGAGGCAGGGAGGAGACCAGCCTTTCTAGCACCTAAGATTTGCTTGCTGCAGCCAAGGGCAGGGGAGGTGACTGGCAGGCTTCCCCTCAGGCTGGCAAATGTGGGTGGGTAAAGGCAGAGGCCTGGAGACCCTACAAAGTTTCCTTTACCTTTTATCTCTCAAAGGCACCACAAAGAGAGAAGGGGCAGTGGGGTGTATGCATCCATGGGGTCTCTCCAAAGCTTTGACATTTCTCTTGATTTTGTTTGAAACATTCCTATGAAAGCAATTCTTTGTGGAAATTTTGAAAAGTAGAGAGGATTCTAGAACACAAAGTGTCCATACCCCTTCCCCCCAACCACCAAAAATCCCAAAATCAAAAACCTTGAATCTAATATCCACTGAAACACAATCTTTTTCTCTCCATACCCCTTCCCCCCAACCACCAAAAATCCCAAAATCAAAAACCTTGAATCTAATATCCACTGAAACATAATCTTTTTCTCTCTAAACTAATCCTAATTTCTACCAAATATAGCCAAATTTCGATGAATTTTTTTGCAAAATAAATTCTGGTTTCAGTACTTGGCCTGATGAGCTACAGAAGTGTAATGGATCATACAGGCTGTTTTAAAACTGATTTTGTAGGAATCTTTTACAGGGAAACTCAGAGTGAATTTTTACAATGTTTATCAAGACCAAGAAAGCCACACTAAAGGCTTGTCACAGATTTCACCTGAGATAACTACAAATTTGGGCAAATTCTTCCATTTTCAAGGTACCTCAAATGCTTTAGGATTCTTGTACGTGTTGGGAGATGAATCTCCTAATTTACCTGATTTAAACAATGTTGGAACCTAAGAGTTTCCAATCAAAGGAAAGATAAGNGATCATACAGGCTGTTTTAAAACTGATTTTGTAGGAATCTTTTACAGGGAAACTCAGAGTGAATTTTTACAATGTTTATCAAGACCAGGAAAGCCACACTAAAGGCTTGTCACAGATTTCACCTGAGATAACTACAAATTTGGACAAATTCTTCCATTTTCAAGGTACCTCAAATGCTTTAGGATTCTTGTATGTGTTGGGAGATAAATCTCCTAATTTACCTGATTTAAACAGTGTTGGAACCTAAGAGTTTCCAATCAAAGGAAAGATAAGTTACATAAAAAAGACAAGAATTTTGATTCTGCTTACAAAAGTATAATTTACCAAGTTGTTGTAAGTTATAATTAGCTTGAGAGCAAATCTCTCTTTATAGCTAGAAAACACAGATTAAAAGTCAGTAATATTTCACACAGAAACCATAAATTTTATAATAACATTTCAGTTCCCACAGTCCTGTATAAGTGATCCTTTTAGTTAACAACTTTATAAAGCCATCAGATTTTCCATTTGAATTCTTTAATTTCTTACTCAGTTCAGTGGTATGATCAGAAAGTTGTCAGAATTTTGTACCTGTCAAAAAGTCCTTGCTAAGAGTCTGTGTTTTTTTTTTTTTTGCCTTTTTTATTTTTTTTTTAATTTTGATTTTTACTTTATTTTGCTTTACAATACTGTAATGGTTTTGCCATACATTGATATGAATCAGCCATGGGTGTACGTGAGTTCCCAGTCCTGAACCCCCTTTCCACCTCCCTTCCATATCATCTCTCTGGATCATCCCCGTGCACCAGCCCCAAGCATCCTGTATCCTGTATCGAACATAGACTGGTGATTCGTTTCTTATCTGATAGTATACATGTTTCAATGCCATTCTACCAAATCATCCCACCCTCTCCCTCTCCCACAGACTCTAAAAGTCCGTTCTATACATCTGTGTCTCTTTTGCTGTCTTGCATACAGAATTATCATTACCATCTTTCTAAATTCCATATATATGTGTTAGTATACNTGTGATTTTGATTTGCATTTTTCTGATAATGAGTGATGTTGAACAACTTTTATGTGTTTGTTAGCCATCTGTATGTCTTCTTTGGAGAAATGTCTGTTTAGTTCTTCAGGCCATTTTTGATTGGGTCATTTATTTTCCTGGAATTGAGCTGCAGGAGTTGCTTGTATATTTTTGAGATTAATTCTTTGTCAGTTGCTTCATTTGCTATTAATTTTCCCATTCTGTAGGCTGGTTTTTCACCTTACTTAGAGTTTCTTTCGTTGTGCAAAAGCTTTTAAGTTTAATTAGGTCCCATTTGTTTATTTTTGATTTTATTTTCATTACTCTGGCAGATGGGTCATAGAGGACCCTGCTGTGATTTATATTGGAGAACGCTTTGCCTATGTTTTCCTTTAGGAGTTTTATAGTTTCTGGTCTTACATTTAGATCTTTAATATATTTTGAGTTTATTTCTGTGTATGGTGCTAGAAAGTGTTCTAGTTTCATTCTTTTACAAGCAATTGACCAGTTTTCCAAGCACCACTTGTTAAAGAGTTTTTTAATCCATTGTCTATTTTTTCCTTCTTTGTCAAAGATAAGTTGTCCATAGGTGCATGGATTTATCTCTGGGCTTTCTATTTTATTCCGTTGATCTATGTTTCTGTCTTTGTGCCAGTACCATACTGTCTTGATGACTGTGACTTTGTAGTATAGCCTGAAGTCAGGCAAGTTGATTCATCCAGTTCCATTATCCTTTCTCAAGATTGCTTTGGCTATTTGTGCTTTTTTTGTATTTTCGTACAAATTGTGAAATTATTTGTTCTAGTTCTGTGAAAAATACCATTGGTATCTTGCTAGGGATTGCATTGAATCTATAGATTGCTTTGGGTAATATACTCATTTTCAATATATTGATTCTTCTGATCCAAGAACATGATATATTTCTCCATCTATTTGCATCATCATTGATTTTTTAAATCAGTGTTTTATAGTTTTCTGTTTTTTTAAAATAAAAATTTATTTGTTTCAATTGAAGGCTACTTACTTTACAATATTGTATTGGTTTTGCCATACATCAACATGAATCCACCATAGGTGTACACATGTTCCCCATCCTGAACCCCTCTCACACCTCTTTCCCCATACCGTCCCTCTGGGTCATCCCAGTGCACCAGCCTTGAGCATCCTGTATCATGCATCGAACCTGGACTGGCGATTCATTACACCTATGATATTATACATGTTTCAATGTCATTCTCCCAAATCATTCCACCCTCTCCCTCTCCCACAGAGTCCAAAAGTCTGTTCTATACATCTGTGTCTCTTTTGCTGTCTCGCATACAGGATTATCATTACCATCTTTCTAAATTCCATATATATGTGTTAGTATACTGTATTGGTGTTTTTCTTTCTGGCTTACTTCACTCTGTATAATAGGCTACAGTTTCATCCACCTCATTAGAAGTGATTCAAATGTATTCTTTTTAATGGCTGAGTAATATTCCATTGTGTATATGTATCACTGCTTTCTTATCCATTCATCTGCTGATGGACATCTAGGTTGTTTCCATGTCCTGGCTATTATAAACAGTGCTGCAATGAACATTGGGGTACACATGTCTCTTTCAATTCTGGTTTCCTCAGTGTGTATGCCCAGCAGTGGGATTGCTGGGTTATAAGGCAGTTCTATTTGCAATTGACTTTTGGAAATGCATCAAAATAAAACAATAACTGTGTGAATGACTATTTAAGAAGGTGCAGTTGAAGACTTGTTCACAACACATTCAACAAAGAAACCTGCTTACTGCTGTGATATACAACATTTTCAGATAATGACTAGAATTATGACAGATAATATTTTACTAGGAAATAGAGTTTTAGGAGTTCCATTTAATTTCTGGAATATCTAGATTGATAACATTTAATCATATAATATAACCTAAGGAGATTTATTACTCATTTGACAATGCTTCTCATGTAATTTAACATAGCAAATACACCTAGGTAGTTTAATATCTCTCTTTGGGATGTTTCAGGGTCCTTTGAAGCATTCTAAAATTAGCTAGACTGGACAGTTACATGTAAATGAATGCAACTGGGACACTTCCTAACACCATAAAGAGGATAAACTCAAAATAGATTAAAGACCTAAATGTAACTCTGAAAGTATAAAACTTTTAGAGGAAAGCATAGGCAAAACACTCTATGACATAAATCATAGCAAGATCCTCTATGACACATCTCCTAGAGTAACAAAAATTTTTTTAAAAATGGTACNTAACACCATAAAGAGGATAAACTCAAAATAGATTAAAGACCTAAATGTAACTCTGAAAGTATAAAACTTTTAGAGGAAAGCATAGGCAAAACACTCTATGACATAAATCATAGCAAGATCCTCTATGACACATCTCCTAGAGTAACAAAAATTTTTTTAAAAATGGTACTTAATTAAACTTAAAAACTTTTGCACAGCAAATAAAGCCATAAATAAGATGAAAAGATGAACTTCAGAATGGGAGAAAATAATTGTAAATGAATTTCCCAAACATACAAGAAGCTTATGAAGTTATTCAGTTCAATATCAGAAAAACAAATAACCAAATCAAAAAGTGGGCAGAAGACTTAGACACTTCACCAAAGAAGANTATACTCATGGCAATATTCCATATTTTTAATGTCTAAATAATATTTCATTGTATATATACCACATTATCTGTATCTAATTCATCATCAGTGATGAAGAACCACTTAGGTTATTCCCCTGTCTTAGCTACTGTATATGTTGTTAGGAACATGAGGGTGGAAATGTCTCTTTGAGATAGTGATATAATTTCCTTCAGATACATACCCAGAAGTGGGATTGCTGGATCTTATGGTAGCTCCATCTTCAAGTTTTTGAGGAAATTCCATTCTGTTTTCCTTAGTGTTTGTACTAGTTTACATTCCCATCAGCCACGCACACGAGCTCCCTTCTCTCTCCATCCTACCCGATCACAGTCATTCTGACATCTGTGAGGTGAGAGCTCACTGTGACTTTGATCTGCTTTTCCCTGATGACTATTTACACTTAGCACCTTTTCATGGACCTACTGGACATTTGAACATCTACTTTGGAAAAAATGTCTATCAGGTCCTTTGCCCATTTTTAAATTGGAATATTTGCTTTTTTGTTATTGAGTTTTAAGAGTTCCTTACTTTTTTTTATATTAACCTGTTATCAGATAGGTGGTTTACAAATATTTTCCTCCATTCTATAGGTTATTTATTTTGTTATCTTCTCTCCTGTACTAGAGAAGCTTTTCAGTTTGATGCAGCCTATCTTTTTAATTTTTGCTTTTGTTTCTTGTACTTTTGATGTCATATATGTAAAACCCTGCTATGATCCATGTCAAAGGACTTTTTTCCTGATTAGGGATTTTAAGACACATTTCTAAGAGTGATTTGAGGAGTTGGTACTGTACATGGTATGAAATGGTCTCAAATTTTACAAACACTGATTGAGATTCACGGAAGCTAAAAAAACTCACTTTGTTTCCCTTTATAAGTATGAATGTTGCTCAGTCATATTCAGACTCTGCAACTATATGGACTGTAGCCTGCCAGGCTCCTCTGTCCATGGAATTCTCCAGGCAAGAATACTGGAGTGGGTAGCTGTTCCCTTCTCCAGGGAATCTTCTCAACCCAGGGATCGAACTCAGGTCTCCCTCACTGCAGGCAGGTTCTTTACCAGCTGAGGCACCAGGGAAGCTCTTTGCTGTAAAAGCTCTTCCCTAATAGTTGTGGTCCATGGCTCCAGGCTGGGCCCCTCATCTCCAGAGTCTCCACTGTAGCTGTCTACTCACTCTCAGTGCATTAGTTGATTTCTGTGTACACACATGATGTGTTTCCAGGAATAGATACACGCTTAGCTAGAATATTTGCCATGGACTAGCTCCTTTATCCACCAATGTGAACTGAAGTTCCTTTCTCTATTTGTGGCTCTCTGAAAACCTTCAGCTGTGCTCCTTCTCTCCAGATTGCCCTCAGATCATTCTTGCCTTATAATCGACTAAAGGAGTCCTCTTGGGTTCTAAGCATGGACATTCAGACATGATTTTGTAGTTTACCCCTGGCTCCTTATGCTTTCAGAAAGAATTCAGAGATGATCTCTCCAACCAATCTTCCTACATTTTTAAAAAATAAAGTTTTGCTCTTGGAATTTCCTGGTACTTTTAACAATCTGGTAAATTTCCAACACTTGGGTGATGTGCAAATTATAAATTCTGAAACTTTCAACAGTCATTTTTTTCTTGACAGTTAAAATGCCTGATATTTCTTCTACACAAGTCTGTTTGTATTCATTTCCATGGTGGAAAAGTTCAGAGAAAGGCAAGGCTGAGCTGACAGCAATGTTGGGAAATGAATAATTTTTCTCCAAAGAGGCTACACTGGTGGACTTTTATTGAATTCACCAAAATCCTTTTTCTCTGACCCTTGGGCAGACAAGCTGTAAGCACATCAGAGTGAATCTAGCTTTCAAAAGCAGTCACACTAGCCAAACCGCCGGCACTGTCAGAAAACTACGAGGTCAGTGTGTTCACATGAAGCAGAACCGCGCTGGTGAGCGGCAACCCTCCCGTCAGCACAACCAACTAATTCAGTGTTTTTCAACTGACTGAAGCTGCATCGTGATCAAAAGTTGGCTTGGCGAGAAGAACAAAGGGTGGGAATTATAAGACTAAATTTTTAGCGAATCAGGCAAAAACAGCTCAATGATACCCACAGAGATTCCTGAAGTTCTTTTGACTATGATGCTGTGTTGGTCAGTGTTATGACAGAAGGATCAGAATTTACGGAAAGGCTGTTGGTTAGCTCACAGGGTTACAGGAAGGATAGGGAGCGAGGATCAGAGGTGAGCAGGAATGAAGTGAGGCTTGTCGAAGCCATGCTAACAAACTTGGGGAGCAGCATCGCGCTGCCCAGGGCTCCAGCTGCCCCCCCGACACTGAGGTCCCTCAGAACTCCATGAGCTGTAGCGGCTCTGTGCCTGGAACAGTGGCCCCACTGTTTCTGCTTCTCTGCTTCCTCACCTTTGCATTCCAGGCCAGGTGGGTGCCTCAGCTTGTCTGGGCCTCTTGCTAGGACACATACTGCATGAATGTCCCAAGCATAGAAACAGTGTGAGATAGTGAGTAGAGAGAGAAAAAAAGAAAGGTGATAAATGTTCATCAGAACTCCTCCAGGCCACAGTAGGCACCCATCCACGTAGACAGTGGTAGGATGGGAACTGGGATTCCAATTGTATAGACATTGGAGTCATGCAGGCTTGGTACCAAGCTCCAAGTCTGCCCCTTTCTTACAGTGTTGGAAGCAGAAAGAAAAGCGCTTAGTGTGCTGCTGGGCACGGGAGACGTGCTCATTAAGTAGGAGTTCCTGCTGTCATCTCCGGTTCGCAAAACCTGCAAGCTCATTCACGTGTCCTCTCTGCACCGGGCTAGTCCTAGGGGCCTGGCGGGTCATTGTGAATGGTTCTCTACTGCCATCCTTTATGTGCTGGTTTCATAGCAGACTCGTCAAGGGCAATGAAGTCTGCCTTATTTTCAAATTCTAGAAAAAGCTTGACTCAGTACCCATGGACAATATTCATTAGAGTTGTTACAGAAAGAAGAAAAAACATTACACATGAGAGAATGCCTCGCTTGTTACACAGCATATATTAGGAATTCAAAGGTATAAACCTTACATACTTTTCTCTAGAATATTTTTTAATCCTCTGCATCTCAAAACAAAAATTACAAATAAAATCAATTAATAAAAGTATTGGTTTAGTTACAAGTTTGTTCAGTACCATGGCTGTATTTCTTGCCTCCTTGTACCCAGTGCTCTACCATGATCTAGGCACTGACTTCTGACTGAGGGCAGAACATACACCAGAGACATGCTCTCTTAGCTTCGTCCCAGGTAAGTTTCAGTTTAAATGAGACTTAACAAATTATTTCAAATTTACTGCATGCGATTTATTTTCTCCCTCAGTTTTGGAAGATATGAGCATGTGTTTCCTATCAGGAAAGGTAAAATAAAAAGTCTCTGCAGTTTTCTTTTTGTAAAGCACATAATATTTACTAAGCATCTATTCTGTTCTAATAAAGCCGTTATGAAGTTATACTATCGAATGTGATTCTCAAAACAGCTCTGCAAAGTCAGAGTTCTTTATTGTTATCACTGTGAATTTTTTTTTTAAAGTAGCCAAATTTATTTCACTTTAAACCTGGTTAAAGAGAAAGATGACTTTTCCAGGTCCCTGTATGTTTTCTTTGACTAACACATAAGACATTTCACCTGTTTTTTTAAGTATGACACCAACAACTCCAAGACTCACTAATAGGGTAACAAGAAAGCCGGTATCCTGTATGCATCAGAGCTAAAAAAAGCCAGGGTCACCCCACTTTGCAGGGTGGTGTGTACAGGTGTTCATGCAGGCAGCTCAACACAGTGGCTGAGAACCCAAAGCAAGGCCAGACTGCCTGAGCTCAAGCCTCAGTCCTACCGCTGATCAGCTGTATAACCTCGCAAAGTCACTTAACTTCTCTGTGCCTAGTTCTCTCATCAGTAAAAGGGGGGATAATAATAATAACTACCTGGAAAGAAGTAAGTGAGGCAAGTACCTCAAGTTTGCTCTTTTAACAGGTGAGGAAATAAATTATCAATTAGAGGAAGAGGGAAAGGAAAACAATATTTTCAAGTCAGAGCCCGTATTTCATCCTTACGTTTCCTCAGCATCTCCAAGGTGTTACTAACAGGTAGATGTCTGATAAATGCTTCTCAGATCAACGAATAAGTAAATCACTGTAAGTTTATTATGTTGGCTTTTGGGGGGACGGGAAAAGAAAATAGTGTAAGAGAAAATATGAACAATATTCATTTAGAAGTCCCCAAACTTTATAATAAATAAAACATTGAAACCTTCCTCCTAAATGCTTATAATAGGGGTGAGGCAGTTATCTTTCTCTTTAAGGAGACAGAGACCTCTTAGAAACAGTGTGGGATTTTATTTTATTTACTTTTTAAAGTCTTTATTGAATTTGTTAAAATAATGCTTCTGTTTTACGTTTTGGTTTTTTGGCCACAAGGCACATGGGATCTTAGTTCCTCAACCAGGGACTGAACTCACACCCTTGCGCTGGGAAGTCTTAACCACTGGACTGCCAGGTAAGTCCCTAGATACAGTGCAGTATTTTAAAGGCAGATCGAGAAGGGCATAAATAATAGATCCACTACTTACTCTACTTATGGCCTTGGGGAAATAACTACTCAGCTTCCATCTTATCTGTAACATGGAGAAAGTAATACAGAAACAGAAAATCAGATTGTGCCTGAAATCACCTGATGCACCTGTGACACGCACATGTGAATTCTCTTCCCGCTTGGTAGATAAGCTCTTTTAAAAGAAGAAGGTAGAAGTGGAATGAAATTTGTGGTGTGACTCTGCCACCTTTTAAACAATGAATAGAAGAACTGAAAGAACAGAACAGAAAAAAAAAAATAGAACTTTAATCTTCTGTTCCACTGTGATGACTATGTAAAGGTCAAATCACTTTTTAAAACTGAAGTATGGCTGCTTTAGGATACTGTGTTAAGTTTTGAGTGTACAGTGATTAGGTATTTTGCACCTTTAATATGTAAGGGCATTGCCACTGACTGTTACTTTGAGTGTCTAGATATAAGTTGCCATACTGTGACACAGACAAATGTGAGGCAACGCAAATTTGAAACAGATGGGCCAATCAGATACCAACAGTCAGTAAGAAGTAATTTTTAGTAGAATATAGAGAAAATGCTAATCTCAGAAACCTAGTAATGAGCTTTCACAGATCAGAGAAAAAGAAAATGTCAAATTAGCTAAACCTAAAATGGAAGAAGAAATATGAGGATCATTTACAAAATAGATAATAAAGCAAAGAGAAAAATAAAAAAAATTGGAGGACAATAAATTTCTCTACTAGCTGCCTGGGTTTTTGTTTACATTCTATTTGTAATCAATACTGCAGACAGAAACAGAGGTGCAAAATGTAACGAAAAGAAAAATAAAAATCCAAAACTTGAAAGTAACAGCAAGAGAGATAACATCATAAAATTTAGGGCTTTGGGCAAAGATCCTAAAGAAATCACAGTTTAAATTCTTGCAGGTAGAAAAGGAAAATCGTTGGTGGAAAGTACTGAGCAGATTTGTGAGATCTGGAAAAATAATATTGAGTATAAAATTTCTATAGACCAAGGGTATATTTTCTCAGCCAAGATGTTTTACATAAGATGTTATTTACACTGCTACTACAAAAAACTATATATAAGAAAAGGAAGGTTGAATGTATAAGCTTTCCTTGGCAGTAACTAGAACCAAGTTTCAATTAGCATTCAAACTCTTTATCTCAATATAAAGTATGAAATAAAAAGAATCAATTGACATTATAAAAGTACTGTATAAAAAGATCATCAATTCTTTAACCCCGAGAAGTCATTCTTGGATTTTTCATGAACTGGAATAGAATGTTAAATCTGTGAAATCCCCTGAAAACTGAAATAATCTAATTTATGTTGTTATTCATCTTTGCTCTCAGAAGAATGCAGTGTTTCTTAAGGACAGAATTATGAAAAGTTAAGCTTGTATACACAGTGGGGAGATGTGTGACTACACTACCTTATTAAAAATAAGCCACAGAAACAGAATAGCTTCCTGGATTGATGGTATAGGCTCCAGTGGAGGCACAGTGATATTTGGCAAGATTTTTAATGTTGTGTATTTAAAATATTGATTCCATTTATTATCTACCTTTAATCCAAGGAAAATATTTCAAAGATAAAAAGGTTACCTGAATGATTATTTTCTCCTCTAAGCTGCTGAAAGTCTCCTTGACACTTTTAAAGGCCGAAGCAATAGAACAGACCTCATAACTACTCGTATGTCTGGTTGTAAACTCTGCAGTGAATACCCTTTTTTTTTTTTAAATTATGAATTGAAATGAACCAAATTGACAGCAATGTCTTGAAGTAAAGGTCTATTCTAACATACCTTCTTTCTTTCTTTTTTACATTTTAGAACTTTTTAAAAATATGGGTCTAGTTGCTTTATAATGTTGTGTTAGATTCTGCTATACAGCAAAGTGAATCAGTTATACATATATATCTGATACACTTTCATGAAACAAAGAATAAATAAAATTTGGATGCAATCTTAAATATAAATAATTTGGATTCAATTANTAACATATCTTCTTTCTTTCTTTTTTACATTTTAGAACTTTTTAAAAATATGGGTCTAGTTGCTTTATAATGTTGTGTTAGATTCTGCTATACAGCAAAGTGAATCAGTTATACATATATATCTGACACACTTTCATGAAACAAAGAATAAATAAAATTTGGATGCAATCTTAAATATAAATAATTTGGATTCAATTATGAAATTCTTGGAATCTGTAGTTCTAACATATCTAACAAGTACCATAGATTTTTAAATAAAAAGGCAACCTTTTGGCCATTATTCTCAACTATACATTTGCATAGTGAAATAAGGAATTTAAACTGTAGATATTGTTAGATCTCAATATTAGGAGAAAAAACATTAGACTATTAATATTGTGGTACCTCAGTTTTATGAAGTATTAAAAAGAATGTTAGGAAGAATTGTATGAGAAGTTTAAAAATGAATCAATATAGTGAAAATAAGTATACTACCCAAAGCAATATATAGATTCAATGCATTCCTTATCAAGCTACCAATGGTATTTTTCAGAGAACTAGAACAAATAATTTCACAATTTGTATGGAAATACAAAAAAAACTCAAATAGCCAAAGCAATCTTGAGAAAGAAGACTGGAACTGGAGGAATCAACCTGCCTGACTTCAGTCTATTACAAAGTAACAATCATCAAGACAGTATGGTACTGGCACAGAGGCAGAAATATAGATCAATGGAACAAAATGGAAAGCCCAGAGATTAAATCCACACACCTATGGACATCTTATCTTTGACAAAGGAGGCAAGAATATACAATAGAGAAAAGACAATCTCTTTAACAAGTGGTGCTGGGAAAACTGGCCAACCACTTGTAAAAGAATGAAACTCAAACACTTTCTAACACCATACACAAAAACAAACTGAAAATGAATTAAAGACATAAATGTAAGACCAGAAACTATAAAACTCCTAGAGGAAAACATAGGCAAAACATAAACCGACATAACCACAGCATAAACCACAGCAGGATCCTCTATGACCTACCTTCCAGAATATTGGAAATAAAAGCAAAAATAAACAAATGGAGCCTAATTAAACTTAAAAGCTTCTGCACAACAAAGGAAACTATAAGCAAAGTGAAAAGACAGCCTTCAGAATGGCAGAAAATAATAGCAAATGAAGAAATGGACAAACAATTAATCTCAAAAATATACAAGCAACTCCTGCAGCACAATTCCAGAAAAATAAACGACCCAATCAAAAAGTGGGCCAAAGAACTAAATAGACATTTCTCCAAAGAAGACATACAGATGGCTAACAAACACATGAAAAGATGCTCAACATCACTCATTATCAGAGAAATGAAAATCAAAACCACAATGAGGTACCATTTCAC
>SJYA01002425.1:0-10629 GCA_006410615.1 Neotragus moschatus | reverse complement strand
ATAAGCAAGGTGAAAAGACAGCCTTCAGAACAGGAGAAAATAATAGCAAATGAAGTAACTGAAAAACAACTAATCTAAAAAATATACAAGCAACTCCTGCAGCTCAATTCAAGAAAAATAAATGACCTAATCAAAAAATGGGCCAAAAGGCTAAATAGACATTTCTCCAAAGAAGACATACAGATGGCTAACAAACACATGAAAAGGTGCTCAACATTACTCATTATCAGAGAAATGCAAGTCAAAACCACAATGAGGTACCATTTCACACAAGTCAGAATGGCTGCTATCCAAAAGTCTACAAGCAATGAATGCTGGAGAAGGTGTGGAGAAAAGGGAACCCTCTTACACTGTTGGTGGGAACGCAAACTAGTAGAGCCACTATGGAGAACAGTGTGGCAATTCTTTAAAAAACTGTAAATAGAACTGCCTTATGACCTAGCAATCCCACTGCTGGGCATACACACTGAGAAAAACAGAATTGAAAGAGACACATGTACCCCAATGTTCATCACAGCATTGTTTATAATAGCCAGGACATGGAAGCAACCTAGATGTCCATCAGCAGATGAATGGATAAGAAGGCAGTGGTGCATATACACAATGGAGTATTACTCAGTCATTAAAAAGAATACATTTGAATCAGTTCTAATGAGGTGGATGAAACTGGAGCCGATTATACGGAGTGAATTAAGCCAGAAAGAAAAACACCAACACAGTATACTAACACATATATATGGAATTTAGAAAGATGGTAATGATAACCCTATATGCGAGGCAGCATAAGAGACACAGATGTATAGAACAGACTTTTGGACTCTGTGGGAGAGGGAGAGGGTGGGATGATTTGGGAGAATGGCATTGAAACATGTATAATATCATATATGAAACGAATCGCCAGTCTAGGTTCAATGCAAATATAGGATGTTTGGGGCTGGTGCGCTGAGATGACCCAGAGAGATGGTATGGGGAGGGAGGTGGGCTGGGGGTTCAGGACTGGGAACACATGTACATCCGTTGGAGATTCATGTTGCTGTATGGCAAAACGGATACAGTATTGTAAAGGAAAATAAAGTTTAAAAAAAACTTTGCCGGCAGAGACATTATCTGCCAGCAAAAATCCGGCAAATAGTCAAAGTTATGACTCCTCTGGTATTAGTATACAGATGTGAGAGTTGGACCATAAAGAAAGCTGAGCACTGAAGAACTGATGTTTTCAGATTGTAGTGCTAGAGAAGACTCTTGAGAGTCCCCTAGACTGCAATGAGATGAAACCAATCAATCCTAAAGGAAATCAACACTGAATATTCTTTGAAGGACTGATGCTGAAGATCCAATACTTTGGCCACCTCATGCAAAGAGCTGACTCATTGAAAAAGACCCTGATGCTGGGAACAGTTGAGAGCAGGAGGAGAAGCAGGCAACAGAGGATGTAATATTTGGATAGTATCAAATAACTGAATGGACTTGAATTTGGGCAAACTCCAGGAGATAGTAAAGCACAGGAGAGCTTGGTATGCTGCAGTCCATGGCATCAAGAGTTAAACATGTGTTAATGACTGAACAAGTTTACTGTTTGCTCAGGGGTTCTCAGTTTCCCATGTAACCTCAAGTTTCAATGCTGTGTAGGACTGTCTTCCCTGATTCAGAAATCTTGAATGCCGAAAGGGCCTTAATTTTACTAATCAGAGCAAGCTTAGTGACTTTAAAAAAATCTCCTACTTAGAATGTTAGTATTCTTAGTAATCTCAGCGTTTTTAGCAGGTCATCAAATACTGTTTAAATATAGTTTGCCTGACAGCATTTCACGTCAACTCTCTACTCAAAGGCTATAATTTTAGTACTTGTCTTTCAATGACAAATGACTGGTAACTTGACCTCAGTTACATGAGACATTCACATTTACTTTACCTAAAATTAAATTCCAGCCACCTTACCGATAGTGATATTTTAATGACACATTTATGAAGTAATTGTTAATTTGCACAGTTCTATCCATGTGACCACAGTGACTATGGCAGGGATTGACATATGTTTTAGAGGGAAGCATAGGATGGTTCTGGATCTACTGGAAAGAAATGCTGTTTTTTTATTGACTTGGCATGAACCTGAGAAGACACAGGCTTACTCTTTGCTAACAGAAGTGATCCTGCCAGCAAAAACAGCTTAACATTAAAGAAAGCTTAAAGAAGACCAGAGTTGATTTCAAATGCCAATTTGAGCACCCATAACCCCCTACCTGAGACCACTCTATATTTGATCTTACATGTAAGTGAGTCTAAAATATCTTTTATATTCAAGTATGTGAGTTAGATAGGATGTGACTTGCAAACCAAAGAGACCTAAAAGATGCATTCACACAAAAGGAAAAATGCAGGAAGGAGACTGAAGACAGGACAAGTGTAAGTCACTATTTATTTGGTATTCAATGCATCACCCCTTCTAAAGAGAAAAGACAAAATCTGAGGTATCCCATTAATAATTTTGCTACTTCTTGGAATTAATTGCTGAAATTTTTTGCCCATTAATCAAGGTGTAGTACCATCACACACAGTAATTAAAATGTTACCGAAGATTTTAATTCCCTTTGTACACAGACTATCTTTCCTTCCAAATTTCAAGACAAAATTAGAAAATGGGAAAGTCTTCTGGTGGTGGGAGAAGTGGATAACTTAGGTAGAATTCCTGAGAAAAAACTGTAGAGTCAACCACAATACTAATTCAATAATAAGGGAACTATTATCCCTTTCCAAGGCAAGAATGCTGAAGTGGTTTGCCATTCCTTTGTCCAGTGGACCACATATTGTCAGAACTCTCCACCATGACCTGTCCTGCTCGGGTGGCCCTGCATAGCATGGCCACCTGAGAAGGTGGTTCAGTTTCACTGAGTTACATAAGACTGTGATCCATGTGATCATTTTGGTTAGTTCTCTGTGATTGTGGTTTTCTTTCTGTATGCCCTCTGATAGATAAGGATAAGAGGCTTGTGCAAGCTTCCTGGTGCGAGGGACCACCAGGAAGCTGTGGGGAAAACTGGGACTTGTTCTGCTGTACAGGGCCATGCTCAGTAAATCTTTAATCCAATTTTCTGCTGGTAGGTGAGGCTGTGCTCCCTCCCTGTAGTCTGGCCTGAGGCAGCCCAGTCCTAGAGTTTGCAGTCTTTATGGTAGGCTATAGGCTTTATGATAGGGGTAATGGCAGCCTCCTCCTAAAGGACTTATGCCAGTATGCCTGCCGTGCCTCCCAGGACTGCTGCTGCCAGTGCTCCTGAGCCTGCAGCAGGCCACTGTCAACCCAGTGAGTTATCCAGACAGTACATTAAAAAGCAAAGACATTACTTTGCCGACAAAGGTCTGTCAAAGGTCTGTCTAGTCAAAGCTAAGTTTTCTATCCAGTAGTCATGTACAGGTACAAGAGTTGGACCATAAAAGACTGAGCACCAAAGAATTCATGCTTTTGAACTGTGGTGTTGGAGAAGACTCTTGAGAGTCCCTTGGACTGCAAGGAGATCCAACCAGTCAATCCTAAAGGAAATCAATCCTGAATACTCATAGGAAGGACTGATGCTGAAGCTGAAACTCCAAAATTTTGGTCACCTGATTCAAAGAGCCAACTCATTGGAAAAGACCCTGATGCTGAGAAAGATTGAGGGCAGGAGGAGGACAGGGACACAGAGGATGAGTTGGCTGGATGNCAGTCAATCCTAAAGGAAATCAATCCTGAATACTCATAGGAAGGACTGATGCTGAAGCTGAAACTCCAAAATTTTGGTCACCTGATTCAAAGAGCCAACTCATTGGAAAAGACCCTGATGCTGAGAAAGATTGAGGGCAGGAGGAGGACAGGGACACAGAGGATGAGTTGGCTGGATGATCATTGACTCAATGAACATGAGTTTGCACAAACTCTGGGAGATGTGTAAGACAGGAAGCCTGGCAAGCTGCAGTCCATGGGGTTGCAAAAAGTCAAATACAACTAAGCCAACTGAACAACAACAATTATCCCTCTGACATCTCCAAACATTCTAGAAGAGAAATCCATTTCTTGCCTGAAAGAAAATTTATTCAATGCTGTGTGTAAAACAGGTTGGTTTCTGTTAACTGCCAGAGCTGTCTTGATGCCTCAGTGCCCAGAAATTCAGAGCTAATGAGGTACAGACAGCCTTCTCCAGTGGCAGAGAAAAACCTAGACACCAATATTGAGATAACTGTCACCACACTATACATGTAGTCAGGTTTCCAACATTTTTCAAAAAGATTTGAAATCAAAACTGCTCATGATCCTCTACAAACAGAAACAGGGAGAGACTTAGTAGATTATTATCTCAAATCAGGCAAATCAAGTCAGCAAAGCAAAAGGGGAAATGGACATGAGTCTTCCATTCTTTCTGTACTGCAAGTCAACTCTGAAGGTAATGCACCTGCAACAAGAAGCCACCCTCTTGTGTTGCAAAAACTCACATGAGAGAAGGAGACAACTTACTCGGTCAGTCACTCTTAGGCAGTGTTACCACTCCGCCACCAACCATCCCCCGAGAATGCAACAATGGAATGACTGGGTTCCCTCCTGAGGATTCCCCTTTTAAAAAATAAACAATCAAGGCTTTTCCAAATCTGACCCACATTCTACAGTGAAACAAGGCAGTGTGTCCCAGAGTGAGGAGAATGGGAAAGGAAGCTAGGCATCAGGCTGGCACACTTGGGCAGAAAGTGCTGGAGAGTGTGCAGGCTTCTGAGATGGAAAAATGACAGACATGCTGAGCATCAGTAGTTGTGGCACTTCCAGGGACATCACTCATGAACAAAAAGCTCCCAAATCTCTCTTAGGTTCTCTGGTACCTCAGGCAGGCATCCTCCAGGTCAGCCAGGAAGCCAGGAATTGCATTCTGCAAAGAAAAGGAGATTGTCATTACTCTGTCCTCACAGCAACTACTCTTGATTCTCAGGATGCGGCAAAGGTGAAGGAAGATGCCTTGGGGAATAATAAATATGACAATAGGGCNTCCTCCAGGTCAGCCAGGAAGCCAGGAATTGCATTCTGCAAAGAAAAGGAGATTGTCATTACTCTGTCCTCACAGCAACTACTCTTGATTCTCAGGATGCGGCAAAGGTGAAGGAAGATGCCTTGGGGAATAATAAATATGACAATAGGGCTCCCGATAAGATTTCCAGAATGTTGTCACTGATGATGAAAAAGGTAAGACTCGGGGCGCAAGTAAGGTAGGGGCCACAGTTGTCAGACCTTGCATATTTTAGCTTTTACCAGTAGAAAGCTAAGACAATTCTCAGACACTATTTTTGAAAAGAAAAAGAAAAACTCAGGAAATGGGACTGGGCTGGGCTGTGTGATTCTTCCAAAAAGATAAAAGAAAGGACTTGCTTTACAAAATTAGAAATTGGTAAGAACTGGGAGCAACAGGCAGGATATATCATCCCTTAATTAGTGTTGAACATTGCCCAGACTTCCCCCAAATGTTGTTTTGGTTAGTCCTTCTCTACATTGTGGAAATATCCATCCCCTTTTTTTTCTGGAGGGAAGAAACTGATAACTTCCCTCGAGTACATAGTCAGAAGTAGAGACCAGAATTCAAACTATGATGTGTTGTATTCAAGTTTGTGTACTTTTTCACTCTCGCTGGGAACTGGTGAGCCCACTAGCCCATAAGTAGGACCTCACAAAGCAAACTGAATGGTCTCCATGGGTGATCTGCATACCACTGAAGTCCCTTCTCCTTATAGAAAGAAAACACAAAAATGAAACTGGAGGCTTCCCCAGGCTTGAACATATCTCATTGTCTCCCAAGCCATGTTGGTGTAACTCTTCCATAAGCAGATACAGGGTCCAAAAGCACCCTTGTTCCTACAAGGAGCAGGTTGTTGTCCAAATGTTCCAGAGAGTGATGCTGGCAGGATCTTGGTGGGAAAGTAGTGGGGGAGCTGATATTCCAGGTAAAGATTTTGGTCTTTTGTCCCAACCTCAGGCCTGGGTGTTGGCAAACTTAGTCCTAACCAGAGTCAGTCAAACATGCTGGTTCATAAAAGAGCATCATGAGGCCTGAGATTGCACATCTCTTCAGTCAAACAGCCCCACAGGCTAAGTCAACATTTGTCAAACACACTTCCCCTCCTGCCTCTGGGGGTCTCACCTTGACAACCAAGTTGATGATCCAGGATGGAATACGGCCAGCAGGGTTTATGAAGCAATAAATTAATACTAGAGAGAGAAAGAAAGGACAGTTCAAAAGGAGGAAAAATACAGCAGCAAACANGCCCCAGAGGCCAAGTCAACATTTGTCAAACACACTTCCTCTCCAGCCTCTGGCGGTCTCACCTTGACAACCAAGTTGATGATCCAGGATGGAATACGGCCAGCAGGGTTTATGAAGCAATAAATTAATACTAGAGAGAGAAAGAAAGGACAGTTCAAAAGGAGGAAAAATACAGCAGCAAACATCCAGGTTTATATTCAGGCCAAGAAATTAAGGAGGGAGGTAACACACAATTTAAGTGGACTCTCCCATCTCCTTTATGGGAGACTTATATACACACTTTAGCAAACAGTCAAGGCACATTCTGCTGCTATTTATTAAACACATGGCAAGTGCTAGATGGGGAGGGCATGGCAATCCACACCAGTATTCTTGCCTGGAGAATCCCCATGGACAGAGGAGCCTGGCGGGCTACAGTCCATAGAGTTGGACACAACTGAAGTGAGTTAGCATAGCATTGCATAGCGTAGCATAAGTGCTAGATATTTGGATATATATCTCACTTAGTTACTTCTCTCCATTATCTTAATTACAAAAGTTGATAAAATTAAACTCCAGTTTATAAATGATAAAATTGAGACTTAGAAGAGTGGGGTGATGCATCCAAGGTGGCAGATCTAACACACGTCAGAACAACTGTTCAGATTTTACTGCAGTCTCAGGGCCACACCCATTCCAGTCCAGCAGGTGGCCACATGAACCCCTCCCAGATTCTCTCCTGAGTGTGGAACTCAAGGGAGACAGATCCCGAGTCAGTTTTTGCTGAGTGAGAGGTACCTCCTCGGAGATGGTCCCATTAGCCTTCCTACTCACCTCCAGCCAGAATGTGCAGTACAAGAGCAGCCTGAAGTGAATTCCTAAACCTTTTGGTTCACTTCGATGTTCTGATTTCATTTGGACAATGCAAGAGTAAGTAAAAAAATAGACTGATCAGATTTAAACATCCACCTTGCATTGTAGCCAAACTTTAGGGGTGAATTGAGTCTCCTCTGTGTCCTTGGAACCCATGCCCAGTTCTCTGACCTCAGAGAAAACACGTCACGCATTTTCTGAGCCTCACAGTCACCGCAGCCCTCACAGGGCGCACCAGCACACCAACAGCTGCCTTCTTTTTACCTTTGCTCCGGTTACTGCCATCGCTCTCCATGGCCAGCTTCACCTGGCACTGCCTCACCCGGATGTAGCCTGACCTCTCTGGAAACTGTGGCACTGAGGTGCCCTTGGCCAGGACCACCTGAATCTTCCGCCCTCTGAAGTCCAGTTCTCGCCGCTGCTGCACGTAGACGCACTACACTGCCAGTCAAGGTAAGACCAGAGTCAAACCTCTCAGATGGATAAAAGGAAAGCCCACAAGTCAGAATCAAAAGGCAATTATTTTGTTGCCTCCACTTGGTGTTTGCTCCCTTAAACTGTCAGTTCACTTCCTGCTTGGTCTGCCTAACTTCCCTGCAGAGCCCTGTTGCCTCCCACCTGGTGTTCCCTTTTCATAGCAGGCATGGTGTATATACTCAGTTCCCAGCTGGTGCCTTACTCCTTGTGACCCCATGGAGTATAGTCTGACAGGTTCTTCNTCAGTTCACTTCCTGCTTGGTCTGCCTAACTTCTCTGCAGAGCCCTGTTGCCTCCCACCTGGTGTTCCCTTTTCATAGCAGGCATGGTGTATATACTCAGTTCCCAGCTGGTGCCTTACTCCTTGTGACCCCATGGAGTATAGTCTGACAGGTTCTTCTGTCCATAGGATTTCCCAGGCAAGAGTACTGGAATGGGTTGCCAGGTCCTCCTCCAGGGAATCTTCCTGACCCAGGGCTCAGACCCACAGCTCCTGCATGTCTTATACCGGCAGGCAGATTCTCCACCACTGAGCCACCTGGGAAGCTCAAGAGCAGGCATTACCTACCTGTCAATGATTCCTCGCTGCTCTAATTAGGAGGGAAACCCACTCCTCCTTTCTTCAATAAAGTGATGAGATATCAGAGGATCGGTCATTTATCAGCTGTTATCCTGGGTAACTTAACTTTTCTGAGATTCGGCTTCACTTCACTTCCCTGTTGGTTCAGAGGATAAAGCGTCTGCCTGCAAAGCAGGTAGACTCGGGTTCGATCCCTGGGTTGGGAAGATCCCCTGGAGAAGGAAATGGCAACGCACTCCAGTATTCTTGCCTGGAGAATCCCACGGACAGAGGAGCTTGGCGGGCTACAGTCCACGGGGTCACAAAGAGTTGGACATGAATGAGCGACTTCATTTTCACTTTCACTGTGTAAGAAAACGGAGTAACACTGCCTGTTGACAGGCTTGGTGGGGGCATTGGAGAAAGACTGGAGCAGAATCTCATTCAGGAAACAATGGGATCATTGCTCTCTGTCCTCCCCTTAAGCCCTAATCATTGACCTCTGGGCACAGAGGATGGTCAGGCAAGCTTATTTACACTTGGTGACCACAGAAAGATATGTAGATATCCAAATATTAGTAGGCAAATATCCTCAATGGTTCTGGTTCAGGTTCACCAAGAGTAATATAATCATTTCATCTCAATAAAGATTCACAGACCAGCCACTATGTCTATGGCACTGTTATAGGGAAGGTAACTCAATTTCAAGAAACTGAGCAGGAAACACACACACACAGGGTCCAGAGCCAATTCTGGGGGAAGAGGAGTGGTGGAGAGAGCTGGAAATGCGGAGCCTGAGTTTCATCCCCTAGTCGGCTACTAACCGCCTGCCTATCTGTGAGTCTCGGTCACCTTAACTCTCTGGGTCCCAGCTTCCTCCTCTACAGACTGAGGGAGTGTATTAAATACTCTTAAAGAAAAGTTGTTTTCAGGCCCCCAAATCTGTGGTACAAGGATTTTCTAGGAAAATTCTCAGGAAAGTATGAGCTACCTTCCCACAATTATAGATGCTCCATGTCGTCAGACCCAGAGATCACACTGAGATGTCTGAAAGCTACACAAGAAGTAACAGCTTTAGTAGACGCTTATGCAAGAGTCAAAGACAATGTTATCCACACCTTCTGGATATACCGCCATTGGGTCATGGCCATGGGGAACAAAAACACTTAGAAAGCTGAATAATAGTATGCGTTCGAAAAGGATACATCTCTGCGGGACAATAAAAAAGGGAACTCCATTTTCATGTAGATCACTGTTTCTCCATTGCGTTCTGTTTCATAGGCTTCTATTAGACAAAGCAAAACAAAAAAAAAACACAAAAGACATTATTGCATCTGGCAGTCCCTTTGGCTTCAATTAACAAGAAGATTTGATATGACAACCTTGTAGGGTGATAAACCACTAACTCATGAGGCATTGAATTTTAGAGAAATTCAGATATTTAGAACCACTGAAATCTTATTGTCCAGGGACAGTGTCTGGTAGATATAAAAACACAGTAGAAATAAAAGAACCCAACAAAACTTGTTCATTGTATATCACAAACACAATGCCGTGAAACAAAATTGGGCATCCAAAAATAAATTTTCAAGTTCTAAAATCTTGGTAATCATCAGATGGCACTACAGTGCCAATAATTTTTCTGTTGTGACCTTTCTCCTCATCTTCAATTTTGTGACATATTACAGGTGTCCTGGAACTGAGTAACCCAGTTTAGAAATGAAGTTTCCAGAGAAGTTACTGTTCTTCCTAAAAAGCTAGAAAGTGGCTTAACTATGTTAACTGTAAGATTTTTGCCTCTCTCCCATGTTGCTTTAGGTCACAGTTACAGGGACCAAGTCTCCTTAAGATCCACCATGCTACTGAGTGCAAATAGCATCAGCTCTTAGAGAGAGCAAAGCGACGCTATGAAGTGCACAGCCTCTGTGCTCAAGCTGTGTGGGAAGCTTCCAATTAACCATTTAGAGAAGTAACCAAGCCTAAGTTTCTGAAGGAAGCAAGAGAATCCCTTGAGAAGGTGCTGACAGCACAGGAATGTGTTATTTAATTCAGCATTTGAAAGAAAGAGAACCTATTAGAAGCCAACCGTGGAGTAAAGAATTTATCAGTCCATTACTACGAGAGGTTGAAGATGACCTTGAAAGGAAGGGAATAAGTAGACATCTGTTGCTTTTGGCTGCTCTGCTATGACTCTCCCCTTCTTGCACCAGAATCTCATTCTCCTTCAGGGCATCACCGTTTACCTCCTTCTCCACTATGTGGTTTAAGCAGGACTGTTTAGTTCAGTTCAGTTGCTCAGTTGCGTCCAATTCTGAGACTCTATGGACCTCAGCACGACAAGCCTCCCTGTTCATCATCAACTCCCGGGGTTTACTCAAACTCATGTGCATTGAGTCGGTGATGCCATCCAACCATCTCATTTTCTGTCATCCCCTTCTCCTCCCGCCTTCAATCTTTCCCAGCATCAGGATCT
>SJYA01002424.1:493829-531664 GCA_006410615.1 Neotragus moschatus | reverse complement strand
CTTATGGCAGAAAGTGAAGAGGAACTCAAAAGCCTCTTGATGAAAGTGAGAGTGGAGAGTGAAAAAGTTGGCTTAAAGCTCAACATTGGGAAAACAAAGATCATGGCATCTGGTCCCATCACTTCATGGCAAATAGATGGGGAAACAATGGAAACATTGTCAGACTTTATTTTTCTGGGCTCCAAAATCACTGCAGATGGTGACTGCAGCCATGAAATTAAAAGACGCTTACTCCTTGGAAGGAAAGTTATGACCAACCTAGACAGCATATTGAAAAGCAGAGACATTACTTTGCCGACTAAGGTCCATCTAGTCAAGGCTATGGTTTTTCCAGTGGTCATGTATGGATGTGAGAGTTGGACTGTGAAGAAAGCTGAGCACTGAAGAATTGATGCTTTTGAACTGTGGTGTTGGAGAAGACTCTTGAGAGTCCCTTGGACTGCAAGGAGATCCTACCAGTCCATTCTGAATGAGATCAGCCCTGGGATTTCTTTGGAAGGAATGATGCTAAAGCTGAACTCCAGTACTTGGCCACCTCATGCGAAGAGTTGACTCATTGGAAAAGAGTCCCTTGGGCTGCAAGGAGATCCAATCAGTCCATTCTAAAAGAGACCAGTCCTGGGTGTTCTTTGGAAAGATTGATGTTGAAGTTGAAACTCCAATACTTTGGCTACCTCATTCGAAGAGTTGACTCATTGGAAAAGACTCTGATGCTGGGAGGGATTGGGGGCAGGAGGAGAAGGGGACAACAACCCTTCTTGGCTGGATGGCATCACCGACTCAATGGACAGAAGTCTGAGTGAACTCCAGGAGTTGCTGATGGATAGGGAGGCCTGACATGCTGCAATTCATGGGGTCGCAAAGAGTCAGATACAACTGAGCGACTGAACTGACTGACTGACTGAAGATGACTTATAAGCAGGTACATAGAAGCCAGTCATAATATGCCACATCAGCACACAATTCTTATAAAAACAAGTCAGGGAGTCAGGTTTTCTACCAGTTAACAACAAATTCACAGATGCTGAAGAAAAGTGAGGAGTAATTTACATCAGGATGGGTGTTCTACTTTTGACTCTTGCATTAGGCATGATCTGTGCTGCCCAAGATGAAGGAGACATAGACCTGGAAAGGAATATGTGGGCACTTGGAAAGGTAACTGTTTAAATATATGTGGTACTGTCTGCTGTGGACATGCAGGTGTATGTGTGTGTAGTGTTGGGTATAAAATTCAGAGTTTTATCTTGACTTGCCTCTATGGCAAAACTCAAAGCACTAGATTTGTGATTGAGCTCATCATGGTTTCCCTAGTAGCTCAGTTGATAAGACCCAGGTTTGATTCCTGGGTCAGGAAGATCCCCTGGAGAAGGGATAGGCTACCCACTCCAGTATTCTTGGGCTTTCCTGGTGGCTCAGCTGGTAAAGAATCTGCCTGCAATGCAGGAGACCTGGCTTTGATCCCTGGGTTGGGAAGATCCTCTGGAGAAGGGAAAGGCTACTCACTCCAGTATTCTGGCCTGGAGAATTCCATGGAATGTATAGTCCATTGGGTCACAAAGAGTCAGACACGACTGAGCGTCTTTCACTTTCACTTTCATCACAGTAAGTGGTGATGGTAAGCCACTAACCCACAATCCTTCATCCTATAGGAGCATCCCTGGTGGCTTAGTGATAAAGAATCTGCCTGCCAATGCAGGAGACATAGGTTTAATTCCTGGGTCAGAAAGATTCCATGGAGAAGGAAATGGCAACCCACTCCAGTATTCTTGCTTGGAAAATCCCATAGACAAAGGAGCCTAGCGGGTTGCGGTTTGTAGTGTTGCAAAGAGTTGGACACAACTGAGCATCAGTTCAGTTCAGTTGCTCAGTCGTGTCCAACTCTTTGCTACCCCATGACTTGCAGCACGCCAGGCCTCCCTGTCGGTCACCAACTCCCGGAGTTCACCCAGACTCATACCCATTGAGTCAGTGATGCCATCCAGCCGTCTCATCTTCTGTCGTCCCCTTTTCCTCCTGCCCCCAATCCCTCCCAGCATCAGAGTCTTTTCCAATGAGCCAACCCTTCGCATGAGGTGGCCAAAGTACTGGAGCTTCAGCTTTAGCATTCCCTCCAAAGAAATCCCAGGGCTTATCTCCTTCAGAATGAACTGGTTGGATCTCCTTGCAGTCCAAGGGACTCTCAAGAGTCTTCTCCAACACCACAGTTCAAAAGCATCAATTCTTCGGTGCAGAGCCTTCTTCACAGTCCAACTCTCACATCCATACATGACTACTGGAAAAACCATAGCCTTGACTAGACGGACCTTAGTCGGCAAAGTAATGTCTCTGCTTTTCAATATGCTATCTAGGTTGGTCATAACTTTTCTTCCAAGGAGTAAGCGTCTTTTAATTTCATGGCTGCAGTCACCATCTGCAGTGATTCTGGAGCCCAGAAAAATAAAGTTTGAAACTGTTTCCACTGTTTCCTCATCTATTTGCCATGAAGTGATGGGACCGGATGCCATGATCTTCGTTTTCTGAATGTTGAGCTTTAAGTCAACTTTTTCACTCTCCACTCTCACTTTCATCAAGAGGCTTTTGAGTTCCTCTTCACTTTCTGCCATAAGGGTGGTGTCATCTGCATATCTGAGGTGATTGATATTTCTCCCGGCAATCTTGATTCCAGCTTGTTGCACACAGGCAAATTCCGTTCTACATGTAAGTGTAGAATCTTGCTTAATTTCATGATCTTTGCTGTATGTTTAGCTTTGCTCCTGAGTAATGCAATGAAACAAAGTCTTTTCTTATTCTCTAGTTGGGGTTGGGGAGTTTCCTGCAAAGAAGTGTGCACAGAGCAAAGGGTTTCCTAATATGAGTCAATATAAATGTTCGTTTTAGTGGGCTGGAAACTGGAGTACCATTTACTTGGCTGCCAACAATAAAAACATGACAAGTGAAAATGGACTACTTAAGAATGCACTTCCATTATATTATCATGTCATCCAATGGTGATCTCAGAATCACCTTTTATTGAAGGGGTAGTTCAAAATGCAAAATAGTTTAAAGAGGCAAGGAGAGATAGAAACACACAGCTATGAAGGTCTGGAAACAAAGGAGACAGCATTTGGGTTGAGATTTTTATTTTTCAGACAGAGAATCAGTGCTATGTGAAGGACAAATGTGCAAAGATGCCAAAATGGGAAATCACAGAGTCTGTTTTTGTCAACACTGAGTGCTTCCTTATGACTGGCCAGAGAGTATGGAGACAGAAATTGAAGCACGAGTTATGCTGTGAGAGGGACATAGGATATTTTGAGAATAACCACGGAGAGCTTCATTCATGTGAAGAAAACTCTTGTGGGTTTGAACAGAGGATTGAGACAACATGGAAATCAAAAGAGAAACCCAGAAGGAGAATAAGGAAAGGCTATTGTTCAGAGCTGGCTCTAGCAAGGGAGTCAGCCACCACCACCTGCATTTAGCAGAGACTCAAAGGCAGGCAGAGTGGGAGAGCTCCCTAAAAGAAAAACCAGGGAAGGCTTCAGGTAAGCCATGATGGGAGGCTGTTGGCCTGGGGCACTAAAATGGGTCAGCAGGTGAACTAGAAGGGGAGGGGCGTGAACATCTGGCTTTCTCCAGTTGGTACTAAGTGGGAAGTCAGGGCAAAAATGATCAAATTATGAATCAAATCCTGGCAGTTTGGGGCCAATTATTCCAGAGTTTATTGTTGGCTTCCTGCACTGGTTACTAGAGATGATGGTAGAGACATGTAGAGACTGGACCATAGCATGAGGAATATGAAGAGGAGATCTCAAATCACCATGACGCTCAAAAATTCCATTGAATTGTGTGGTGTGGCTTGCATAGTTTGACAGCGTATCTGAGATTGCCAAGAACCAACTACTGCGAAATTGCGTCTGGCTTCTACAGTTTTAATGATGTGGATATAGACGAGCATGTTGATGACCCAGAAGAAAAGGAAAGAGTGGTAAACACACACAGGGAGTTTTGACTTAAGCCACGCCCAATTAGAATGAATAGGACTGATGGTGATGGCTTGGTAGGCACTCAGCAGAACGGTGGTACAGATGGAAAGTCCCCGGGTAACTCTGTATGTACACAAAGTTGCCTTACAACCTGTATCGTCCAGAAAATATCTATCTCCAAAGGATGACATGAAATGTGGTATCAAGTTAAACATGATATTCAAAATGTGGACCAAGGCCAAATGTGTGAATATCAAATCTATTGGAGTTTTCATGTGATAATGAGTTAAGGTGTACATACAGAACATGAAAAGCAATGAATTTCCCATGAACCGGACACAAATTTGAAACATATGGAAAAACCCCAAAATTTCATCACTTGTGAACATATCTTATTGATTTTAGATATATTAATTAGGTTTACCTGGTTTGTAAAGAAACAAAATAGAGTATATGGGGAAATTATAATGGAGCTTGTTAAAGAAATTAATGATTGACAGTTCAGTAGGAGGAGAGGGTGCGAAATGTCCCACTCTTCTGTATTTCAGGCCCCGATAGGGAACTTTCAGAGACTGGATTCTTGAGAATTCTTGAGACTCTTAGAGAATCAGGTTTTCTGAAGAAGGTGGAATTCAAATACTAACACCCTATTTCTAGTATATTGGGGCTTCCTTGGTGGTGCAGTGGTTAAGATTCTGCTGCCAGTGCAGAGGGCATGGGTTCAATCCCTGGCCGGAGAACTAAGATCCCACATACTGCATGGTGCAGCCAAAAGGTTAAAGTAATAATAAAGAAAAACTTATGTAGTATGTTACCTAGGACATGTTGGGCCTATATGAAATTTGCATGTTAGAGGGCATTTTTTAAGTGTATTAGATCCCAGCTTGTTTATCCCCCCAAATGGCCACAAGCCAACAACCATGCACTTGGCTTCAGCTTCCTCAGGTTTGGCAGACGCCATAGACATCCCCTGGAGAAGGAAATGGCAACCCACTTCAGTATCCTTGCCTAGAGAATTCGATAGACAGAGGAGCTTGGCAGGCTACAGTCCGTGGGGTCACAAAGAGTTGGACAGGACTGACTAACACACACACACACATAGATATCTCCACAAGTTACCACTTCACAAACTGACCTGGTTGACCAGATGTCCCTAGATTGCATTTTAATATCTGGATTTATATGTTTCAATATTCTAAATTTTCTGTAGAACACGGTATTCAACAGTCCTGGCACATAAAAAGAATTGCATGTACATATAGTACATGTGTGTGTGCTACTCATTTCAGTTGTTACTGAAGCCCAGCAGGCTCCTCTGTCCAATGGGCTTCTCCAGACAAGAATCCTGGAATGGGTTATCATGCCCTTCTCCAGGGGATCTTTCTGATCCAGGGACTGAATCTGCATCCCTTATGCCTCCTGCACTGGCGGGTGAGTTCTTTTCCACTAGTGCCATCTGGGAAGCCCCATACAGTACAAACATAAATGTAAAAATGTAAGCACAAGGCCATATGGGCTTCCCTGGTGGCTCAAATGGCAAAGACTTTGCCTGCAATGCAGAAGACCTGGGTTCGATCCCTGGGACAGGAAGATTCCTTGGGGCAGAAGGATCCCCTGGAGAATGGAATGGCACCCCACTCCAGTATTCTTGCCTGGAGAGCTCCTTGGACAGAGCAGCCTGACCGGCTATAGTCCGTGGGGTTACAAAGAGTCGGACATGACTGAGTGACTAACACTTTTCACTTTTCAGTGAGACTGTTCCACTTTCCTCAAGGCATTAAATGGATAGCAACACAGAAGCTGCAAATACTAGAAAATAATATAAAAGTATGATTAACTCTGTCAATAAATTTGTAAATTTGGGAGATATGGACAAATACGTAAGAGTTAACTTACCAAAAGAAAGATATTTGTGTCATAGAAGGTCATACATAGACAATGCTCCTCATGATCAAATTGAAGAGTGGGTAAAAATCATTCCATAAGAAATTCTAAAGAATGCTTGATGGTGAAGTATGGCAAACACTTCAGAAACAAATAATATATACAAACAACTGCTGAGGATAAAAAAAGGGAGAACATTCCATTAATCACATTATGAGATTAGCATGACCTTGGTAGCAAAACATAACTTATAATGAAAAGGACAATAATATGAGATTATTTCAGGCAACCCATCAAAATGATGGTAAAAATTGAGTACACAATGTGCAAAAAGAATCAAGCACTTGGCAATAGAATTATCCCTAACTGGAAGGTAATTTTAACAGCTGAGACTTTATCTGTATGATTGCTCACAAGGAACAAAAATATATTGTCACTTCAGTGTATGCAAAAAAATCGTGTGACAAAATTCAATATGTACTTATGATAAAAATGTTTAGTTACGTAGCACTAGGAAAGAATGATCTTGTACCCAGACAAAAATATTTACTATGGCGTTTGTTCAGTTGCTAAGTCATGTCATACTCTTTGTGACCCCATGGACTGTAGTCTNCGTGTGACAAAATTCAGTGTGTACTTATGATAAAAATGTTTAGTTGTGTAGCACTAGGAAGGAATGATCTTGTACCCAGACAAAAATATTTACTATGGCGTTTGTTCAGTTGCTAAGTCATGTCATACTCTTTGTGACCCCATGGACTGCAGCATACCAGGTTTCTCTGTCCTTCACTATCTCCTGGAGTTTGCTCAAATTCATGTCCATTGAGTTGATGAGGCTATCTAACAGTGGAAGTTAGAATTTCTTAAAAATTAAAATTTTATTTCTTAAAAATTCTATTCACTTCTTGTGAATAATAAAATAATACAGGGCTGGTGTAGGAAATACTAAAGAAAAATAATGAAGAAATGAAAAGTAGTATCTATGGAGGAAAGGAGAAATAGGGACAATATCATGAGAAAAAAGATAAAATACAATCATATCAAACAGAAAATTGATGGAGGATTAAATTTGAAATTCAAAAGAAAGGAAGTCTCTGTAAGGAAGCTTATGGTGGGGAATGGGAATCTTGAAAAGATATTCAAACCTCTCCTTCCTTCTCAAAACTGAGTACCTCAGATCCTTATTAAAAGCAGCCGCCCTCTGCAAAAAAAAGAGAGGCTTCTTGGAAAGGGTGGGTCTGACCCGCAAAGCCTCCCAGTGGATCCCCTTGTCACCTGCTGTCTCCANACAAAGGAAGTCTCTGTAAGGAAGCTTATCGTGAGGAATGGGAATCTTGAAAAGATATTCAAACCTCTCTTTCCTTCTCAAAACTGAGTATCTCAGATCCTTATTAAAAGCAACCAGCCTCTGCAAAAAAAGAGAGGCTTCTTGGAAAGGGTGAGTCTGACCCGCAAAGCCTCCCAGTGGATCCCCTTGTCACCTGCTGTCTCCAGCACCTTGTTGGGGTCATCCTGATGGGCCCAGAGGGGCAGCAAATTGCTCTCCCAGATGCAAAATGATTCTCGTGGTAAACTTATTAGGATTATTGATGAGACAAAGTCATCATCTGAGGATGTAATTCCCCCACCCCAGTTGAACTACTTTAAAAAGTAAACTTTAGAAAATTAGAAATCAAAGGTAGTGGCCACTCCACTGATAGAAACTCCCCCAGGACTTGATAAAATCTGGCCTCAGAGCAGCTCTTCAGAGCAGAAGTTCACTTTTCTAGTTCGCTTGTTGTGCTTCCTCTTTTAGGGCTTTCTCCCCACCAAGAGCTCCTAGCTCCCGTGAAGTGTGATTGACATATAACATTGTGTAAGTTTAGGTCTATAAAGTCTGCAGTCCATGGGGTGGAGAAGAGTCGGAAACAACTTGGCAACTAAATCCCAACAACAGAAGTTTAAGATCTACAGTGTGTTGTTTTGATACAGGTGTTCATTGGAAAATGATTACCATAATACAGTTAGCTGACATCTCAATACCTCACAGAATTAGCATACTATTAATAATGAGAACATTGGAGACCTACTCTCTTAGCAACTTTCACATATACAATACAGTATCATTAACTAACTGCTGCTGCTGCTGCTAAGTTGCTTTAGTCGTGTCCGAGTCTGTGCGACCCTATAGACGGCAGCCCACTAGGCTCTGCCATCCCTGGGATTCTTCAGGCAAGATACTGGAGTGGGTTGCCATTTCCTTCTCCAGTGCATGAAAATGAAAAGTGAAACTGAAGTTGCCCAGTCGTGTCTGACTCTTAGTGACCCCATGGACTGCAGCCCACCAGGCTCCTCCGTCCATGGGATTTTCCAGGCAAGAGTACAGGAGTGGGTTGCCATTGCCTTCTAGCTCCAATATTTTGGCCACCTGATGTGAAGAGCCGACTCATTGGAAATGACTTTGATGCTGGGAAAGACTGAGTCCAGAAGAAGGGGGCAACAGAGATGAGCTGGTTGGATGGCATCATGAACTCAATGGACATGAGTGTGAGCAAACTCCAGGACATAGTGAAGGACATGGAAGCCTGGTGTGCTACAATCCCTGAGGTTGCAAAGAGTGGGACATGACTTAGCAACTGAACAACACCTACTATAGTAACCATGCTGCCCTTTAAGATCCCCAGAATCTATTCATTTAAGAAATGGAAGCTCATACTCTTTAACTCAGATATCCCCATTTCCCTGACACCCCAGCCCCAAACAACCACCAATCTGATCTCTGCTTTTGTGAGTTCGGCATATTTAAATTCCACATATAAGAGAGATCATAGAGTATTTGTTTTTCTCTGCCTAGTTTGTTTCACATAGTATAATGCCCTCAAGATCCATCCACACTGTGGCAAGATTTTCTCCATTTTTTAAAATTTATTTTTTATTGAAGTATAGTTGATTTACAATGTTACATTAATTTCTGGTGTATAGCAAAGTGATCCAGTTATACACATACATACTTTCTTCTTTATATTGTTTCCCATTACAGTTTATCCCAGGATATTGAATCCAGTTCCCTGTGCTCTACAATAGAACCGCTTACCCATGCTATATGTAATAGTTTGCTTCTACTAACCCCAACTGTCAGTTCATCCCTCCCCTTCTTCGGTTTTTAATAACTGATAATATTTCAATATAGAGACAGGAAAAAATATATATATACCACATTTTATTCACACATTCATCCACCAATTAACACGGAGCTTATTTTGATATCTTGTTCAGTTGCTAAGTCTTATCCGACTCTTTTCAACCCCATGGACTGCAGCATGCCAGGCTTCCCTGTCCTTCACTATCTCCCAGAGTTTGCTCAAACTCATGTCCATTAAGTCAGGGATGCCATCCAATCATCTCCTCCTCTATTGTTCCCTTCTCTTCCTGCCTTCAGTCTTTTCCAGCATCAGGGTCTTTTTCAGTGAATTACTCTTTGCACCAGGTTGCCAAAATATCAGAGTTTCAGCTTCAGTATCAGTCCTTCCAACGAATATTCAGGACTGATTTCCTTTAAGATTGATTGGTTTGATCTCCTTGCTTTTCTTTTCTTTTTCTTTTTTTTTTTCTCCTTGCTTTTCAAGAGTCACTTGGGTATATGAATAATGCTACAAAAATGGGGTACATACATCTCCTAAAGATGGCGATTTCATTTCCCTCAAAATAAACCTCAAAGTGGGGTTAGTGTATTATGTGGTACGTGTTTGTTCAGTCTGACTCTTTGAGACCCTAGGGACTGTAGCCCTTCAGGCTCCTCTGCCCATGGAATTTCCCAGGCAAGATTACTGGCGTGGGTTGCCGTTTCCTACTCCAGGGAATCTTTCTGACCTAGGGATTGAGCCCACATCTCTCGCGTCTCCTGGATTGGCAGGTGGATTCTTTACTACTAGCGCTACCCTGGGAAGCCCTCTGTCTTATACATAGTAGTGTGCATATGTTAATCCCATTCTCCTAATTTATCCACCCTCTCCCTCCCCTTTGATAATCATAAGTTTAATTTCTATGTTAAAGTTCAATTTTAAAAGCCCATGGAGGAAATGAAATTTCTTCAAAGGAAAAGAATCAGTCATTTCATTTGCACCAGGGAAAATTGGAAGTCAAGGGGAAAGTGAACTATTATGGGTTAAGCCCATAATCCTATGCCTGGGCAAAGCAGAATACATCATAACTTCACTTTCATCATAACTCTGGGGACTTAAAGCAAACAATGAATTGACCGAACAAAGGCTTCAAAACAACACAAGCTGAAGATGAAGAAAAATGGTGCAGAACAAAGAAATGTGCAAATTCCATCTATTTAAAGCAAATGTTGCCGCAGAGTAGACAGGAAAGTGTCAGGCTGTGTTTAATAAAGAATTATTGAAAATGGAGGGACACATTTCATTGACATTATCATCACATAGCGTATTGAAAATTGCAAATATAGGAGCGCAGCATTCGTGGGATTATTATCATGGACAGATTCACACAGACATCGAAAGATGCCTCCTGCAGTTCGCTGTGCCTAAGGGTGACAGCCCCAGCATTCCCGATTCACTTATCCTGCTAAATTATTGCTTTTCTTTTAAGAAAGATTTATTTTAGTGAAATATTGTTTACTTACAATATTGTGTTAGCAGCTTGAAGAATTTATAGCTCTATCATGTGCACTTACATTGTTTAGAGAACATTGCTTATAATCTCCCCGGTAATTATATTTTTGCCTGTGTTAATCACCCATGCATGCCTTACTCTTTTGAGAGCTTAGAACATGTCTAATGCCTAAACATGCTATATCTGTTAAATAGATACATGACTTTCCGTAGAGCAGTGCACATTAATAGAAATATAAGGTGGGTCCCAAATGTAATTTTAAATCTTCTAGTAGCTGCAGTTTAAAAAAAAAAAGAGTAAAAGCAGATTATTTAATGATATGACTATACTACATTTTGCTTAACCCAAATTATTATAATAGAAACAAGTAATCAATATGAAATAGGAAAATTATTAATGGGATGTTTATGTACTCTTCTTCCTTGTGAGATTCAAATCTGTGTGTATTTTTAATTTACATTTCATCTCATTTTAGCCAAATAGCCCTATTGTAAGGGTTCAAGAGCCACGTAGCATTTTCTTCTTTATATAAATCATTCCAGAGACCCCTACATTGCCTGCGGACATCGGGTCATCTCTTCAGTGTTCTTCAAGAAAAGGTCATTCTCATCTTTGAAATGGAAGAAATACATTTGGAAACATTTTTATTACTTTTCATCAGCACAATAGGGCAGATCATGGGACAGCAGGAAGAAATGATTCCATTCATTCTCTTCAGTCTCCAATTTTTCTCGTGTCTATAAAACAGATAAAGGGTAATAAAGTTGTCTGAGAGATAAAAGAAGACAAAGCAGCTGACCAGCAGATGTGGGTGGCCTGGATTTCACGAGCTGGCGGGGGAGAGAGGGTGGGGCTGTGAATATGCGGGGCTCTCCGGTGGTGTTTGTAGAGAAGGGTCAAGCTGTAGAGGCTGGAACACGCCATGAGGCTCACAAAGAGGAGATCTCGAATCAAGATGACACTCAAAAATGCCACTGAATAGTAGTGGTGTTCCAGCTGGTTAGTTTGGCAATATAGCGTGGAATACCCAGAACCAACAACTGTGAAGTTGAGATGGGCTACTACTGTTTTGATGATGTGGCTATAGATGAGCATGTTGATGACCCAGAAGAAAAAGAAAGAGGGATAAATACACGTAGAGAGTTTCGACTTAAGCCACGCCCACTTAGAATGAACAGGTCTGATGATGATGGCTTGGTAGGCACTCAGGAGAGCGGTGGTACAGATGGAAAGACCGCGGGTAACTCTGTGTGTGAACAAAGTTGCTTTACAACCAACATCGTCTAGAAAATGTTGTACTCCAAAGGATGACATGACATCTGGTATCAACTTGAACATGATGGTCAAGACATTGACCAAAGTCAGGTGTATGAATATGACATCAACGGGCTTTTTCAGGTGAGACTGACTCATGAAAGTGCACATTTTTAACTTAAAGAGGACTGAGTTCCCCATGAGCCTGATACAGATCTGAGATATGAAGAAAAGTTCCAAAACTGCATCACTTGCAAGCATTATTAGGTCAACCAGACTTCAAACAAAGCAAAATAGATTATATCCTGAAATTATAAATTATAGAGTCTGTTCACCTTTTCTGTATTTCAGACCCCCATATGGCTCTTTCAGAACTGGATTACAAGGATTCTTGAGAATTTTTGAGCACAGAATTCAGTTTTATGAAGAGGGTGTAATTCAAATACTAACATTAATTCTAGTATACTACCTATGGCATGTTTGGCAAATTAAAAAAAAGACAAACTTTAATTTGTATATTTGAAGGCATTTTAAAGAATATTGATTTACTTGGCTGCACTGGATCTTAGTTGTGGTATGTGGGATCTAGTTTCCTGACCAGGGATTGAACCCAGGCCCACTGCCTTGGGAGCACGGAGTCTTAGCCACTGGACCACTAGGGAAGTCTCTAGAAGGCATTTTTGGTACATATATTCAATAGAATTCTTTTTGTGTGCATGCTGAGTAGCTTCAGTCGAGTTCAACTCTTTGCCATCCCATGAACTGTGGCCCACCAGGTTTCTCTGTCCTTGGGATTCTGCAGGCAAGAGTACTGGAATGGGTTGCCCATGCCCTACTCCAGGGGATCTTCCCTACCCAGGGATCGAACCAGTGTCTCTTTGTCTTTTGCATTGCAGGTGGGTTCTTTACCACCAGAGCCACCTGGGAAGCCCCAGTAGAATACTACTTGGTCATGAAAAAGAACTGCAGCAACCTGGACGGACCTAGAGAAGCAGGTGAAGTAAGTGAGAAAGAGAAAGACAAATACCACATGACATCACTTACCTGTGGAATCTAAAACATGCAAAATCCAATCTATGTATGAAACATACATCAACTCAGAGACATAGAGAACAGCTTGTAGTTGCCAAGGGCCGGGGGAGAGGAATGGATTGGGGGTTTGAGATTAGCAGATGGAAACTGCTATGTATGGATGGATAAACAACAAGGTCCTACTGGATAGCACAGGAAACTATATTCAATATTCTGGGCTAAACCATAATGGAAAAGAATGCAAAAAAGAATGTTTAAAAGATGATATAGGGAATGCAAATGAGAGACAATGGAAAGACAGGAAAGCTGTATACAGACTGGTTCCAATTTGGGAGAAATCGCTCATAGAAAGAGAAAAAAACAGAGGTATAGTGAGCGTTTCTCTGCTAAAAAGATTCCCTCCAGGAAGTGGGATTCAAGAGTTATTTTTGACTCTCCAAGTTTTTTCTGTTTTTAATTGACCAAATATAATGAATGTGCTATCCACAGGGACTTCCCTGGTGGTCCACTGGTTAAAGAACTTCACCTTCCAGTGCAGGACATGGGGGTTCGATCCCTGATCAGGGAGCTAAAAGCCCACGTGCCTAATGGTCAAAAAACCCCAAAGTATAAAACAGAAGCAGTGTCAGGACAAATTCAGTGAAGACTTTAGGAATGGTCCACACACACCAAAAAAATCTTAAAAAAAGAAAACATATGTGCAAATCTATATAATATTTCTTGAAAACAGAAAACATTTTTTCCTAAGAGTATTGAATAGCATTTTGTATCTGAACCCATACGTTTCAATAGTCTGACATTTCTAGAGAATGTTGCACTTTTAAAACCTACAGAGAAGCATATATATTTGAAGTTCGTGTTTAGAATTTTAACTACATTATATAATACTTCTAAGACAATTACCACTTAAAAATTCAACTCAGAGTCTGCCCTGGCATTCCAGTGGTTAACACTCTGTGCTTTCAATGTAGGGGGTGCAGGTTCAGTCCCTGGTCCCAGAACTAAGATCCTATATGCAGCGCTGCATGGCTTCTCACTCCCAACACAAATCATCTCATATAGAATTTTCCAGGTGGACAGTCTGCCTCAGGCTGCCTTTGTCCCATAGGTCAATTGCATTTTTCAGTGACATTTTCTATTCTTAATAGTAAGCACTTCAGAGTTTTGGCATCTAATGGGTAATGGCCATGGATGCTGCTAAACGCTTTACAATATAAGGGTCTGGTCCCACAACATGGACTTCTTTTTTAGCCTTAAATAGCAGTCATACTGTGGCTGATAAAACCCAAACTAATCAATATTCCATATGTATTGCTGACTGCAAAATATCTCCAATCCATATCTTCTTGTAAACAATTTTATGTGCTTGTTACTAAACCAGAATTAGCTTACAGATAGAGTGTAAGAATGGTATGACCTCCATGAAGGCTGACATTCAAATTCACAAGGTTATTACCTCATCCATGTTTCTTGGAACTTGGAGTTTCATGATTTCCGGTCTCCTGGGCTTTGTAATAAAGTAAGAAAAAAATCAGAAAGAATTTTTTATCACTATCTTTAATCATTAACAAAGTCTATATATGTTAAAAAGGAAACTAATAGAATCATCAGCTTCATTTTTAGAATTTTTAAAACTGACATACAAGTTTACTGGAAGCAAAGTCAGTATAAAAATCATCTGAATTTCTGTATTCCAGTAGGATAATTGTTTTAAAATGAAATTTAAGGAATGATACATCTCAACAGCATAAAAATTTTCTGAACCCAGGAATTAACATATACTTAATAGAAAATATGTAAAGCCTCTAAGTTAAATGATACTATCGAGCATTTTTAAATGCAAATGAGTGTACTGTATTTCAATTTGAGATAAAAACTTATATACATAAAAATAGATGCTGGGAAAAACAAAAGTAAAGATAAGATTATAAAATAGTAATTAAACGAAACTGAGAGGCATTGCATTATATCAAATGTAAATAAATATCAGTTAGGGTGTAGACAATAAAGAGACCCAAAAAAGCATTACAAAAGAGGAGGTATTTATCAAGTGAAGTTTGGAATTTTAAATAGCTTTTAAGAAACAAAAAAGTCAAAAGTACAATGTAGGAAATATGACAGAGTTTTAAAAGGAAAATGAATTGTAGACAGTGAAAGAGTAGTGAACAGCTGTTCATTATTTAAGTAATTTAAGAAACATTATTTAAGAAATACTAAAAAAGGAATAAAGTATAAAAAAAACAACATACCTGAAGGAAAAGAAATTGTGACAGTATTGTGACAAAGAAGATAAATATATTCATATCAAACAAAAAATTATATCTGAGCAAATAATGAAGTCTCTGTAAGGAAGCTTGGGATTGGGAATGAACCTATTGAAACAATTGTTAGGGACTTCCTTGGTAGTCCAGTGGTTAAGACTCTGCGCTTCCCGTTGCAGAGGGCATGGGTTTGATTCCTGGTGGTGGAACTAGGCTTCCGCCTCCTCCTCAAGAAAATTAAGAAAGGATTTTATACCTCTTTCTGGCTCTCAAACTGGAGTGTCTCAGATCCTTACTGAGAGCAACTGGCTTCCCCAGGAAGGTGAGGCATCTTGGAAAGGCTGGGTCTGACCCGCAAAGACTGTGTATGAGGGGTGGGATGGCAGAGCGTCTCCTCCCAGCGGGCCCCCTTGTCACCTGCTGTCTCCAGCACCTGTTTGTTGAGGTCATCCTGCTGCACCCAAAGGGGCAGCAAGTTGCTCTCCCAGATGCAGAATGATTCTCCTGGGAAACTTATTAGGTTTATTGACAAGAAGGCAAAGGCATGACCTGGGGACGTACTTTTCCCAGGTTGATCTACATCATTAAGTAAACGTCAGAATCTAGACAAGTGATCAAAGTTAGTTTCCACTCCCTGATGGCAATTGCCCCAGGACCTGATAAAAGCCTGCCTCAGACTAGCATCTCAGAGGATAACGTTCACTTTTCCAACTCAGCCTCCTCTTCTGAAGCTTGTTTTTTAAAACATCTTTTCTGACACAAAGCAATATAGAACATGGGCTTCCCTCAGTGGTAAAGAACCCGCCTGCCAATGCAGGAGACATAAGAGACCCGGATTCGATCCCTGGGTCGGGAAGAGTTCCTGGAGGAGGGCGTGGCAACCCACTCCAGTATTCTTGCCTGGAGAATCCCATGGACAGAGGAGCCTGGCAGGCAACCGTCCATGGGGTCCTAAAGAGTCAGACACGAGGGAGCTGACTTAGCACAGCAGCACAATATATAACATTGAGTCAATTTAAGGTGTGATGATTTGAAGCAGGTATATATTGCAAAGCGATTATCATAATAAAAGTTGGTTAACATCTCAATACTTCACATAATTACCATCATTTTCTGTGCGATAAGAGTATATTTAAGATCAGCTCGCTTAGCAACTTTCAAGTGAACAATACAGTATTGTTAAGTGTACTTTACTGTGCTGTCCCTTAGATTCCTCCAAACTGTTTATCTTAGAACTGGAGATGTACGGCCTTTGACTAAGACCTCTCCGTTGCCCCCCACACCCCAGCCCCTGACAGCTGCCCTTCTGCTGTTTCTATGAGTTTGGATGTTTTAGATATCACTCGTAAATGAGATCATATAGCATTTGTCCTGCACCGTCTAACTTACGCCATTTAATGCTCTCAAGGTCTAGCCAAGGTCTTATAGGTTTCTTTTAAAAATCTTAATATTATTTATTTTTGCCCATGTTGCATATTGGATTTTAGTTCCCCAGTTAGAGATGGGGCCTGAGCCCCCTGCAGTGGAAGCTCGGACTGTTAACCACGGGTGGTGGTGTTCAGTCACTCAGCCGTGTCTGACTCTCTTTGACTCCATGGACTGCAGCCTGTTAGGCTCCCCTGTCCATGGGATTCTTCAGGCAAGAATACTGGGGTGGATTACCATTTCCTTCTCCAGGAGATCTTCCTGGCCCAGGGATCAAACCTGAGTCTCCTGCATTGCAGGCAGACTCTTTACCTTCTGAACCACCAGGGAAGCCCCCAGTATCTAAAGTAAACTGATGCAAAACTGGAATTTGGTGTTCTATCTGTTGAGAGGACAATTAAAAAAAAAATTGACCTGCACTTGATTGTTGTTCAGTCCCTAAGTCCCATCTGACTTTTTTTTGATTCCATGGGCTGTCACCTGCCAGGCTCCCCTGTCCATGGGATTTCCCAGGCAAGAATACTGGAGTAGGTTGCCATTTCCTTCTCCAGGGGATCTTCCCTGACCCAGGGGTCGAACCTGCGTCTTCTGCACTGGCAGTTGAATTCTGAGCCACCAGGATTTCTGAAAAAGTTTTTCCTTACCTTTAACTCATTTGCCTAAATAAATAAATAAAGATCTTCTGCCATGTCAAAATAATTAGTCATGTTCTATGTTATCTTCATCATGTCTTTGGTCTTGATAGCATTAAAAGATCTAAGTTTTCTCTTAGCTTCTGTATTTGCCTACGAAATCTTTGTAATTTTGGTTAAATGGATAACTAAGCATTGTTTCCAACTGGCCTATTTGACTAAGTGTTTTAAACCCTTTAATATTTTTTACAAACTTTTAAAACATTAAGTTAAATTCTAAACAAGGTCTTTTTGACTTTGGACTAACTTTAAAATATTCAGAGGCCCCTGAAATATCTCAAAGATTTGTTTTCTCTCCTTACTGAGAACTAACTAGGTATATTTGATATATTAAATTACATGGGAAGCACTGTCAAATAAGTAACATTAACCCTTTATTAACAACGTGTCTATAGAGGTATGTTATAAGTGTCCCAGAAATTGTAGGAAATTCCTAGAAGTCGTATAGGTCCTGCCATGAAATTTTATCTGTCATCAAAATTAAGGCTCATGCGAAAAGACTGAATTAGAATATCAAGAAAATACTCTGGGCTTCCCTGGTGGCTCAGTGGATAAAAATCTGCCTGCCAGTGCAGGAGACACGAGTTTGATCCCTGGTCTGGGAAGAACCCACATGCCATGGAGCAACTAAGCCTTTGAGCCACGACTACTGAAGCCTGTGCGCCATAGACACCCATGCTCTGCAACAAGAGAAGTCTCCGCAACGAGAAGCCCAAGTACTGCAATTAAAGAGTAGCCCCTGTTTGCCACAACGAGAGAAAAGCCCTAGGAGCAACGAAGGCTCAGCACAGTCAAAAGGAAATGGATAAACAGTTTTTAAAAAGAAAATACCTTAAATGACTTTTATGAAAATATATATACACAGTCACCCTTCTTAATTCGGGGTGTCATATCCTTCAGATGACCTGATGAATATTCTTATAGAATGTTTTATCTATTTACATAAACTCAACATCATAAACATGATTTCATCAAGATGAGATATACCCCCTGATATAGGCCAAAAGACCTATAGATTATCAAATCCCTGGATGCTGGATATAAAAAAAATTCTGTGATACAACATCTTTTGTAAAGGACTTTCTCGTGAGATGGCTGGATGGCATCACTGACTCGATGGACATGAGTCTGAGTGAACTCCGGGAGTTGGTGATGGACAGGGAGGCCTGGCGTGCTGCAGTTCATGGGGTCGCAAAGAGTCGGACACAACTGAGTGACTGAACTGAACTGAACTTCTCTATTTGATACTTATAAAGACTCAGAAAGGAATGTCTTCAAGAGTAGAGATTCATCAGCTTGGGCAATATTATGCAAAGAACCATTTATATAAGACTTTATAAGATGAAGTTAGTGGAGGAGCTATGAACTGCCTTAAACTTTTCGAATAGTGTGGAAACATAGGTTAAAATTTTGAATTGTCCCTTGACCCCAAAAGCCACCTTTAGAAATCAATTCTATAACATAAGAGCACCTATACGCAGAGAAAGAACAAGCAAAGATATTCCCTGAACTGTTATATGTAGTAGGGAGAAATAAAACCAACTGAATTCCTGGGAATAGTGGAGTAGTTGAAACCAACGTGGGAGAATCCATATCATGAAACGATCTCTGACTTTCATTGAGTTCTGTCTGTATGTGCTGACGTGTTTTGTTAGGATGGGGTGACTTTGTCACACTGATGGTGGAGCTGACCTTGTCATTTTGGGGTCCTCAGCTACTGGTCATCCTTCTTCTACTGAATCTTCACAATGTCATATCATCTCCTGCCCCACGATTCTGTCCAGAGATTCAGGGTCACCTGCATGATGAATCTCCTCTTGCCCAGGCAGGCTACCATCTGGCTTAGGTCCTGTCTATGTGTTGGGATGTCAAGCCTGCAGTCACATTCCAGGGCAGCTGGACACTTGCATCTCCAGGTCTTGGCATGCCCGGTCCTGCTTCCAGGTAAATGTCTGATCGTTCAGATGATAAGAGTCTTTGGGTTTCTTGGTGTGATTTTTTGGGTCCAGTATGGGAAGGGGCAATGCATATGTCTCCTTCGTCATTGCCAGCATCCTAGATGGCTGGATTCATGTCTAGCGCATATAGACATCCAAGGAATATTGTGATAAACAAACGAATGTTGCCACACTCTCCATTACTTTTCAAGATCAAACTATTTTCTCTTGTGTAATTGTCTTTCATTTGAAAAAGTTCTTTTTTTTGCTTAGCCACTAGCATGCTAAAACCTTAATAATGTCCAGCAACAATATTTCAGTTAAAAAAAAAAAACTTTTAATAGACAAAGCCTGGATAAAATAGGGCAATTATGAATGGCCGGGTTTCTGGATTGGTGAATATCAATAGGATGCAATTAAAAAAAAATAAAACAGGTGGGACTTGCCTGGCGGTCCAGTGGCTAAGACTATGCGCCCAGTGCCAGGGGCCTGGGTTTGATCCCTGGTCAGGGACCAGCATCCCACACGCACCAACTAAAGGTCCCAAGAGCCACAACTGAGATCCAGTGTAACCAAAGTAAATAAAAATAAATTTTTTTTTTTTTTAAAGGAAAACCTGCCATTTGGAACAATTTGGGAAACTGAGGATTATTATGCTTTTTGAGATAAGTCAGACAGAGAAAGGCAAGCCACATGATTTCATTTATATGTGGAATCTAAAAAAGCCTAATTCAGGACAAATATCCAATAGTGTTGCTTATATGTGGTGTCGAAGAAAGTGGTACAAATGAACTTGTTTACAAAATAGAAACAGTATCACAGATGTGGGAGACTGGGATTGACATATACCCAATGCTGTATATAAAAGAGATAACTAATAAGGACCTACTTATAGCACAGGGAACTCTACTCAATACTCTGTAGTGGCCTATTTGGGAAACGAAGCTAAAAAAAGAGTATATTTATGTATATGTATAACTGAATCACCTTGCTGTACACCTGAAACAATCACAACATAATTTCAATAAAAATTTTAAAAATAATAAAAGATACCATAATTTAAAACATTTTAATGAAAATTAAGAAAGCCTGACTCCTAGAAACAGACAGCAGAATGTGATTGTCAGGGGCTGGACAATGGGGGAAATTGAGAGATCTTGGTCAAAGGACACAAACGGCCATTTCTAAAACAAATAATTTCTGGGANGAATATTGTGATAAACAAACGAATGTTGCCACACTCTCCATTACTTTTCAAGATCAAACTATTTTCTCTTGTGTAATTGTCTTTCATTTGAAAAAGTTCTTTTTTTTGCTTAGCCACTAGCATGCTAAAACCTTAATAATGTCCAGCAACAATATTTCAGTTAAAAAAAAAAAACTTTTAATAGACAAAGCCTGGATAAAATAGGGCAATTATGAATGGCCGGGTTTCTGGATTGGTGAATATCAATAGGATGCAATTAAAAAAAAATAAAACAGGTGGGACTTGCCTGGCGGTCCAGTGGCTAAGACTATGCGCCCAGTGCCAGGGGCCTGGGTTTGATCCCTGGTCAGGGACCAGCATCCCACACGCACCAACTAAAGGTCCCAAGAGCCACAACTGAGATCCAGTGTAACCAAAGTAAATAAAAATAAATTTTTTTTTTTTTTAAAGGAAAACCTGCCATTTGGAACAATTTGGGAAACTGAGGATTATTATGCTTTTTGAGATAAGTCAGACAGAGAAAGGCAAGCCACATGATTTCATTTATATGTGGAATCTAAAAAAGCCTAATTCAGGACAAATATCCAATAGTGTTGCTTATATGTGGTGTCGAAGAAAGTGGTACAAATGAACTTGTTTACAAAATAGAAACAGTATCACAGATGTGGGAGACTGGGATTGACATATACCCAATGCTGTATATAAAAGAGATAACTAATAAGGACCTACTTATAGCACAGGGAACTCTACTCAATACTCTGTAGTGGCCTATTTGGGAAACGAAGCTAAAAAAAGAGTATATTTATGTATATGTATAACTGAATCACCTTGCTGTACACCTGAAACAATCACAACATAATTTCAATAAAAATTTTAAAAATAATAAAAGATACCATAATTTAAAACATTTTAATGAAAATTAAGAAAGCCTGACTCCTAGAAACAGACAGCAGAATGTGATTGTCAGGGGCTGGACAATGGGGGAAATTGAGAGATCTTGGTCAAAGGACACAAACGGCCATTTCTAAAACAAATAATTTCTGGGACTCTAGTCAACAGCCTGGTTACTATAGTTAACACCAATCAACAATACTGCACTGTATACTTGAGAGTTACCGGGAGTGTAGATCTTGAATGGTCTACACACACAGAGAGACACAGGCACACAGGTAATTATGTGAGGTGATTGAGACACTGACTTTATTATGGTAGTCATTTTGCAATATCAGTTGACCAACAACATGAAGGTTAGGGGCTCCGATGCCCGCACAGTTGAAATCCAGTGAGCCCTCTGTGTTTGTGTTCTTGGATCAGTGAACTCAGTCGACCGTGGATCGTGTAGCACTACAGTACATATTTAGTGGGAAAAATGATCCACGTATAAGTGGACCCGCTCATTTGCAAACCCATGTAGTTCAGTGTATCAAATCACCACATTATACTCCTTAAACTTACACAGTGCTACATGTCAACTCTATCTCAACAAAACTGCGGGAAAAGTTAACAATAAAAGCAGGAGGCATTATATATGGAATTTAGAAAGATGGTAACGATGACCCTATATATGAGACAGTGAAGGAGACACAGATGTAAAGAACAGACTGTTGGACTCTGTGGGAGAAGGCGAGGATGGGATGATTTGAGAGAATAGCATTGAAACACGTATATTATCTTATGTGAAATAGATCGCCAGTCCAGGTTCGATGCATGAGGCAGGGTGCTCAGGGCTGGTGCACTGGGATGACCCAGAAGGATGGGATGGGAAGGGAGGTGGGAAGGGGGGGTTCAGGAGGAGGGAAGGGGGGGGACACATGTACACCCATGGCTGATTCATGTCAATGTATGGCAAAAAACACTACAATATTGTAAAGTAATTAGCCTCCAATTAAAATTAATTAATTAATTAAAAAAAAAAAGCAGGAGGCATAAAAGGCTAAAGAGGGAAAGTGAAGCGTGATTTCTGAGGAGCTGCTCTGAGATCAGAGTTTAACAAGTCCTGGGGGAATTTCCATCAGCAAAGTGAAAGCTGACTTTGATCACGTCTCTCGATTCTGAAGTGCATGATTTAGATCTCCTGGGAAAAAGTACATCCCCAGATGGCGCCTTTGCCTCCTCGTCAATAAACCTAATAAGTTTACCATGAGAATCACTTTGCATCTGGGAGAGCAATTTGCTGCCCCTCTGGGTGCGTCAGGATGACCAGCAAACACGGTGCTAGAGACAGCCGGTGATAAGGGGATCCGCTGGGAGGAGAAGCCCTGCTACTTGGTCTCCCATATACACTCTTTGTGGGTCAGACCCAGCCTGTCCAAGATGCTTCCACCTTCTTGGGGAATCTGACTGCTTTCCTTAAGGATCTGAGACTCTTAGCCTCAAGAAAGAGACAGTGGTATGAAGACCTTTCCAGTATTCCCTTTCCCCATCCAAAACTTCCTTATGGAGTCTGCCTTTTTTTTTTTTTTCAGACTTAACCTTCAGCTAATTTTCTGTTCAATAGAAGTGTGTTTTATCTTCTTTCTTCTAATATTGCCCCCATTCTCTTTTCTATTGCTTTGCTTTCTTCTTCTTTCATTTCTTTTACTCATTAGTGTCACTTATAGCTCTCCAATACTGTTTCACTGTCCCTCTTTTTGTTTCTGTTTAAAACCATATCACATTTTCTTTATTCTATTTTGACTTTCAGTGTATTATTAGCAACTCTTTGAAAATTCCACATGGTCCACGTATCAGCTAATATCACCCTTTATGTTTTCTTTTGTCTCTTCTTTATTCTCTACATTTGGGTTGTGCTTCGTCACTCAGTCGTGTCCAACTCCGTGAGACCCCTTGGACTGTAGCCCGTCAGACTCCTCTGTCCCTGGAATTCTCCAGGCAAGAATACTGGAGTGGGTTGCCATTTCCTTCCTCCAGGAGATCTTCCCAAACCCAGGGATCGAGCCCACATCTTCCATGTCTCCTGCATTTGCAGACAGGTTCTTTACTGAACCAGGGGGGAAGCCCTTTCTCTACATTAGTTGTTATAAATTTACATGTGATAAAATTTGCCTCTTAGTTTCACTTCATTCCTTTTCCAGCCATCACTATGTCTCACTTTTGTTTTTCTATGTTAAGATTTTATTTTTAATAGATAATACCTTTTTACTGTATTTTTATGGATAATACCATTTATCTCAAATTGTTTTACATCATTTTCAATTAAAATGCTTTAATCACACGTAGACAGATATATACCATTGTTTTCTCTTAGAGGTTTTACATATTTCTAACCATACATTAACTCCTAGATTTAACAGATTTTATGCTATTTTAATAGCACTTTAAATTGCACTTAAAAACTAATTTTATGCTAGCACATAGAAATCCAAAAGAAATTTTTTTACTGACTTTGCTTTCAGTAATCCTGACAATCACTCTTAAATAGTCCAATAATTCAATCAAAGATTCTATTGGTTTCCTTCTTTGGATTTATATACTGTCAATGACAAAAAGTCTTCCTTCTTCACTTTCTTTCTTTATAGTAAAGGCCATGAAATCTGAAAAAATGAGGAACAGAAGGAGTGAGAGAAAATATTTTTACTTAGTGCCGATCTCAAATGTAAAGCTCTTCATATGTGACCTGAATTAGGAGTCTTGTCATTGTTGATGTTTTTATCAGGGTAAGAGTATTCACTACCATTGTTAATACCTAAATATTTCTATCATAAATATATGTTGAATATCTTAAATTTTATCATATGATCTTCTGCATATATGAAGGTGATCATCTACTTTTGTTCTTTCGGCCTACTAGTTTGGGTAATCATGCAGGTGAAGTTTCAACTGTTCAGCTTATCTTTTATGTTCAGATAAACCTTTGGTTAAGTGCTTGATGTTTTTATGCATTCTGTAACTTTTTAAAGAAGTTTTTGCTTATGAAATAGAGCTGGCATTGTCTTTTTCATACTTTGTTATTTTTTGCTTCCAAAGTTATGTTAGGCCCATAATATGATTGATGGAATATTCTGTTATTCTCCCCTTAGCAGTGGTTCATAGATGTTATTTATATCTGCTGTGTTTGGCACACTGAAACATCGGAACATTCTTTGATATATCTTCTGGTTGAATTTTTCCTACTGATCAGTGTTATCATGAGGAACTTTATATGTCAATATATTTGGGGGGGTAAGTTAAAGCTTCTGGAGTTTTGTCCCCCAATCTCCTAAATTTCCAAATTTATTGGCATAGACAATGGTGTCATTGTTCTTCAGTTCCTAAGTCAAGCTGGACTCTTTGAGACCTCCTGAACTGCAGCACTCCAGGCTTCCCTGTCCTTCACCATCTCCCAGAGCTTGCTCAAACTCATGTCCATCGAGTCGGTGATGCCATCCAACCATCTCATCCTCTGTCACCCTCTTCTCCTTTGGCTTTCAATCTTTCGCAGCATCAGGGTCTTTCCCAGTGAGTTGGCTCGATAATTGTAGTATCATGTTATTTTTCTAATATTTGTCAACTTCTCCGTCCTACCAACATTTTTTAAATTCTAATATTATTTGTGAATTCTCCCTTTTTTAGAAACTTCATTCTATATCAGAGATTCTCAAGAATTCCTGGAACTGAGGGTCTGGAAGTGACTCATCTTGGCCTGAAATACAGAAGAGTTAAACATCCCTACCCCTTACCTTGACGCTGAGCTGTCAATCCTTATACCCTTTCACAGCCTCCATTAAGCATAACTTCACAATACGATTGATTTTATTTTAAACCTGGTTGACCCCATTAGAGTGTATAAAACATCAATCTCATAATGTTTCCACGTGAAGTGATTTGGGGATTTTTCTTCATATTTCAAATTAGTATCGGGTTCATGGGGAACTCACTCCTTTTCATGCTTTGTGTATATATCTTCTTAGATAAAAATCACCTGAAAAAACCCATAGATTTGATCTGTATACATCTGACCTCAGTCAATGCTTTGACCATCTTGTTCAAGTTGATACCAGACACTGTGTCATCCTTCGGAATAAAACATTTTCTGGATGATGTTGGTTGTAAGGCCACTTTGTACATATATAGAGTTACGCGGGGTCTTTCCATCTGTACCACTGCTCTCCTGAGTGGGTACCAAGCCGTCACCATCAGTCCTGTTCATTCGAGGTGGGCATGGCTTAGATCTAAACCCTCTAGGTGCATTTACCCCTCTTTCCTTTTCTTCTGGATCACCAACATGCTCATCTATAGCTTCATCATTGAAACTGTAGAAGCCGATCACAATGTCACGATTGTCGGTTTGGAGTATTCGACACTACACTGCCAAACGAATCAGTTGAGACAGAATCATTCGGTTGCATTTGGAAGTGTCGTAATAATTCGAGATCTCCTCTTTGTGGTCTTCATGATGTGGTCCAGCCTCTACACCGTGAATCTCCTCTACAAACACCGCCAAAGGGCCCAGCACATTCACAGTCCCAGCCTCTCTCCCCAGTCATCTCCTGAAATCAAAGCCACCCACACTATTCTTTTGCTGGTAAGTTGCTTTGTTTTCTTCCATTGCTCAAACAACTTCATTGTCTTCTATTTGTTTCATAAACCTGAGAAAAATTCAAGACTGAAGAGAATTACTGGGATATTTTCATCCTGCTATCCAACCGTCTGCCCTTTTGTGCTGCTGAAAAACAGAAAGATTACTTCCAGATTGACTTCTTCCCTCTCCAAGCTGAGAATCATCTTTTCCTGAAAGATATCCAATAGGTGGTCTCATATCCACAAAACTTCCTGTGACAACCAAAGAGTCTCTATAATTTACAGAAGGAAGAAAAAAAGTGCTATGTGGCTCTTGAACTCTGAAATGGGCCTGAGTATGAATTGAGACAAGTTCTCCATTAAAAAATATATACAGATTGGAAGTCTTATAATGAAAAAGAGCACATCAATATGAAATTAATAATTTCCATACTGACTACTTGTTTACAATATTTTGAGTTAAAATATGTTATACGATGTGATTAAAACTAACTTTATCTGCTTGGTTTTGCTCTATTGAAAATGTGGCTGCTAACTCGCTCAACTAACTCTGGGAGTTCAGTAAGTCCCCTATATACGAAACCTGCAGGTAGTGAACTCTCAAAGATGTGGACATTGTTTGCAGTCATGTCCAACCACATAAGTTAGTTAACGTAGCTGGAGTACATTGTCCCCTCCACGCATTGGACAGTACTACGCAGAGTTCTGTGGTACCGTACCTTTATTTCAAGCCAGATCTACAAGAGGATGACTTCATTGAACTCCCTGGTGTGCAACGAGGAGCTTACTAATGAAACTGATGAAGACCTGATGGAATCAGAAGCCCGGAGAAAGGACGATGAGAGACAAGAGGAAGAACTCACTGAAGAACCGAAGAGATTCACGATGCAGGAAAGGGCAAGGGGATTTTCTTCATTCCAGGAGGCACTGTCCGTGTTTTGAAGCACGGGATCTGAACAGAGAATGGTACAGGGAGGTTGTGGCAGCCGTTCAGAATGCAATCCAGTACTGCCATGTCATCTATGAGGAGAGAAAAAAAAAAAGAGCTAGGAACCAGACATCACCGGATCGTTTTTTCACGGGAGTAGCAAGGAACCAGAATCTGTGCCATCAACGGCAGGAGTGGGTGAATTTGTGGCTTGCCCGCTGTCTTCTATTGCTGACGACCTTTCAGCTCTGCCATCTCCCACCACGTCTCTCTCCTCGGTTAGTGATTCTTCTTTCCTGTTCACTCGGTGCCAGCCCCTGTATGCCAGCTGCTGTACTACACTACTGTACTTTACGAGGTTCTCTAGGATTAAAAATGTTTTCTTTATTTTTAGTGTCTGTTTTTTTTAATGTATTATTTGTGTGAAAAGTATTACAGATCTATTACGGCACAGTACTATATAGACAATTGCATTGTCGACTTAAAAAAAAAATAGTCCACCTAAAAGTTGACAGTTATGTTTTATTCGGTGGGAATTCTTAGGACTTCAAGCCTGGCAGGCAGCATCTCAAATGACCGTGAGAGAACTGCTCTGAGGAGGCAAGGGGATGACCCAGGTCATATAGAGATTTTGCAACAAAGGGCAGGTAGTCAGAACATCAAATGATTGTTGTTAATCAAGGAAAACCAGATATCCCAAGTGAAGGAATTCAGCACTTTTTTATGCATGGAAGACACAAGATGACCATATAACCTCATTACCACACTGATGTTTTAGTTATAAGGAAAGCTGAAATAGCCAAAGGGCCATCTAACAGGCTACACCTGGGAGCAGCTGTGAACTGATCAAATTTATTACCATGTACATTTACACCACATAATAGCAGTGTGTTGGGTTTCAATGTGTGTACTTTCTGCCCTGGAATGAGATTTATAAACTTTCCTCCTAGCTTTGAAAGGAAACAAAAAAAGGCTTTGTTAAAGGTCGTCTGCAAAGTCCTTCTCAAGAATATTAAGTGGCTCACATGGGCGTGTACAGCAATTCTTCAAACGTCACAGCCACTGCCCAGCATCCCTCATGCCTTCAGGCCTTAGACTTACACTGTCCAGGATTGCAGCAACTAGACACCGGTGGCTATTTAAAATGGAAATTGATTTAAATTCAGGGAGCTTAAATAGTCACTTATGTTTTGGCGAACTCTGAATAAGATCTGTACCTGAGTTAACAGAATCTTATTAGAGTCAGTTTCCTGGTTATTGGCAGTATGCTGGGGCTTCCCAGGTGGNGTCAAAGCTATGATTTTTCCAGTAGTCAGGTATGGATGTGAGAGGTAGACTTTAAAGAAAGCTGAGCACTGAAGAAATGGTGTTTTTGAACTGATGTGTTAGAGAAGAGTCTTGAGAGTCCCTTGAACTGCAAGGAGATCAAACCAGTCAATCCTCAAGGAAACCAGTGCTGAATATTCATTGGAAGCTGAAGCTGAAACTCCAATACTTTGGCCACCTGATGTAAAGAACTGACTCACTGGAAAAGACCCTGATGCTGGGAAACATTGAGGGCAGGAGGAGAAGGGGATGGCAGAGGATGAGGTAGTTGGACCGCATCACTAATTCGATGGACATGAGTTTGAGCCAGCTCCTGGAGTTGGTGATGGACAGGGAAGCCTGGCGTGCTACAGTCCATGGGGTCACAAAGAATGGGCCACGACTGAGTGACTGAACTGAATTGACTCCTTAATTTCACGGGCAGAGACTTCAAAACTTTAGGTTGAGAGCAGACATCTGCAAACTCTGTATGTTAGAGAGAGTGGAACAGGCATTTTTGCCTCCCGTGTTCTTCATTTCTGAGGGGCCAGTACACATGCAGCAGCCTGAAGCAGATGAGGGATCGATCTCCTTTCCAGCACTGTGGGAGCATTCTCCCAGGATGTTAAAAAAAAAAGCTGGAAAAACTCCCAACTATTCACTTAACTTGGTCCTAACCTTTGAAAGATCATGCAGCTACTTTCTGTTGAGTAGCTTTTTCCTTTAAACATGGAATCTCTAAAAGATTATTTATTAATTGCTTCAAAAGAGGATTTTTATCAATTCAAATAAGGAAAACAATATTTTTTGAATGTGAAAACAATACCTGTTGGCTGTTAGAAAATTGGGAAAAACACAAGAAGGTAAAAAACACCAATACTACCATCAGCCAAATAATCACTGTTAGTATTTGCCGGAGTCCAGTTCCAATAGCCAGGGATTCAACCTGAAGAGGTGAACAGTTTCGGTGAATGAGACAGCCTCTAGTTTTCTTTTGGACTGCCTATTTATTTCAAGTTTAATATTCTCTTTTATACTTTTACAAAAACATTAGGTCAGAGGTTTGACATTTTCAGTTCCCCCCTCCCAGATTTATTAACTCCATAAATCATTGTTGCTCTTCAAACAGAGTTCCTGTTTCAGTGATTCTCAGGGAATTAGCCTTATCATCTATTATCTACCACCTCTAATGTGTCCTATAGTTAACTTGTGATTACATTGTAACTCCTGCTACATTCCTCAGTNAAAACATTAGGTCAGAGGTTTGACATTTTCAGTTCCCCCCTCCCAGATTTATTAACTCCATAAATCATTGTTGCTCTTCAAACAGAGTTCCTGTTTCAGTGATTCTCAGGGAATTAGCCTTATCATCTATTATCTACCACCTCTAATGTGTCCTATAGTTAACTTGTGATTACATTGTAACTCCTGCTACATTCCTCGGTTTATACTTATCTTCCTAAATCCTGTTTGCCCCTAACATCCTGAGCTCACTATCTCTTAAAAAGGCTTTTAGCNCTTCTTTGGATTTATATACTGTCAATGACAAAAAGTCTTCCTTCTTCACTTTCTTTCTTTATAGTAAAGGCCATGAAATCTGAAAAAATGAGGAACAGAAGGAGTGAGAGAAAATATTTTTACTTAGTGCCGATCTCAAATGTAAAGCTCTTCATATGTGACCTGAATTAGGAGTCTTGTCATTGTTGATGTTTTTATCAGGGTAAGAGTATTCACTACCATTGTTAATACCTAAATATTTCTATCATAAATATATGTTGAATATCTTAAATTTTATCATATGATCTTCTGCATATATGAAGGTGATCATCTACTTTTGTTCTTTCGGCCTACTAGTTTGGGTAATCATGCAGGTGAAGTTTCAACTGTTCAGCTTATCTTTTATGTTCAGATAAACCTTTGGTTAAGTGCTTGATGTTTTTATGCATTCTGTAACTTTTTAAAGAAGTTTTTGCTTATGAAATAGAGCTGGCATTGTCTTTTTCATACTTTGTTATTTTTTGCTTCCAAAGTTATGTTAGGCCCATAATATGATTGATGGAATATTCTGTTATTCTCCCCTTAGCAGTGGTTCATAGATGTTATTTATATCTGCTGTGTTTGGCACACTGAAACATCGGAACATTCTTTGATATATCTTCTGGTTGAATTTTTCCTACTGATCAGTGTTATCATGAGGAACTTTATATGTCAATATATTTGGGGGGGTAAGTTAAAGCTTCTGGAGTTTTGTCCCCCAATCTCCTAAATTTCCAAATTTATTGGCATAGACAATGGTGTCATTGTTCTTCAGTTCCTAAGTCAAGCTGGACTCTTTGAGACCTCCTGAACTGCAGCACTCCAGGCTTCCCTGTCCTTCACCATCTCCCAGAGCTTGCTCAAACTCATGTCCATCGAGTCGGTGATGCCATCCAACCATCTCATCCTCTGTCACCCTCTTCTCCTTTGGCTTTCAATCTTTCGCAGCATCAGGGTCTTTCCCAGTGAGTTGGCTCGATAATTGTAGTATCATGTTATTTTTCTAATATTTGTCAACTTCTCCGTCCTACCAACATTTTTTAAATTCTAATATTATTTGTGAATTCTCCCTTTTTTAGAAACTTCATTCTATATCAGAGATTCTCAAGAATTCCTGGAACTGAGGGTCTGGAAGTGACTCATCTTGGCCTGAAATACAGAAGAGTTAAACATCCCTACCCCTTACCTTGACGCTGAGCTGTCAATCCTTATACCCTTTCACAGCCTCCATTAAGCATAACTTCACAATACGATTGATTTTATTTTAAACCTGGTTGACCCCATTAGAGTGTATAAAACATCAATCTCATAATGTTTCCACGTGAAGTGATTTGGGGATTTTTCTTCATATTTCAAATTAGTATCGGGTTCATGGGGAACTCACTCCTTTTCATGCTTTGTGTATATATCTTCTTAGATAAAAATCACCTGAAAAAACCCATAGATTTGATCTGTATACATCTGACCTCAGTCAATGCTTTGACCATCTTGTTCAAGTTGATACCAGACACTGTGTCATCCTTCGGAATAAAACATTTTCTGGATGATGTTGGTTGTAAGGCCACTTTGTACATATATAGAGTTACGCGGGGTCTTTCCATCTGTACCACTGCTCTCCTGAGTGGGTACCAAGCCGTCACCATCAGTCCTGTTCATTCGAGGTGGGCATGGCTTAGATCTAAACCCTCTAGGTGCATTTACCCCTCTTTCCTTTTCTTCTGGATCACCAACATGCTCATCTATAGCTTCATCATTGAAACTGTAGAAGCCGATCACAATGTCACGATTGTCGGTTTGGAGTATTCGACACTACACTGCCAAACGAATCAGTTGAGACAGAATCATTCGGTTGCATTTGGAAGTGTCGTAATAATTCGAGATCTCCTCTTTGTGGTCTTCATGATGTGGTCCAGCCTCTACACCGTGAATCTCCTCTACAAACACCGCCAAAGGGCCCAGCACATTCACAGTCCCAGCCTCTCTCCCCAGTCATCTCCTGAAATCAAAGCCACCCACACTATTCTTTTGCTGGTAAGTTGCTTTGTTTTCTTCCATTGCTCAAACAACTTCATTGTCTTCTATTTGTTTCATAAACCTGAGAAAAATTCAAGACTGAAGAGAATTACTGGGATATTTTCATCCTGCTATCCAACCGTCTGCCCTTTTGTGCTGCTGAAAAACAGAAAGATTACTTCCAGATTGACTTCTTCCCTCTCCAAGCTGAGAATCATCTTTTCCTGAAAGATATCCAATAGGTGGTCTCATATCCACAAAACTTCCTGTGACAACCAAAGAGTCTCTATAATTTACAGAAGGAAGAAAAAAAGTGCTATGTGGCTCTTGAACTCTGAAATGGGCCTGAGTATGAATTGAGACAAGTTCTCCATTAAAAAATATATACAGATTGGAAGTCTTATAATGAAAAAGAGCACATCAATATGAAATTAATAATTTCCATACTGACTACTTGTTTACAATATTTTGAGTTAAAATATGTTATACGATGTGATTAAAACTAACTTTATCTGCTTGGTTTTGCTCTATTGAAAATGTGGCTGCTAACTCGCTCAACTAACTCTGGGAGTTCAGTAAGTCCCCTATATACGAAACCTGCAGGTAGTGAACTCTCAAAGATGTGGACATTGTTTGCAGTCATGTCCAACCACATAAGTTAGTTAACGTAGCTGGAGTACATTGTCCCCTCCACGCATTGGACAGTACTACGCAGAGTTCTGTGGTACCGTACCTTTATTTCAAGCCAGATCTACAAGAGGATGACTTCATTGAACTCCCTGGTGTGCAACGAGGAGCTTACTAATGAAACTGATGAAGACCTGATGGAATCAGAAGCCCGGAGAAAGGACGATGAGAGACAAGAGGAAGAACTCACTGAAGAACCGAAGAGATTCACGATGCAGGAAAGGGCAAGGGGATTTTCTTCATTCCAGGAGGCACTGTCCGTGTTTTGAAGCACGGGATCTGAACAGAGAATGGTACAGGGAGGTTGTGGCAGCCGTTCAGAATGCAATCCAGTACTGCCATGTCATCTATGAGGAGAGAAAAAAAAAAAGAGCTAGGAACCAGACATCACCGGATCGTTTTTTCACGGGAGTAGCAAGGAACCAGAATCTGTGCCATCAACGGCAGGAGTGGGTGAATTTGTGGCTTGCCCGCTGTCTTCTATTGCTGACGACCTTTCAGCTCTGCCATCTCCCACCACGTCTCTCTCCTCGGTTAGTGATTCTTCTTTCCTGTTCACTCGGTGCCAGCCCCTGTATGCCAGCTGCTGTACTACACTACTGTACTTTACGAGGTTCTCTAGGATTAAAAATGTTTTCTTTATTTTTAGTGTCTGTTTTTTTTAATGTATTATTTGTGTGAAAAGTATTACAGATCTATTACGGCACAGTACTATATAGACAATTGCATTGTCGACTTAAAAAAAAAATAGTCCACCTAAAAGTTGACAGTTATGTTTTATTCGGTGGGAATTCTTAGGACTTCAAGCCTGGCAGGCAGCATCTCAAATGACCGTGAGAGAACTGCTCTGAGGAGGCAAGGGGATGACCCAGGTCATATAGAGATTTTGCAACAAAGGGCAGGTAGTCAGAACATCAAATGATTGTTGTTAATCAAGGAAAACCAGATATCCCAAGTGAAGGAATTCAGCACTTTTTTATGCATGGAAGACACAAGATGACCATATAACCTCATTACCACACTGATGTTTTAGTTATAAGGAAAGCTGAAATAGCCAAAGGGCCATCTAACAGGCTACACCTGGGAGCAGCTGTGAACTGATCAAATTTATTACCATGTACATTTACACCACATAATAGCAGTGTGTTGGGTTTCAATGTGTGTACTTTCTGCCCTGGAATGAGATTTATAAACTTTCCTCCTAGCTTTGAAAGGAAACAAAAAAAGGCTTTGTTAAAGGTCGTCTGCAAAGTCCTTCTCAAGAATATTAAGTGGCTCACATGGGCGTGTACAGCAATTCTTCAAACGTCACAGCCACTGCCCAGCATCCCTCATGCCTTCAGGCCTTAGACTTACACTGTCCAGGATTGCAGCAACTAGACACCGGTGGCTATTTAAAATGGAAATTGATTTAAATTCAGGGAGCTTAAATAGTCACTTATGTTTTGGCGAACTCTGAATAAGATCTGTACCTGAGTTAACAGAATCTTATTAGAGTCAGTTTCCTGGTTATTGGCAGTATGCTGGGGCTTCCCAGGTGGCTCAGTGGTAAAAAAACAAAAACCCCGCCTGCCAGTGCAGGAGATGTGGGTTCAGTCTCTGGGTTGGGAAGATCCCCTGGAGAAGAAAACGGAAACCCACTCAGTATTCTTGCCTGGGACACTCTATGGACAAAGGAGCCTGGCCGGCTGCAGTCCAGGGGGCCGCAAAGAATCAGACAGGCCTGAGCATGCACGCAGGCACACGGCGCCAGGAAGGCTAAGACGGTATCCATGGCGGGGAGCTGGGTGAAGGGTACCTGGGAAAGCTCTGTGCTAATTTTTGCAACTTCTCGTGAGTCTTAAAGAACTGCAAACTAAAAAGTTACACCCCTCCCCCAAAAAATCACGTCCACAGGGGCTAACCATGTTGCACGCTCAAAGGAACCACAGGGGCCTGGTCGCTAAAATACTGGACGGCCTAGATGCAGAGTGTTTCTGGAGAGATGCTATTGGACGGTGTTGTCTGAAACTGGGCGTCCACTGGACCGGGTTCCCTCCCATTCCAGCTCTGGGGACACGGAGCCCTCGCTGGCCTCGCGGCCCCACACCCCACCCTCACCCATCCGGATGCATGTTCTGATGCTGCAGCAGGTTGCTGGGATGCGCGAAGACCTTGCCACAGAGACCACACTTGTAGGGCGTGTCTCCCGCCTGCAGCCTCTCGTGGACTGAGCGGTAGTTCAGGTCCTTGAAGTGCTTGGGGCAGAAGCGACAGGCGTGGGGGCGCACGGGGCTGTGTACCCGGCGATGCTGTAGGAGCAGCGAGGGCCTGGAGAAGGCTTTGCCGCAGGCGTCGCAGGGGTAGGGCCGCTCACCCGTGTGCGTGCGCCGGTGGATGGCCAGGTAGGACGATTGCTTGAAAGCCTTGCCGCACGTGGCGCACCTGTAGGGCCGCTCCCCCGAATGCACGCGGCGGTGAGAGGCCAGCGCGTTGGACTGCTTGAAGGCCTTGGCGCACAGCGGGCACACGAAGGGCCGATCACCCGTGTGCACGCGCTCGTGCACCCGCAGGCTGTGACTGTGGGTGAAGCGCTTACTGCACACCCCGCACGCGTGCGGCTTGTCCACGCAATGCTGCCGCCTGTGGAGAAGCAGGGCCGGCCCTGCCGCGAAGGCCTTGCCGCAGTCCGGGCAGGGGAAGGGCCGCGAGGGAGCGTGCAGCGGCTCGTGGCGGTGCAGCTCGTAGTGGGTCTTGAAGCGCTTCGGGCAGGACTGGCAGGGGAAGGGACGCTCGCCCGTGTGGATGCGGCGGTGCTCCTGGGGACAGGGACAGCAGAGGGAGTGAGGACACGCATCTCTGCACGACACTCCTCTCCAGACAGATTCACCCCTAGTCCTCGTAGGTCTCCGGGAAAGAGACTAGGTGAAAGTATACATTTGTTGTGGTTTAGTCGCTGAGTCACGCCCTACTCTTTTGCGACCCCATGGACTGTAGCCCGCACGCTCCTCTGTCCATGGGATTTCCCAGGCAAGCATACTGGAGTGGGTTGCCATTCCCTTCTCCAGGGGCTCTTCCCAATCCAACTGAACTCGTGCCTCCTGTTTGGCAGGTGAATTCTTTACCACTGAGCCATCGGGGAAGCCCATGAAGGTACACATACCAATTGTTTAAGCATTTTTTAAAACTACAAATCAAACTATCAAATAAAATAAGTTCTTCCTTCTCCTTAACAAATAGACCTTCACCACGATCTAGAGGCCTAGGTTCGAATTCACAATTTTTGGAATCCTCAGAACTGCACACTAGAACTTGGTGGCCCAGGTCAGCTGGCAGGTGCTTCCCAGGCCTCAGGGGATATTGCACCCACAGATGGACAGCCCTGCCCAGATGCCCAAGCCTCCCTGCCTCCCTTCCAGGCTAGAGGGGTATGCCTGCTAGAGGGGGGCAAAGTGCACCCTGGGGATGGTGGATCTGGAGAGAGCCCTGGAAGCAGCCTTAGGGCTCCTTGGGCAAATAATTTCAGGGTCCCTGGACTCAACAGACGTAAGTTTGAGCAAACTCTGGAAGATAGTGAAGGACGGGGAAGCCTGACATGCTGCAGTCCATGGAGTCGCAGTCAGACGCGACTGAGCAGCTGAAGAACGTCTGGGTCAACGCCCCGCCCCGCCCCTTCCCCGCAGATCCCGCCCCTCACACAAGCCCCGCCCACCTCTGAACACGCCCCAGATTCAGCCCTACCCCTTTCCCTCAGGCCCCGCCTCTTTTGGCCCCGCCCCGCGGACCGCACCTGTAGGTTGCTGGCTCGCTTGAAGCGTTTGCCGCAGGCGTCGCAGCCGTGCGGCCGCTCGTCGCTGTGCACCAGCCGGTGACTCTTGCAGTCCGAGTGGCGTTTGAAGGCGGCCGCGCACAGGCCACAGCGGAAGGGCCGCGCGGCCGTGTGCACCACCTCGTGGCTCAGCAGCTCCCACGCGCGCTTGAAGGCCTTCCCGCAGGCGGCGCAGCTGAATCGCCTGGGCCGTGCCAGCCCCTCCCAGCCCTCAGAGCCGGCGCGGAGCAAGCCTGGCCCCCTTTTCTCAGAGCGCTTCTCCGCGGAACCGTCGGGCACCAGGCGCGCGGTCGAGTACGCCCCCTGCTCGTCGATGAGCTGCACCAGGGTCCCCGCCTCCGCCCCGGCTCCTCCGGGCGCCTGGGAGAGGTGGAGAGAGGGCACAGTCCTCGGGTTATCCGCCCCCAACCCCCGATTCCACAGCTGCCTAGGCGTGACCGTGGCTTGAAACTGCAGCTGTCTCATCTGCAAAATGGGCAGATAACGGGACCTCCCTCCTGGAGCGGCGGTGATGCGGCTCCAATGGGTTATGACTGAAGTCCTGTCCCCTCACTCCATGCCTGCCCTTCTGATGGCTTCATCTGAGGAAAAAGCAGCTTCTTTCCTTCCAAGTGCTCGGGGCAAAAACCTGCCACCTCTTTCTCACACACCTTCATCTAATCCCTTATTAAGCCTGTTGGCGCCAACTTGAAAATACATCCAGAATCGGACCACATCTCACCACCTCCACAGACAGCACCCCCTTATGGGCCCAATCATCTCTTGCCCGTGCGGCGTGCTCAGTCGTGTCCGACTCTTTGTGACCCTATGGACTGTAAGCCCGTCAGGCTTCTCTGTCCGTGGGATTCTCCTGGCAAGAATACTGGAGTGGGTTGCCCTGCCCTCCTCCAAGGAATCTTCCCGACCCAGGGATCGAACTCGCGTCTCTTATGTCTTCTGTACTCGCAGGCGGGTTCTTTACCGCTGGTGCTACCTGGGAAGCCCCATCTCTTGCCCGGGTTACTGCAATTGTTTTGCTCTCTGGGTTCCCTGCCTCAGACCCCAATCCCCAGGTCTGTTCCCCACGCGGCCGCCAGAGGGCGCCTGTTAACACCTACGTGAGCTCACGTCGGTTTTCCGCTCAGTGCCCTCCCCCGGCTCCGCCCTAACTCAAGGAGCCCGAGTCCTCATCAAGACCCAGGAGGCCCTGCACGACCCGCCTGCGTTCCCCCTTTGACCTCATCTCTCGCTGTCTCCCCTAGGCTCACTAGGCTCTGGCCACACCCAAAGCCTCCTCAAGGGAATTGGCGCCTGGAACCCTCTTTCTCTCCCTCACCTTGATCGGGTCTTTGGTCAAATGTCACTTTTCCCCGAGACCTTTCCTTCTCATCAAGGCAGGAGGTGTGATAGACGTGGGGTCAAACTCACAGCTGCTTGAACCTCTATGCAGACTGAGACCCAGCCCCTGGGGGGGGTGGGGAGTTGGGGTCTCACCTCTTCTTCTGGGTCCTCAGCATCCTCAGGGTGTGTCCTCAGGTGAGATGTATCGAACCCCAGACAGTCTGGGGGTTCTCCGGGATCCACTTCTCCATCTCCCGGCTTCATGAGCTGGAGTCTGTCCCTGATCAGCTCTTGGGCTCTGGATGCGGAAGTGAGGGTGAGGCAGGGCTGCTACAGGTCAACTCCTAGCGGTGAAGAGGCAAAGGGGGCTGAGGAAGAAAGAAGGGAGGTGACAGGGAGGGTTTTCTCCACGCCGCTGGTGTTGAAAGGGAGAACTCAGAGTTCTCATCTGCTCTGGGGTGGGGGGGT
>SJYA01002424.1:412733-493712 GCA_006410615.1 Neotragus moschatus | reverse complement strand
GGGGTGGGGGTCGGGCGGGCAAGGAAGGCCATCTCTCTCCAAGACCCTCCTCGGAACAATGGCAGACATTCCCATGGCCTCCGCCACCAACTACACACTGTACTCTCCCTCGCCACAGCCCTGAAATCGGTGTCCTCGCCCAGCCTCCTCCTGGGCCTCCCTGCCTCCAGTCTCTCCTCTCCAGTGCATCTCGCACACGGCCCCAGGCAGGTCTTTCTACACGCAGAGCTGATCTTGCCGCTCTCCGGCTCACAACCCGCCCATTGCTCCGCAATACCGCGGGACGGCGTCAGGCCCCTCAGCCTGGCCGTCCAGGCCCCTCTGATATGTCCCCTGCATCCTCTCCAGCATCACTCTCGATATGTTTGCCCGCGGACCTTATATTCCAACAGGTAGACCCTCCTTCTGCAAGTAGGTCCTTGACTCTTCCGTCAATGGGACGTTTGCACCTGTTGTTTACCTACATCTCAGAGCCTCTGTTCTCTGTCAGAATTCAACTCCTGCCTCAAAGCACAATTCAAACCTGTTACCTGCGCATCCATTCACCCTGACCCTCCCCATTCATACACGCTGAGGTCACTCCCAAACATTGCCCAAATTTCTCCAAACAATGGTCTCTCCCAACCATTCATCCCCCTCATCGGACACATAATAAACTCGCCCACCCCAACTCCCACCTTCGCACCCAATAAACTCGCCCATCCAGAGGCCCCGCCTGCTTTTTTTGACAAAGGTCTTCCAGGCCCCGCCCCCTTGACACAGTCTGCTGAAGGCCTCCCCGCTCCTCCTCTGTATGGACCCCCATTCCCGCCCCCCATTTTTTCTTGACCTCGGAGACAAGGGTCTTGTCTGCTGAATGGTCTCTGTCTACTACCCCACCCCTCTGCTGAAAACTTGGTATGTCCTGGAGTGGTGGAAGAGAATGGGAATCGGGCGAGACCATTACCCGAGCGGGGCAGGATGCGAAGTATAAAAGGAGTCCCTTCAGCTAGGACTGAGCGGACCTCTGGCTCCCCCAGCGCCTTTCGGATTCGACCCGTATCTTCCCAAACTTCGTCGCCTCACCTTTCGGTTCAGGTGTATTGCGGATTCACAGGAGTATGCATCCACAATAGGAATGGAGGCAGCGGCCCATCCCCCACCCGAACGCGCATGCGTAGTGCGTTTCTGGTACAGTGGCTGGTTTTTATCAGGAGGTTGACAAGGGGTTTTTCTCTCCCTCTGTAACTTAACTAATCTCCACTGAACGTCAAACCACTGCTTCAGTCTCTCAAAAAGAAACGGGGAGGGCAGATATATAGTAATAACCAATTACTGACGTGCTTCAGTTCAGTTCAGTCGCTCAGTCGTGTCCGACTCTTTGCGACCCCATGAATCACAGCATGCCAGGCNTGCATAGCGACTGGCATTCCTACGTTTCGTTTATACGAAGAACTTGCAGCACTATGAGCTGCCTCAGCCATGGGCGCCAGCGTGGTAGTGGGCCTTGTAGCAGCAGCAGCAGCTGCAGCAGGAGGGACGGAATAGATAGACGAGGAGGTGAAGTTCCTTTAGGGGACAAGCTGCCACTACCAACAGCAATCTGCACAACAGCTGGCACTCCTACTTTCCGTTTATATAAAGAACTTACACTATAAGCTGCCTCAGCCATGGGCGCCACCCCATGGTAGTAGCCTTGTAGCAGCAGCAGCAGGATAAACGGAACAGATAGACGAGAAGGTAAAGTTCCTTCAGGAGACTTGCTGCCGCTACTAACAGTAATCTGCATAGCTGCTGGCATTCGTACTTTCAGTTTATATGAAGAACTTGCACTATGAGCTGCCTCAGCCATGGGCGCCACCCCATAATGGTGGGCCTTGTAGCAGTAGCAGCAGCAGNTTTTTTTTTTTCAGGCATAAGATTTTGATGAGGGAAGGGGCTAACTGTGAAGAGAGTTCGGTACTATCTACACAGAGAAGTTACTGCTACCCTTTCTTTACTACAAAGAACACAGGCCCATAGTCTCAAATGGCCTTCTTCAGCAGACTGGGTTTCAAATCATATTTTTAGGGTTCTTCCCAGGTTCATGGGACCAAGCTTGGGGGTGGGGCAAGGGGGCAGGACCCTGTGTATACCAACTCCTGCTTTAACTTCAGTAATAATTTTGATGATGACAGGCAGTCTTCCAAACATATTGCATGTACTATTTCTTAGTTATTCGTCAAACTTATCAGAAGGATATTATTACTATTATTTCCATTTTACAGATGAGGAGACTGAGGCACTGGGCATTTAATAATCCTCCAAATAGCAATGAGTTCTACAGAACATCCCAAGTCCTTCTCCCACCCCCACATTTGTGTGTCTTTTTGTTTGTTTGCTTTGTTCATACATTTTCTTTTAAAAGTTTTTATTTTTACTTTTTAATTGGAGCACACATTCGTTTTCTAATGTAACACTTATGTCCCAATTCCTTATCACTTGAATTCCTGGTATCAGTTCCTCTTCTATGTCCCCCAACTCTACTATGACTCTAACACTCCTAATCTCCCCTGTAATACCACAGCTCTCAAATTCTGAATCGCCTCCATTCGTTTAATCGACAAAATTTATGGAGTGTCCCCTCTGTGCCAGGCACTCTTCTGGGCACTGGAATTTTTCATGGTAAACAGCACAAGACCTCCCCCTAGTGGGGAAGATGAGCAATTAAATGATGAACAATATACTTTTTTTGATTCTGATAAAGTTTCTGTAAGAAATAATACAGGGAGATGGGATAGTTGCTGGTGGTGGGAAGAGGGTGGTGTCCACTTTAAATAGGGCTGTCCAGGGCATCCTCTCCTGGGAGGCCTGAAAGGCAAAGAGTTGGATGAGCAATCCAGGTAAAGGGACTGGAAGGGGCAAACAATGAATTTAGCTGGTTCTTTTTTTGCAAAGGGATGGAGCCCGCTGTAGGTGAGGCAGGATGGCAAGTGATAAGAGATACGTCCGGACAGTTAGGAGTCAGGAAACTCTAGTTCCCTTTAACATCCCAATTCACCCTGTATATCAGCGCCAGTCAACAGAACTTTCTTTGATAATGGAAATATTCTACATCATCAGTATCCAAAACAGTATTTGCAATGGAGTGAACATGGCTAAAGAACTGAATTTTTAATTACATTTCTCTGTAAGTTAGCCACATGCAGGTACTTGCTACAATACTGGACAACATTGCGTACAGTGGGAGCCGCTCAGTCATGTCGAACTCTGTGACCCCATGGACTGTCGCCTGCCAGGCTCCTCTGTCCATGGAATTCTCCAGGCAAGAATACTGGGGTGGGTAGCCATTCTCTTCCCCAGGGGATCTTCCCGACCCAGGAAGGGGATCCAACCCGGGTCTCCTGCACTGCAGGCAGATTCTTCACCGTTTGAGCCACCAGTGAAGCCCGTACAACTTCTGACTACACTTCAACATCAAACTCTTCCTGTAGCTGCCCCCCCTCAATTCCAAACATTCCAATGGTCCCTACAAGCCTCCACTCATCTCTATAAGAATCCTGTAACAGGAGAAGGAAATGGCAACCCACTCCAGTGTTCTTGCCTAGAGAATCCCAGGGACGGGGAAAAAGAAAAAAAAAGAATCCTGTAACAACCGCACAAACAACGCTATTCTCGTTCCTGTTCTTTTTACATATGAATTCGCAAAAACACTCCCACCCCTCTTAGTATCTCATAACGCCCCCAATTTCACACCCGACTCCCCATCGCACTCTCCGTTCCTCCGAGCATCTCAGTTAATTCCTCGGGCTGTTATTCTATTTTCTCCCATGACAACCCTTAAATCCCTTCATCTCACCCCCATCCTCGTCTGCCCCAGGGTTGCCATGGCAACGCCCGTCTCTGATCTCTCTCTCTCTACCCGCAGTCCCCCGCAGCAGCCCTCCGCGCACCTAGCCAGGCTCATCACTATGGAAACCAGAGCAGTCTCTCCACCCATCTCACGGTGAGATGTTCTGAGACCCAGACCCTTTAGACCCGAGAGAGCCAGAAGAAACTAGAGGGCCCCACAATGCTCAGCGAGCAAAGGGTCCTCCCCCCTCCCCCCCCATTCTGCTCCAGTCAGATCGCTATAGTAAAAGGGCTGCACATTCTACTGCGCAGGCGCCCACGCTTAGCGGGAGGGGCTGGAGGCGCTCAGCTTGCCGGGAGTTGTAGTTTTCTGGATGTTACAGCGGAGACACCAGTGGCCAATGGGTGAGCCGGATAAAAACAGTTACTGAAGCCGCGAATCGTCTGGCTGGCTCAAGGTCACCATAGCAACAACGAGGCATGATGAAGCACTAGCCCTGCAAGCCAAGCTGCCATTTTTATTCTTTCCTGTTTGTTGCTCAGGGCTCGCTTTGTGCTGGACACTGTTCTAAGCACTGCGATACAGCGGGAAACAAAATGGAGCTTATGGTTTGGCGGGGAAAGATGGACTATTAATAACAAGGAGGACATTGTTAGAGCAAATCGCTATTTTAATAGGTATTAAACAGGTATTAATAGGTATTAAAACGATATTTTAATAGGTAATTGAGATGCTTTGGGAGAAGAAGGAATGCAGATTATGTGAGAAATCCGTACACACCCTTAATTCATCTATTTCACAAAGCCCTGTGAGAGAGGTACCGTTGTCCCCATTCAGTAACAAACAGAGATTAAGCTACAGAAACAGAGATTAAGCAACAGAAGTGCACATGGCAAGGAGTGGAGCTGGGATGTGAACCAAGACTAGTGCTGACATGGTAGAGATGTGTGGCGCAATTTCAGGCAGTGATAGTGCTTGTGAAAGATAGAGCAGAGAAAGGGGGTGGGATGGCTCTTTAAATGGACAGTTTAGGGATGGCTTTTAGAAGAAGGTGACATTTGAGCAGAGGCCTGAAGGGATTGTGCTGGGCATGTGGAACATGTAGAGGTCCAAGGGTCACTGAACTTTAGCGTTTTCTCTTGCCTTCCCCAAGGGCAAACTGTTGCACACGATGTTCCCGCTGCAGAGAATGCACTTCCCCATTCTTACCCTGTCAAATGCATCCTTCAAGATCCAGTTCTCTGAAGAAACACCTGCTCTGTCCCGTTTTGCTGACCATAAACCTCTTCTTCCTCTGCACTCACATCCGATCCATTTGTCACAAGAAAGCTGCCAGGGGTAATTTTATTTCTGTACATCCAATCGAGCCACGGGTGTGTGTCTTTCACTCAGTCGTTTCCGATTCTTTGCGACCCCATGGACTGTAGCCCGCCAGGCTCCTCTGTCCATGGAATCTCCAGGCAAGAGTACTGGAGTGGATTGCCATTCCCTTCTCCACGGGGATCTTCTGCATTGCAGGCAGATGCTTTACTGTCTGAACCACCAGGGGAGCCCCATCAAGCCATGCCCTTGTGTGAAAAAAAATGTTTTTTGTAAAATTTTACCCCATCTCTTTTTTAAAAATTAATTTATTTTGCTGCATCAGGTCTTAGTTGCTGCACAAGGGAATCTTCCTTGTGTCACGTGGGATCTTTCACTGCAGGGCACCGACTCTAGTTGTGGTGTCTGAGCTTTAGTAGTTGTGGCATCTGGACTTAGCTTCTCCTTAGCATGTGGGATCTTAGCTCCCCCCCGCCGAACAGAGATGGAACCCACTTCCCTGCATTGCAAAGCAGATTCTTAATAACTGGACCACCAGGGAGCACCCCCCACCCCCGACATGAAAAACTAAATGGCTTCCCACTGCTCCCAGAATAAAGACTCATCTTCTCCTGTTCCTCCTGTATGTTTAAGGTCCTGATGTCACTATCCACATCTCTCCCTTTCTCATACCCTGACCCTCTTCTACTAGCCCTTTTTCAATGCACAGTACAGCTGAGCTCTTTCCCTCCTAGGACTCTCCCTAACCCACATCCAAGAATCTAAGTATAAGACACTTAAGTGGGGAAGTTTGGGACATTGATGTGCACNCCAGGGTTGCCATGGCAACGCCCGTCTCTGATCTCTCTCTCTCTACCCGCAGTCCCCCGCAGCAGCCCTCCGCGCACCTAGCCAGGCTCATCACTATGGAAACCAGAGCAGTCTCTCCACCCATCTCACGGTGAGATGTTCTGAGACCCAGACCCTTTAGACCCGAGAGAGCCAGAAGAAACTAGAGGGCCCCACAATGCTCAGCGAGCAAAGGGTCCTCCCCCCTCCCCCCCCATTCTGCTCCAGTCAGATCGCTATAGTAAAAGGGCTGCACATTCTACTGCGCAGGCGCCCACGCTTAGCGGGAGGGGCTGGAGGCGCTCAGCTTGCCGGGAGTTGTAGTTTTCTGGATGTTACAGCGGAGACACCAGTGGCCAATGGGTGAGCCGGATAAAAACAGTTACTGAAGCCGCGAATCGTCTGGCTGGCTCAAGGTCACCATAGCAACAACGAGGCATGATGAAGCACTAGCCCTGCAAGCCAAGCTGCCATTTTTATTCTTTCCTGTTTGTTGCTCAGGGCTCGCTTTGTGCTGGACACTGTTCTAAGCACTGCGATACAGCGGGAAACAAAATGGAGCTTATGGTTTGGCGGGGAAAGATGGACTATTAATAACAAGGAGGACATTGTTAGAGCAAATCGCTATTTTAATAGGTATTAAACAGGTATTAATAGGTATTAAAACGATATTTTAATAGGTAATTGAGATGCTTTGGGAGAAGAAGGAATGCAGATTATGTGAGAAATCCGTACACACCCTTAATTCATCTATTTCACAAAGCCCTGTGAGAGAGGTACCGTTGTCCCCATTCAGTAACAAACAGAGATTAAGCTACAGAAACAGAGATTAAGCAACAGAAGTGCACATGGCAAGGAGTGGAGCTGGGATGTGAACCAAGACTAGTGCTGACATGGTAGAGATGTGTGGCGCAATTTCAGGCAGTGATAGTGCTTGTGAAAGATAGAGCAGAGAAAGGGGGTGGGATGGCTCTTTAAATGGACAGTTTAGGGATGGCTTTTAGAAGAAGGTGACATTTGAGCAGAGGCCTGAAGGGATTGTGCTGGGCATGTGGAACATGTAGAGGTCCAAGGGTCACTGAACTTTAGCGTTTTCTCTTGCCTTCCCCAAGGGCAAACTGTTGCACACGATGTTCCCGCTGCAGAGAATGCACTTCCCCATTCTTACCCTGTCAAATGCATCCTTCAAGATCCAGTTCTCTGAAGAAACACCTGCTCTGTCCCGTTTTGCTGACCATAAACCTCTTCTTCCTCTGCACTCACATCCGATCCATTTGTCACAAGAAAGCTGCCAGGGGTAATTTTATTTCTGTACATCCAATCGAGCCACGGGTGTGTGTCTTTCACTCAGTCGTTTCCGATTCTTTGCGACCCCATGGACTGTAGCCCGCCAGGCTCCTCTGTCCATGGAATCTCCAGGCAAGAGTACTGGAGTGGATTGCCATTCCCTTCTCCACGGGGATCTTCTGCATTGCAGGCAGATGCTTTACTGTCTGAACCACCAGGGGAGCCCCATCAAGCCATGCCCTTGTGTGAAAAAAAATGTTTTTTGTAAAATTTTACCCCATCTCTTTTTTAAAAATTAATTTATTTTGCTGCATCAGGTCTTAGTTGCTGCACAAGGGAATCTTCCTTGTGTCACGTGGGATCTTTCACTGCAGGGCACCGACTCTAGTTGTGGTGTCTGAGCTTTAGTAGTTGTGGCATCTGGACTTAGCTTCTCCTTAGCATGTGGGATCTTAGCTCCCCCCCGCCGAACAGAGATGGAACCCACTTCCCTGCATTGCAAAGCAGATTCTTAATAACTGGACCACCAGGGAGCACCCCCCACCCCCGACATGAAAAACTAAATGGCTTCCCACTGCTCCCAGAATAAAGACTCATCTTCTCCTGTTCCTCCTGTATGTTTAAGGTCCTGATGTCACTATCCACATCTCTCCCTTTCTCATACCCTGACCCTCTTCTACTAGCCCTTTTTCAATGCACAGTACAGCTGAGCTCTTTCCCTCCTAGGACTCTCCCTAACCCACATCCAAGAATCTAAGTATAAGACACTTAAGTGGGGAAGTTTGGGACATTGATGTGCACTGGACTGCAGTGGGGTTTGCCTGCTCAGAATTCCTCCTGCCTCCTTTCTTGAACAACCCTCCCTCTTTGGAACTTCCCTGGTGGTCCAGTGGCTAAGACTCCATGGTCCTAATGCAAGGGGCCTGGGTTCAATCCCTGGTCAGGGAACTAGATCCCACATGCTGCATGAAGACCCAGTACAGCCAAATAAATAATAAATATAAAAATCCCCCAAACTCCTCACTCTTTGTGATCCTGTACATTCTGTCTGCCCCGTCGTCCTGTTACAGGAATAGGCATATGTCCAGGTTGACTGATCAGAGCAGTGATTCTCTGAGCATGGTCTTTAAACCAGGTGCATCATTAGACATGTAAAGTCTCAGTCCCTACCTCAGACTTACTCAATCAGAAATTCAGGGTGATGTCTATGTCTTAACAAGATCTCTGGGTAATCAATTTCTTGAGGCTTGCTCAAGTTTGAGCAACACATAAACAAGAGACAATGAAAGACAAAAACAATCAATGCTTATCATTAAATAGCTTTGAAGTATCATGGTTGTTACACAGCATTAATGTAACCATAGATAACTGATACTGATACACTTGGTACATCCAATTGGTTTCTTCTTTGAGACTTGATACAGGGATGCTGATGGAAAGGGCGTCAAAATCTGACGATATGAGATTAGGGCTCCAAGTCACTATCTTTCTCAGCCAAAGGAGATAGCCTTCTTTCGAAAGAACCCATACACAAAAGGCAGAAGCACAGGGGAGAGACCTGACATTATTTGAGCTCCTGGATTCAGCTGCACTTGCAGCCTCTGATTTCCCAGTGATGTGAATGGCTGCACCACCTTTTATATCAGACTCCTTTGCTGCTTACCCAAAGTGTGCCCCACAGTCCGGCAGCAACCACATCATTAGAGAACCTTACGCAATCTTGGGGGCTTCCCTGGTGGCTCAGCGGTAAAGATTCTGCCTGCCAGTGCAGGAGATGCCAGTTCCCTCCCTGGGTTGGGAAGATCCCCTGGAGAAGGAAATGGCAACCAGTATTCTTGCCTGGGAAGCCCAGCGGACAGAGGAGCCTGGCTGCCTACAGTCCATGAGGTGTTGAAAGAGTCAGACACGACTTAGTGACAACAATGAGAAAATATTGGGCCCCATTTCAGACTGACTGGTGATTCATCCATTCATGAAGTTTGAGAAGTGCTGTGCTATTTCTGCCTGGATTCCTATCACCTGCAGGATAATTCTGCAGGAGAATCCCCTACACCACCTACAATAACAGAAACCAACTCCAACTGCCATTAAGTATTAACTTATCTTTATCCTATTTAGGAAGCTCCCCAGTAGGCAGACTCCAGATACAGGTGTTTTTTGTTGTTGTTGTTGTTTCCTTCTTTCCTTTTGGCCACACAGTTTACAGGATTTTGGATCCCTGATCAGGGATTGAACCCGGGCCCTTGGTAGTGAGAGTGCAGAGTCCTAACCACTGGACTACCAGGGAATTCCCGAGACCTTCTTCCTCTCTTAGCTCTGTCATTGTCAATGATATCCTTCATTCTCACATTTTATTAAGAGGCTTGTAAGCAGCTTTAGGGAGAAGGCAATGGCAACCCACTCCAGTACTCTTGCCTGGAAAATCCCATGGACAGAGGACCCTGGTAGGCTGCAGTCCATGGGGTCGCTAAAAGTCAGACATGACTGAGCAACTTCACTTTCACTTTTCACTTTCATGCATTGGAGAAGGAAATGGCAACCCACTCCAGTGTTCTTGCCTGGAGAATCCCAGGGACAGGGGAGCCTGGTGGGCTGCCAGATGTCTATGGGGTCGCACAGAGTTGGACACGATTGAAGCAACTTAGCAGCAGCAGTACCAGCAGCAGCAAGCAGCTCTAGGCCTAACTATCTCATTCTGGGGCGTCTCCTTAGGACTGAGAGACTTTTAGAAGTCTCCTGCCCTAAACAGACCTGCTGGCCTGGATCAGACCCCATCTTAATCCAATCATTGGCATGGACTAGTCATTGGAGGAAAGCATACACAGATGTTGGCAAGCTGTCCCCATGGCATACTGGTCCAGGCAAGGGAGGATGGGGCCTGAGCTGCCATGGAGATGGATTCATTTTGGGGCCCCACATTTCATCAAGCCCCTGTAGGGCCTGTTGACAGAAAAAAAAAAAAAAAANTGGAGGAAAGCATACACAGATGTTGGCAAGCTGTCCCCATGGCATACTGGTCCAGGCAAGGGAGGATGGGGCCTGAGCTGCCATGGAGATGGATTCATTTTGGGGCCCCACATTTCATCAAGCCCCTGTAGGGCCTGTTGACAAAAAAAAAAAAAAAAAATGGAGGCATGCTGGACCTTTTCAACTGTCCTCTGGGTCTGGGCCTCCCACCCACCCCCAACAAGCCAAGAACTCAGCACGAAAACCAAAATAGTACTGTTTTATTCCAATCTTGAAGCGCCAGAGTCCAGACGGTTCCCCTCCCCCACTGTAGAGCCCCCAGCCCATCCCATCAGACCCCCAGGGCCCCCCTCTTATTCTGTCTTTTCCGGGAATGACCAACCAGTAGGCGAAGGTGATCCAGGACTCCAGGCCTCAGAGAAATCCCCAAGTCAACCCCCTCCCATTTCTTTTCTCCCCTTCCTTTCTTCTGCGGGTTCCTTTTCCCCTTCCCTCTGCTTCCTTCTCAACTCCTCCTCCCCTCCCCCACCCTCTCCAACCTCCTCCTGTCTCCATTTCGTCATTTCTGCCTCTTCTCTTGTCCTCTCTCCTCTACGTCTGTGTCTCCTTTGTCCTGCCTCCCCTCCCCTCTCCTTCATCCCCCTTTGATTTTCTCCCTCCTCTTGCCAGGCTCTCCCCACATCCTGGTGTCCTCCCCTCCCCCAGCTCTATCCCCTTCCTTCTCCTGTCCCGACCTGACCCTGTCTACACTCTCTCCCCCCAACTTTCCTCTCCGAGGGAGAATACCATGGCCACCACCATCTGCCACGGGACCTCAGAGACCACACTGTCGGCTCCCCCTCGGATCCAGAGAGGCCAGCAGCCAAAATGGGGCCCCTGGGTACCCCAGGAGGTGGCCGGGGACAGAATGGGGTGGCCCTCTTGGCCTCAGCCTTGTTATCTTTGGGATCGAAGCGTGCCCTCCCGCCCCCACCGTGGAGGGTCACGGGCAGGGGCCGGCAGGTTCAGGGCTCGGGGGCCCTCCCCCAGCAATCCCTGAGCAGGTCCATGTGGAATAAGGCTGCCCCGGTGAGGAGGCGCGCGGCGAACACGTGGCGGCAGGGCAGGCGGCGCGCAGCGTGGATGGAGCAGGAGCAGCGAGTCAGCGCTCCGTCCAGGAAAAAGTCCGAGGTGCCGTCCTGCAGGGCGAAGCCAGCCCCGGTCCAGTGGAAACCGCGGGTCCCGTGCTGCCGGGCGAAGGCCAGCTCTTCGGCCACCAGCTCTGCCAGTTCTGGCCCGCAGGCTGCTCGGAACTTTGCCAGCGGCTCCCAGTCCACCTCCTCGTCCCCTGAGGGACAGCACGGCCTCTTTGGTTCCCTTGGGCCTTCTCCTCCACTTCCTTCCTGCGAGCTCTCCCCGGGGGCCAGGTACCTCCTCCTCCTCGCTGCCCGCTCTGGGTCACCCTCCGACTCAGTCCCCCCTGGGGCGCTGCACAGGACTCCATCCCCCAGCCCTAGACAGCCCCCTCCTGGGTCCCCACACTCCCTCCCCTGCCCGCCTCTGCTCTTGGGGCTGCCAGCCTGTGCACCCCCTCCGTCTCCATTCTCCAGGCCTGCCCCTCTTGGGTCCCCCAGCTGGATCAGAACTACATCCTCCAGGCCCCTTCTTCTTTTGACACCCAACCTCGCTCCTCCTTCTCTAGTCTCTGGACCCCTCTGCCTCCCATCTCCCCACTGGGGCCCCCTGGGGTCTCCATTCTCGGGGACCAGTTCCAGGGCCTTCTCCACAGAGACCCCCCTCCAGTTTCTGACCTCCAGCCCTCTCTCCTCCGCTTCCAAATGCAGCCCCTTCCAGTCCCTGGTTTTCAGGCCACTTACTTGCTCATCGTGCAACTTGGGCCCCCTCCAGGAGCTCCCATCATGACTCCTGGCCCTCTCGCAATCAAACTGGGTCCCCCTCCCGTCTGCGGTCTCCAGCACCCTAACCCTTCGGTCCTCCAGCTGCGCCAGCCTCCAGGTATACCCTTCCAGTCCTCTCAACCGCTGGTCCTCCACCTGGGCCCCCCTCCAGATATAACCTTCCAGCCCCCAATCTTTCTCACCCTCCATCGGGCCCCCCCTCCAATCTCGGATCTCGGGAGCTCTCAAGCGCTCCTTCTCCAACTGGGACCCTCTCCAGACACTCCCATCTAGCCCTCTCACCTGGTTTTCCAACTGAATCCCTCTCCAGTCTCGGATTTGCAACCCTCTCCCCTTCTCATTTTCCACCTGAGCCCCTCCCCGGTCTCTAGTCTCCAGCCCTCGGGCCCACTCCTTCTCCACCTGGGCTTCTCTCCAAAAACTTCCCTCCTTCCGCGCCCCTCCCCAGTCTCCGGTTTCTAGGCCCTTCAACCTCTGGTTCTCCACCTGGGCTCCCCTCCCTGGCTCCCCCTCTAGCCAAGGGCCCGCGTCGTCGGAGACATCCGGCGCCGCCTCCCCAGCCGCGTCGGCCCACTGCATGGCCACCAGATCGCGCAGGCACTGAGCCACACTGCGCGAGGGGCTCAGGCGGCGCAGCAAACGCCGGCGGTGGCCGCGCACCAAGGCGCACGCGTCCAGGTCGCGGGCCGCTTCAAAGGCGCGGAAGCGCACCCACATGTCCCGGCGTGGCGCCCAGTTGCGCTCAAAGTAATCGACGAAGGCGGCCGGGCCGTGGGCCCGCAGCTCGGCCAGGGCCTCGGCATAGGCGGCGGGGGACGACGCGCCCGCCAGGCGACACAAGCGGGGCCACAGGCCCGGGTCCTCGCGGCCGGCGCCGCCCAGCTCCTGCGCCTTGCTGAAGAGCGTCTCCAGGCCCTGTGCCCTGCAGATCTGGACGCGTGCGCCGGGCAGGAGTTGGCGCACGGCGGGCAGCTGCGCCGCCACCTCGGGCCCGGCTGTCAGGCAGCGCACGCGGCCCTTGACATCGGGCGCGCTCTGCAGCAACGAGGCCAGCGCGAAGCGCAGCAGGCTCGGCGTGCCCGGGCGTGCCACGCAGCAGGCAGCCTGACGCGCGCGGCCCGCGCCGTCCACGCACAGCACCGCCAGCAGATCCAGCGCGCCCTGCAGCCCCGGCAGCCGGTCCACCAGAAGCATGCGTGGAAAGCGCCGCAGCAGCGCCCGGGTGCGTGACGTCAGGAAGAACACGGTCTCCACGACTGCCTGGTCCTCCACGAACACCAGCTTCACCTGCAGGCGGGGTTGAAGAGAGCTGTCAAGAGGCGCAGGGGTCGTCGCCCTGCCCACGACTCCCCCCTCGGCGGGAACTGGGACTCCATTCATTCATTCATTGTTGCTGTTCTTGTTCAGTGGCCAAGTCGTGTCCCATTCTTTGCGACCCCATGGACTGTAACAGGGAAGCCTGCCCTTCACTATTTCCCGGAGTTTGCTCTAATTCGTGTCCACTGAGTCTGTGATGCTATCCAACCATTCATTCATTAGTGCCTGCGTTTATCCTTTTGACCAGCAGGAGGCAGTGCAGGGGAATGGTTTAAAACCCGACTCCAGATTGTCTGGGGGCTTCCCAGGTGGAGCCGTGGTAAAGAATCCGCCTGCCAGTGCAGGAAATCCAAGAGTTGGGGGTTCGATCCCTGGATGGGGAAGAGCCCCTGGAGTAGGAAATGGCAAACCACTCTAGTATTCTTGCCTGGAAAATTCCATGGACAGAGGAGCCTGGCCGGCTACAGTCCATGGGGTCCCACAGAACCGGACACGATTGAGACACTGAGCACGCAGGCCAGATTGCCTGGATTTGCGATGCTGGCATTACCATCTAAGAGCTGTGTGGTTTTTGCCCACTAGACAGCGTTTCTGAATGTCAGTTCTCCCTACTAGAAACTGGGTATTCATTCTTTCCTACACTCAAAGGCAGTCTAGGGTAGTGGTTCTCAAAGTGGAAGTCCTGGACCAGCAGCATCAGCATCACCTATTGGTTCCTTGACAGAAATGCATATTCCCAGGCCCTCTGCAGCCCTGCTGAGTCAGAAGTTCAGGGGGAGGGACCCAGCACTCTGTCTTGACAAGCTCTTCCAGGGTTTCCAGGGCTTCCCTGGTGGCTCAGTGGTATAAGAATCTGCCTGTAATTCAGGACACAACGGTTTGATCCCTGGGTTGGGAAGATCCCCTGCAGGAGGGCATGGCAACCCACTCCAGTATTCTTGCCTGGAGAATCCCATGGACCGAGGAGCCTGGTGGGCTATATAGCCCATGGGGTCACAAAGAGTCGGACACAAGTGAAGCAAATGAGCACGCATGCACGCATCTGGGGTTCCCATGCATGCTCAAGTCTGAGAGCCACTGGTCTAGAACTCAAAGGCATAAACTGTGGAGCCAATCTGCCTGGCTCTGAGTCCCCGCACCACCACTCTCTAACCTTGTGACTTAGGCTCTCTGTGCCTCAGCTTCCTCCTTAACCTCCCCGTTTCCCGATTCCCCCTTCTGGGAAATGAAGAGTCATTCCTTCGTGCATGGATAGTCAGGTTTAGCATAGCATCTGGAGCCAGCTGGTCTGAGCTGAGACCCTGGAGCCCCCACTTCCTGGCTATGTGCAGCTTCTGGCCACTTCCCTGACCTCTATCATTTGCAAAATGATGATGATGAGAGTGTGATTGGGCAGATGAAATGAATGGAAGTATTTAGAACATTGCAGGGCACAAACGGCTTTCCCTGGTGGCTCAGTGGTAAAGAATCCACCTGCCAATGCAGAAGATCCAGGTTCAGGCTCTGAATCAGGAAGATCCAGTGGAGAAGGAAATGGCAACTCACTCCAGCATTCTTTCCTGGGAAATCCCATGCACAGAAGAGGCTGGCCAGAAGTCCATGGGGTCACAAAGAGTTGGACATGACTTAGCGACAGCATGCACGCACGCAGCACTGACAAATAATATCACTATTATTCAACAATACTCACTCAGTAACCAGTAAGTGCTCTTGAAGAGTTTCTTATTATCATAACTATCATCNGAGGCTGGCCAGAAGTCCATGGGGTCACAAAGAGTTGGACATGACTTAGCGACAGCATGCACGCACGCAGCACTGACAAATAATATCACTATTATTCAACAATACTCACTCAGTAACCAGTAAGTGCTCTTGAAGAGTTTCTTATTATCATAACTATCATCCATGCTTAAAGACCAGGTGCTCACAAAGGTCTTCTCTGAACACCCCATCTAAGCCAACACCCATCTCTCTCCAGACACTTCTTGCCATGGCACTTACCCCCTGAAGCGTGTTACATTTTTATTTGCTGTTTCGCTTATTGCCTGTTTGCCCTCCCTAGGATGTCAGCATCACAAGGATACTGTTTCATTTCACTTTTGCAGCCCTTGGCGCTTTGAATGGCACCTGGCCTGAGCCACAGCTCAATACACCCCAGTGAGTGAGTGAACGAACGCATGAGTGTGTAGCGATTGCCACTATCTCTGGAGTGGAAGTTCAGAGAATGCTGGTTTTGAATCCTAGTTTTGAATCCACCATCCACTTTAGAGCTCAGTCCCCAGCACTCAAGACTGACTCTTAGGTCCTCTGTTTCTTCACCCTCCAGATGCAATTCATCCCCTAGGGACTTCCCTGAGGGCCCAGTGGCTAAGACTCCTTGCTCCCAATTCAGGGGGCACGGGTTCGATCCCTGGTCAGGGAGCTAGATCCCACGTACTGCAACTAAGAGTTCCCAGGCCGCAACTAAAGATTCTTCTGCATGCTGCAACTAAGACCTGGTGCAAGCAAACACATGTATTTTCAAAAATTCGACCCATCCCCAAATTCTAGCAGCAACCTTCAAAATAAGTCCAGGATCTGACCCCATCTCCCCACACCTATGGCCACTTGTCAGAAACATCACCATCTCCCACCTGGATTATTATAGCCACTTTCACTGGGCTCCCTGTCTCTCCCAGTCCCCCACAGAGCTGCTAGGGGGCATTTTCAAGATCAGATCATTCCCCTCCTCTGCTTGAAAACCTTTCCCAGAAATTCCGATCACACTTCAAGTCAAATCCAGAGTTCACCCCCCAGCTATCCGGCTGGATGATCGGGCCAGTGGACCTCATCTCCTGTCCCTCTCATCTGCCTTGACCTCAGCCACTCTGGCCTCATTATTTTTGCATGAAAGTCACTTAATGGGGTAGGGAGATTAGTGGCAATGAGCTTAGATCCCTTCTACCAGGCAGGCAGTCAGGCTGTTTCAGCCAGGCCCTGCAGAGCTGACCTATAGCTGAAGAATCAGGGTTGGAATATAGTTTAAGCATAGATCTCTCCACACACTATTCTGCCATAGTCTGACCTCATCCTTCAAAACAGGTTAAAAAGCAATGCACAGTTCTCCACTTTCAAAGTAAAAGAAAAAAAAAAAAACACCAAAACAATAACAACAACAAAAAAATTCTATTTAAAAAAAAAAAGCCTGTTGCTGCTGCTGCTGCGTGTCCGACCTTGTGCAACCCCATAGATGGCANGTCGGTTTGATAACTGGGTTAAGAGGACCCCCTGGAGGACCCCCCTCCAGTATTCTTGCCTGGAGAGTCCCACGGATAGTGAAGCCTGGCAGGCTACCAGTCCATGGGGTGGCAAAGAGTCAGACATGACTGAAGAGAAGCGACTTAACACACACGTGCAAAGTGCTGGGAAGAACTATCTCCACAGTTCTGCGGCATTAACTCTTTCAACCCCCACAACAATCCTGGACAACAGGGCCTGTTATTACCATCCCATTTTTCACGTGGGGAAACTGAGGCACAGAGCGGTTCACTTGCTTGTCTGGGGTCACACAGGTAGTAAGCAGCAGAGCTGGGATTTGAATTCAGGCACTTTTGGGCCCAGGGTCCATGCTTCTGACCACTAGACCCTTCACAAAAGTGATCAGGCCTGCCTCCCAGGCTTCCAGGCTGAGGCGCACAGTGGATGGTGGGGCACAAGCAGGAACGGAGCGGCCGGGTGAAGGGCAGCTTGGAGGATGCGAACGAGCGTGGGTACTGTCTCAGACCCACAGATCGGTGGCCCTGGGATGCAACATCCATAGACCAGATTCCACATCTGAATGTGATATGAATATCAGAAACCATACCACTTAACATCCCCCACCCACATATCTTCCTGTATTCAGGCACACAGCCTCCTTTTTCACATGTACAGAATAACAGAATGACATGTGGACAGTGTCCAGACTGTCCCCACCCCCCAAAAAAAGATGAAGGAATAAAAATAGTAGCTAAATAGCCAAATCATATAGAGCTTCCAACTTTCTGGGCACTGTTCCTTACACAGACACACACACACACTTACAAAAGCAACAACCCTAAACCCTATGAAAGTGTTAGTTGCTCACTCGTGTTCGACTCTGTGCAACCCCATGGACTGTAGCCTGCCAGGCTCCTCGGTCCATGGGATTCTCCAGGCAAGAATACTGGAGTGGGCAGCCATTCCCTTCTCCAGGGGAATCTTCCTGATCCAGGGATCAAACTCAGGTCTCCCACATTGCAGGCAGATTCTTTATGGTCTGAGCCCCCAAAGCCTATGAAGTAGTATCTTTGATTATCTCCATTCTACAGATGAACAAACCAAGGTCCAAAGAGGTTATATATAACTTGTGTTCACAACTTACTGGATGTTCCCCAGCCAGGAAATGATACAGCTAGAATGTATATCACATTTTTAGTGTACGTCCACATAAAAGCAAATTTCTAGCTGTTACTATATCACCCCCCAAATGACTAGCCTGATGTAAAAAACAGGACACAGAAAAAATTGGCTTTGGGAGCCAACAAGAGGCAGGAAGGCTGAGACTGGGCCGTGAGAGACCAGGGTAACCACAGACCAGGGGGTGCATGCGCCCGAGATTCAGATAGGGCTCTGGGACACCCTCGGTGAAATGGCTCTATAAGCCCACGCTCGTCTTTTTTTACCCGCCAGCCAGCCAAGTGGTTGGAGTTTTCTCAGGGGNACAAGAGGCAGGAAGGCTGAGACTGGGCCGTGAGAGACCAGGGTAACCACAGACCAGGGGGTGCATGCGCCCGAGATTCAGATAGGGCTCTGGGACACCCTCGGTGAAATGGCTCTATAAGCCCACGCTCGTCTTTTTTTACCCGCCAGCCAGCCAAGTGGTTGGAGTTTTCTCAGGGGGATTTGAGCGGCCCCAGAGGAAGAACAAAAGATGCTAATGTCTGGCAGGTCCCAGCATACAAAGCAAGACGCAGAAAAGTGGGTGTGATGTGCTGTCTTGCTGGGGAGGGATGAAGGGAAAGCAGATTAAAAATAGACACATGCAAATGTTATCTGTGCAGAGAACTGTGCCGTTCTGTACAGAAGCCACTAGCCACACGGGGNGGGATTTGAGCGGCCCCAGAGGAAGAACAAAAGATGCTAATGTCTGGCAGGTCCCAGCATACAAAGCAAGAAGCAGAGAAGTGGGTGTGATGTGCTGCCTTGCTGGGGGAGGGATGAAGGGAAAGCAGATTAAAAATAGACACATGCAAATGTTATCTGTGCAGAGAGCTGTGCCGTTCTGTACAGAAGCCACTAGCCACATGGGACTACTGAAATTTCTGTTCGTGTAATTCAGTGAAGAATTCAAGGGACTTCCCTGGCAGCCCAGTGGTTAAAGACTGCACACCTCCACTCCAGCGGGGCATGGGTTTGTTCCTTGGTGGGGGAACGAAGGTCCTGCAACTCACAACTTAAAAATCCGGCACAGCACAGCTAAGTAAAATGAAATAATTCAGTTCCTCAGTCAGACTGGCTATATTTCCATATTTCAAGCTCAATAGCCACATGAGCTATGCTACTGGACAGCAAGACACAAGTCATTTCTAGCATCACAGAAAGTTCTGCTGGACAGCGCTGGGCTATAAAACAGAAAGACACAATGATGGATAAGCCACTGAATACTCTAGCAGCCTCTGAGGAGGAGCCTCGAGGGACAGGATATGTCAAGCGGACTTGTCACTACATACCCTTCCTACCTTTTGAATCTAGGACCATGTGACCATCTTACATATTCAAAACACCAGTATTTAATTTTTTTTAAAGGAAGAGCCCTTTCGCTAGTCTGTGTCTTGGTTTTCTGGAACTTCTTCATTTCTTTCAAAAGTATTAAGGCAAGTCAACATATAATCCTGCAATCCCACTCCTGGGCATATATCCAAAGAAAACTCTTAATTTGAAGAGATACATGCACCCTTAAGTTCACAGCAGCACTATTCACAAGAGCCAAGACATGGAAGCAACCTAAATGTCCATGGACAGAAGATGAATGGACAAAGAAGACGTGGAGTGTGTGTGTGTGTGTGTGTGTGTGTGTAATATGGGCTTCCCAGGGAGCACCAGTGGTAAAGAACCTGCCTGCCAATGCAGGAGACATAATATATCCAGGTTCAATCCCTGGGTTGGGAAGATCCCCTGGAGGAGGGCATAGCAACTCAACTCACTCCAGTGTTCTTGCCTGGAGAATCCCATGGACAGAGAAGCCTGATGGGCTACAGTCCATAGGGTGGGAAAGAGTCAGACACGACAAAGTGACTTGGAATACACACACACACACACACACACACACACACACACACACACACACACACACACACACACTCTGGAACACTACTCAGCCATGAAAAAGAAGGAAGTAACGCCATTTGTAGCATCATAGATGGACCTAGAGATTATCATCCTAAGTGAAGTAAGTCAGACAGAGAAAGACAAATATATGATAATGCTTATATGTGGAATCTGAAAAAAATATACAAACGAACTTATTCACAAAACAGACATAAACCCAAAGACTTATAAACAAAAAGATTTATGGTTGCTGCTGCTGCTGCTGCTGCTAAGCCACTTCAGTCGTGTGCGACCCCATAGACAGCAGCTCACCAGGCTCCCCTGTCCCTGGGATTCTCCAGGCAAGAACACTGGAGTGGGTCACCATTTCCTTCTCCAATGCATGAAAGTGAAAAGTGAAAGTGAAGTTGCTCAGTCGTGTCTGACTCTTAGCGACCCCATGGACTGCAGCCTACCAGGCTCCTCCATCCATGGGATTTTCCAGGAAAGAGTACTAGAGTGGGGTGCCATTGCCTTCTCTGAGATTTATGGTTATCAAAGGGCAAAGGCAGGAGGAGGGATAAACTAAGAGTTTGGGATGAACATATATACACTGTGCTGGGCTATGCTTGGTTGCTCAGTCATGTCTGACTCTGCGACACCATGGACTGTAACCCACCAGGCTCCTCTGTCCACGGGGACTCTCCAGGTGAGGATACTGGAGTGGGCTGCCATGCTCTCCTCCAGGAACATATGCATGTTACTCTATATAACAGATAAGCCCCAAAGTTGAATATAGCACGGGGAACGAAACCCAACATTTCGTAATGACCTATAAGGAAAAGGATAGATGTATATATGCATAACAGAATCACTTTGCTGTATACGTGAAACCAACACAGCACTGTAAATCAACCATGCTTCAATTGAAAAAATTAAGGCAGGGAAAGCCACAGACCCAGGACCAGCCTCAGTTTAGGCTGGACTTCATGACAGCCTCCAAACTGGGAGCTAGAAGGATGATCCTCCGACTTTGGAGTCTTTCCAATACGAACATGCTGCTTCTTGCAGGGGTGACCCTACACAGGGTGTTTCCAGGGAAGAGCTGGAACTGACAGAGGGGCAGGAACCTCATTTTCAAACTGAGGAATATGCAGAGTGGTAAAGAGCATGTCCTTGGATCCAGACTGTGTGGGTCTGAAGTCCAGCTCTGTTGCTAAGTAGCTGTGTATCCTCTCTGTGCTTCAGTTTCCTTATTTGCAAGATGAAAATGAGAACGGTGGACTCCTTCCTTGTAGTGTGCTGGTGAGATTTTAAACAAATTACAATTTAAAAAGCACTTAGGGTAGTGCCTGGAACATAGTAAGTGCCTGATAAACGTTAGTGAAATTATCAATATTACATGTGGATAGAGGGCTGGGTGTGAAAGAGGGCTTGTTACTGGGCACGAGGTGGAGATGGGAAGAATGCTTGGACTTGATTCTAGAGTGGGTTTGTTACTGGGAAGGGTTAATTTTGACTCCTTGCTGTTTCTATGGCTTTAACCCTATTTTTTTTTTTTTTTTTGCTGTTTTTGTTGTTATAATCATACATGATGGCCTGCCTCAGAGAACCCTGCCCTCTCTGTCTGACCCTTAAGCTAAAGTGCCTTTGTTTACCTCACAGGGAGATAATCTGACCCTACCCACCTATGAATGATTGTAAAGAAAAACTAACACATTCCCCTGCCTGAGACTTGCTATTCTAGGAGGTATTTTCAAGAATTAAACAGTCTTTTTAACTTGTCTTCTCATCTCCCTCCATCTCCTATCCATAAAAGAACCTGGCATCCAGCCCCTGAGAATGTTACTGAGTCCAAGCTCACTCTGCTCGCTGCACAATGGGCCAATGAATCTGAGAGATGGGGTGAGGTGTTGAGGCAAGGAAGAGACTTTAATCAGGGAGGCGTCAACCAAGAAGATGGCAAGCTAACACCTCAAAATAACCATCTTATTGGGGTCTGGACGCCAGGTTGTTTTATAGATCAGAGACAAAGAGGCAATGAGGAACTAAAGTCAAAAGGCAGAATAGAGTGGGAGATGCAGTGGGGGAGTAAAGTGACAGGGCCTTCAGCCTTGCAAAACATCTCCAAGGGAAAGTCCAGCCTTCAGAAGGGGTGTGTTCCTCTCTTCTATTCACAGGGGGGCAAGGACAAACTCTCTCCAGGAGCTGAACAAAGGCACTTTAGTTTACAGTCAAGCAGAAGGGCAGGGTCCTTCAGGCAAGCCATTGAGTATGATTATAACAAAAAAAATCAAGTCAAAGAAACAATTTCCAGCATGGGAGTCAGAATTGGCTTCCTCCCGGAAACAAGAAGATGGTTATTTTGAGATGTTAGTCTGCCATCTTCTCGGTCAGCTGGCTTTCTGCATGAAGTCAGATTCCTTCCTTCAACACCTCGGCCCTTGGATTTACTGGCCTCTCGTGCAGCGAGCAGAGTGAGCGTGGAGTTGGTAACGGGTTCACACTTAATCTTTATCCTGAGTTGGGACCTCTTCCATGCATGAAACCACAGCCAGAAGGAGAAAGGAGAAACCAATTTTCTCTCCTCCCTCCCTTCCTTCTGTCCCTTCAAGTCCTCCCTGGCTCTGAAGTCAGATCAAACCAGCAGAAAGAGTCCTCACAGAGGAGCAGTATTCTCACCGGTCTTCCAGCACCTGGATCTCCCCCCAGCCTCAGAGCCTCTGCAATGACTGTTCCCTCTGCCTGGAATCCACTTCTTTCAAAGACAAAATGATTGGCCGGGGGGTGGCCCCTCCCTCCAGTCTATCTCCCCAGCTTCACCATCATGTCCTCATAGAGTCCTTCCCTGACCACTCCCATTAAAATAGCACCCTTACAATGGTCCCTGTCCACACTCTTGCCCTATTCTCCTTTAGGGTTCTTTCCCTACCCCTCCAACCCCCATTCATCTCGTTATGTCATGGCGTACCCTGCCTACTAAGATGTGATCTGGTTGACTGGGGTGTTTTTACTTTGTGAACACTCATCAAATTCCATACTTATCATTCGAACATTTTCTATTTGTGTAGTTCAGTCAAAAAATTTTTTTAAATAGCACCATCCATCACTCTGGATACTTTTCTACCTAGCCCCAACTCTATTGACCTGATATCACATTTGGACACGCCTATCTGTGGTTTTTCCCACAACCACTGCACGGTAGTAGTAGCCAGTTGCCACAGGTGGCTATTTAAATTTCAATTCATGAAAACGAAGTAATATTTAAAAGTTGGGTTCCTCAGTCCGACTGGCTACATGACAAGCACCCAGCAACCACATGTGGCTGCAGGGCTACCACAGTCGGCGCCGTGGGATCACAAGGCATTCCCATCCCGGCAGAAAGTTCTGCTGCAGGGCGCGGCCCTAGAGGATGAATTCTCTGAGGGGCTATGTGTGTCTTGCTGGCAGCCGCCTCACCCCCATTGCATGCCTCCATAAGTGCTGAATGAATGCAGAAAGGAATGAATGAAAGGAGAGAATGAATGAATGGGAGGATGGATGGATGGATGAACTCAAGACCGGTGAAACTTGCGTGTGGCTCTCCCCTGTCCCCCTGCCTGCCTCTCGCGAGACCCTACCTTGGCTTCAGGGTCGGTGCGGAAGAGCCCTTCGAGCACGTGCAGGGCGTCCAGGACGCCGTGGTCGCGGCCCTTGCAGTAGGAGAGCAGGCGGCGCACGTCAGCTGGGGCCACGAACTGCTTGGAGATCTTGTTGGTGGTGCGCACAGGTAGGCAGGCGTTGGCCAGCAGGTGGCCCGGGCGGAAGTAGTAGGCGAACTCGAGCGGGCAAGCCGGGTGTGAGTGGGTCAGCTGGCACTCCGTCACCACGAGGCGGTCCCGCAGCGGACTCAGCTTGACGATGATGAAGGCCGGGCAGCCAGGCTGGGGGGGCCTGCAGAAGGAAGGATCACGGCCGCCAGTCACATCACCCCACTGCCTGCCCTCTTCTGCCTTCTCTCTCCTTTACTCTTAGTTTTTAACACTAAGAATTGTTTCAAGGTTGGGGAGGGATTCATTCATTATGAGCTCTGGATTAAAACATACACACTACTAACATAAAATAAACACACTACTATATATAAACTAGATAACCAACAAGGGCCTGCTGTATAGTGCAGGGACCTATACTCAATACCCTGTCATAACCCACAATGGAAAAGAATCTTAAAAGAATATACGTCTTAACTGAATTGCTTCGCTGCACACCTGGAACTGACACAACGTTGTTAATCAACTCTCTTTCAATAAAACTGTTTTAAAAAGAATTGTTTTGAGCATAGAGAAGAGTAGAAGGCCTTAAGAATATGCTGGCTGTGTGACCTTGGGCAGGTTGCTTCAGGTCTGTGGGCCTCTTAAAAGGGAGGTAACAATCATCATACATTTCTCCTAGGGTTGTTGTGAGGATTAAAAGAGTGCTACCTGGAAAGTACTGGAAAACAGTGTCTGGAACAGGGGGGAGGGCTGTATGTTTGCTAGAATTCTGTATCCACCACCCTCAGCTCTACTAAAAGTGAAGGCATGGTTTATCATACTTACCTTAATCAATTTGAAGAAATAAAGCGTTTCATATACACTCCTGTATCCGCTTCTGACTTAGCAATAACAACATTGCAAGCTGAGGCCTTCTGTGAACTCTGTCCCAACTAAATCCCCTCCCTCCTTCTGTCCCCAGAGGTAGCCACTCCCCAAAGGGGGTACTGAGCATTCCTTGTGTCTGAGCATTCCATAAACAATGGAAATGATGTTACGAGGTTTCAAAACTTTGTATACATGAAAAGGTGCTCAAACTGATTAAATATCAAAGGAACACAAAACCTTAGGGTAAGATATCTGTATTATATATAGATGTAGATGCAGATATGGTAGAACATTACTCAGCCATAAAAATAAAATAATGCCATTTGCGGCAACATGAATGTACTTAGAGACTACCATACTAAGTGACGTTAAGTCAAAGACAAATATACAGCACTGCTTATACATGGAACTGAAAAAAATGACACAAATAAACTTACTCAGAAAACAGACTCAAAGACATATAAAACAAACTTATGGTTACCAAAGGGGGAAGGGGGTAGGATAAATTAGAAGTTTGGGATTAAAATATACATACTTCTATATATAAAATGGGCTTCCCTGTTGGCTCAGTGGTAAAGAATCTGCCTGCAATGCAGGACACATGGGTTTGATCCCTGGCTCGGGAAGATCCCCTGGAGAAGGAAATGACAACCGACTCCAGTATTCTTGTCTGGGAAATCCCATGGACAGGGGAGCCTGGTGGGCTATGGTCCATAGGGTCGCAGAGAGTCGGACACAACTGAAGCAACTTTGCACGCACACATGCACACAAGGATAGTCACATCTTAGTTGAAGGAGCCGTGCAAATGATATTGTACAGGGCAAGCAGACTTTGCAAATATGATTAAATTCAGATTTGAGGTGAGGAGATGATGATACTAGGTTATCGAGACGGGCCCAGTGGAATCATAAGGGTCCTTAAATAAGAGGAAAAAGGAAAGAGGAGCATCAAAGTCAGAGAAAGATTGAAAGATGCTATGCTGTTGGCTTTGAAAATGGAGGAAGAGGCTGCAAACCAAGGAATGNGATTAAATTCAGATTTGAGGTGAGGAGATGATGATACTAGGTTATCGAGACGGGCCCAGTGGAATCATAAGGGTCCTTAAATAAGAGGAAAAAGGAAAGAGGAGCATCAAAGTCAGAGAAAGATTGAAAGATGCTATGCTGTTGGCTTTGAAAATGGAGGAAGAGGCTGCAAACCAAGGAATGGGGGTGGGCTCTAGAAGCTGGAAAAGGCAACGAAGCAGATTCTCCCCTGCAGCCTCCGGAAGAAGCACAACCCTGCAGACAACTTGCTTTAGCCCGCTGAGCCCCGTGTTGGACTTCTGACCTTCAGCAGTGTAAGATAACATATCTGTACGATGTGTGTGGTAAGCCACGATGTGTGTGGTGATTTGTTACAGCAGCAACTAGAAACTAACACAAGCATCACACTCTGTACAACCTTTTGTAGCTTGCTTTTTCACTCCTCAGCTCTCCAAGACTTTGTTTCATTGTTTGCTGCCTAATATTCCACTCCACAACTATGCCAGCTGTTAGGCTGTCTCCAGTTCTCCCTTGTTACAGACAACATGTGAGCTGACACTCCCTTATACATCTCTATGTGCGTGAGCAAAAGCCTGTCTCAGACAGTAGTTTTCAAACTGCAGGGCATGGCCCATCATCTGGCATCAACTTAGGGAATGACATCCAGCATGGTGAAAAAGAGAATAAGGGAAAAGAAAATCAGAGGACAAAAAGAGAAAAAAATCAGAGTATATATTTCTCTGATGTTTAAATTGACATCTGTTGTCCAAAAGGGGGACTGGGTTTCTCCATGGGGAGGTGAGATTGGCATTTTTTGGTAGATTTCATGTTTATGGAGCAGGGGTCAGCAAACTTACAGGTCCTGTTGCTTTACCATAGACCCAGCCATGGTTGATATGTAACTGAATGGGTGTGTCTGTGTGTCAATAAAACTTTATTTACAATGATGAGCTGCAGGTTGCATTTGGCCCCAGGGCTCCTAGTCTGCCAACCCTTCTAACATAGACCATCTGGGGTCTGGTATAGTTAGGAAGGCTCCTGGGTGGTAAATGCCTGTAGCACACCCCAGCCCCTAAATGCTCCCACATTCTTTCTATACAGTCCTTGAGGAGGGTGATCCTTCTCAGGATCCAACCGAGAAACCTCCAGTCTAAATACTTGGAATTATACTCTGTTAAATCAGAGACAATTCTTTTTTTCCCTCTATGCACAAAGTAAAACCCAAGAGTTCAACAGATTTTAAAAATCCACAAAAAGCGTTTGAGACTTTTTGCTTAAAGTAACAGAAAGAATGCAAATTTAGAAAAATCTTCAGTGTACAAATCATTCTAAATAAAAGAAAAATGTGAAGCCGCTCTGAGGGGCTTCCCTGGTGGGTCAGATGGTGAAGAATCTGCCTGCAATGTGGGAGACCTGGGTTTGATCCCTGGGTTGCGAAAATCCTCTGGAGGAGGGCATGGCAACCCATTCCAGTATTCTTGCCTGGAGAATCCCCACGGACAGAGGAGTCTAGTGGGCTACAGTCCATGGGGTTGCAAAGAGTCAGACACGACTGAGTAACTAAGCACAGCACAGTGGAGCCGCCAGGAAGGTATCAGATGAAGCGCAAAAGAATTTCCAACATGCAGCCATTTCTGATCTAACCAAATGACAAGTTCATGGGGTTCTACCCAGTACATTTGTCTAGAAAAATTCATGAGCTTTCTCTCTGGTCTGTCCTCTTTGGGCCTGGGTGTTTCAGCCCCTAGAACAAGCCCCAACTCCAGGGGAAGTCATGCGTCCAGAAGAATGGACGTACCGGAGAATGGCATGTGGCCCCATGGGGTCCCAGTATGTCACACAATGGTCCATGGCAGCCTCAATGCCCCTTCTCTCCATCTAACTGGGGGAATAATACCACGAGCCCTCCCACTGTCAACTCCACATGGGCAGGAATTTTAGTCTGTTTTGTCTACTGCTGGATCCTCAACACCTAGAACAGCTCCAGCCCCTGGGAGGTGCTCAGTAAATACATGAGTGATGCCACCGTCTGAACCCCAGGGACACCACTTATTACTCATCCCACCAAAATCACTCACCACCAAGTCCTCCCTATCATGCCTTCGAAACTCTCCAAACCATTTATTCCCCACCCCCCCATTTCCATTGCAACCAACCTACCATAAGTTCTTTCCTTCTTCATGTAACATCCTTCTCCCTTCTTTTCATCTAGATAACTCCTACTCATCCTTCACAACTCAGAGCCAGCACCACCTCCTCCAGGAAGCCCTCCCTGACCATCCCTGGGCAGATTCCATCACAATATTGGTGTGATGATTTGATTGAAGTACATCTACAATGAATGCTCCCCACTGAAATCACAGCACCTAAAACACATACACTCTGCGTATAGTAGATGCTCAATACAAACCTCCTTGATGAAAGGAACAAATGCATGGTGCCTAGGACCAAAATATCGTTAGGGTGTTAGCACATTGAACTCTCACATTAATGATTCATGATTGAAATAAAGATGAGAGGAAAAAGAGGGAGATAGGATAGTAATTAAAAGCCTGGATTTTGTGGTCAAATTGTGTGGGTCTAAATTCTGGTTTTCCCTCTTAGCAGCTGTTATTTTGGGAAAGTCTTTTAAACTCTCTGTGCCTCAGTTTTCTCATCTGTAAATAGGGGCTAATAATAATACTGACCTTGCAGGGCTGTTGATTCAGTGAGATGATTAAAATATATGGTGAGAAAGGGGGCTGACATCTAAGAAACAGTTAATTAACAAGTAGCTGCTGTTTTCAAACATCTGTTTTTCTTCTAAAAGTGCCCTTCCTAGGGCTTCCTGGTGGTCCAGGGGTTGGGACTCTGCACGTTTGCTGCCCAGGGTGCAGGTTCCATCCCTGGCTGGGGAACTAAGATCCTGCAAGTCTTGCCGTCAAAAAAACTACAGCTGTTGTGTTCTGCACTCCACTCACATGATTCTTCTGGATCTTTCAGGTTCTCAAGACGTTTGTGTTTTCAAAGGCAGGTGTGTGTTGGGAAAGGTTGGGAGTTCTGTTCTAAAGAGGGGAGTGCTGTGAGAGCTGGGAAAAGTGGGGGAGATACACCAATGGCGATTTGGGGGTCACTGTGCAACCTCCAGGAAAGGATGGGCTAGAAAGATGGCCCTTCTGTGTGTTCCCTGGACCCTCAGCCCCAGCCGCCTCTCTGGCCTCTGGTTTTCCGCTTCTAGTCCATCCCCTGTCAGGCCCCAGAGGGTCTTCCTACCCCCAGAGCTGACCTGCTCACAGCCCCAGGGAGCACCAGGATGAAGTCCCAGGTCTTGGACTCACCCCTGCAGGTCTAGGCCTGACACCATTCCAGCCATGTCTCCTGGCCTTTCTCATGAACTCATTCCCCAGACTCTGTCCTTGGTCCCTGCACTATGCCACTGGAGAGGCCCTGCCTGAGCAGCTGGAAGGAATACAGGGGCTCAGAAGTGATGGGCCCCCACATCCTCAGCCACCAGTTCATCAACCACGCCAGTCCCAGGTTCCGCATCCCAGGACCATCCCACCGTCCTCCCAGTCACAGGCCCAGCCCAAGGCACGGTCCTCGCCCCCTTGCTGGCCTGTCACTCCCTCCCATCCCTCCTGCCCCCTGGGTCCCTCTGAAATGTGTAGAGGGACAGTGCCTGCATGTAGTATGTGCCGTGTGTTAAGTCACATACATACATAACACAAACATATAGAGAAAATACCACCTACTGGTCACCTCTTCCAGGAAGCCTCTGTCTTCCTTCTCTGTCCATGGGCTTCTCCAGGCAAGAATACTGGAGTGGGTTGCCCTGCTCTCCTCCAGGGGATCTTCCTGACCCAGGGATCGAACCAGCATCTCCTGTATTTCTTGCACTGCATGTGGATTCTTTACCACTGAGCCAGCTGGGAAGCCCATTAATATATTACTTCTCCCATTTTCCCAGGGAGGTAACTGAGGTCCAGAAAGGGGATGTCACGAGCTCAGCGTCATGGGCTGATGAGCAGTGGAGCTGTGGTGGGCCCCAGGCTGCCAGCTTCCTGCTCTGTGCACGTGACTCCGGTAACAGTTCTTATGTATTGAGCTGCCCCGTGTTCCAGGCACTGGAAAGCCACCTTCTTGCTCACAGTAAACCTTACAACAGCCCTTTCCATAGATGAGAAAACTGAGGCTTGGAGATGTGAAGTTTGCCGCCCAAAGAGACCCACCCAGGAAGCGGTGGAGCCGGTCTCAAGCAGCCTACAGGCAGAGCCTGTGTTCTTAAGCGAACCTCTCTGTCCCTGGCTCCCCACCCAAGGGTCTCCAACTCATTCACGGACAGGGGCCAGACAGACAAAGGAAGTGGCAAAGAGTGGTGGGGTCTGGGGCAAACCTGAGTGCCAAATCCCCATCTGATTGGGGTGGCTGCCTGCCACACGAGAACAAGGTCTCAGCCTCCTCCCGAGTTGCAAGGGCAGCTGGAAACCCAACATTGTATGGGGGATGTGCAGGGTTTAAAATTAGGGTAAAATACTCCTGGCCCCTTGGCTGGGTCTCAGCCCTCTTGGATTCCTCAAGTCCTCGGAAGCATTACAGTTAGAGGGAACTGTTATCTGTGAGCTTGGTCATATCATGTCACTCTTCTGTCCCTTTTGAAAGCAGAAGGGATGGGAATTTGTCTTGCTGACCAACCCCCCACCTCCCCCAAGTGACATATCCCTAGCTCCTGGCAGGGGACCTGGCCCTGTATTTACTGAATGCATGGATTTTTTTTTTTTTTTGGCTATTTTTGTCCTGTGGCTTTCTCTGTAGCTAGCCTCTTCGTAGGTGTCCTAAATCTGGGCTCTCACCTGTTTCTCTGGCTGGCTGGTGTTTTTGGCGCCATGTCTCCATGTTTTTGGAATTTTCTTTTTTAATGTCTCTTGGGTGTGTGTGTCTGTCTCGCTCTGTGCCTCTCCACGGGTCTCTTATAAAATCTCTAAGTGGAGGTCACACTTTGCAAGTGGCTCTCCATCCCTCCAGCAAACTGCCTCTGTCTCAGGAAACTTCCCTCCTTGACCCTTTTAGTCTCTCTTCAAGGTTTAGCGGTTTCAGTTGCCGTCTCTCCCCTCCCGGTCTCCCGGGTGCGGGCTCGCTGTTTCCCCCTCTCCCGGGACGCACACCACCCCCTCACCAGCCCCCCAGCCCGGCTCACGCACCCCACGGCGGGCCGGCTGGGCGCGCGCACGTCCTTGCACACCAGCCGCACGTAGCTGTACTTGAGCACGTCGATGAGCGTGTAGAGCGGGGGCGCGCTGGCCCAGCGGCAGCGGGCCAGGTGCATGGAGCTCTTGACGAAGAAGAGTGCCAGCCGCTGCTGGCACCACGCGTCGAAGAAGCGACTGAACTCGGCCCACGAGAAGAAGGCCCTCTCCCGCAGCTCCTGCTCCTCCTGCCCCGCCGCTGTGCCGGGTGGAGGCTCCATCCTGGGGCGCCTGGGTGGGAGGGGAGGGGAGGACACGTGGATATCAGATCCATCCTCTCCCGAGGAGGTCTCCCGCTTGATCCAGTCTCCGCCTGCCTCTTCAGAGCTGACGCTTCTCTCCAGGTGGGGCCGGGGGCGTGGGCGGGGAGCGGGGTGTACCCGTTAATCTCCAGCCCATCTTTGGCCTCCTCCCACGCCCAGCTATATTTCTGGGACAGTTGGAACCTGCCAGGCTGATCTTTTAACTCCAGTTCTGGTCTCCTCCTCCATAGATATACGTGATCTCTAGTACAGTTGCGGTCCCTCTCCCAAAATATGACTCTTAAAACTCAGTCGTGGACCCCTTCCCGAATGTGTTCCCAGCGTCCAGGTAGGATTTCCTCCCCTTCCGGATGTGCCTTCTGGCACTTGGCGGTAACCTCTAGAGCCTCCGGTCATCTAGAACGCCCTCTTTCATGTGCCTATACCGGGGCTGTAACGCACATTCAGCTGCGACTCCCCCNAATTCTCTGCTCGTCTCTCTACCTCTGCCCATATCTTAGAAGAACTCGGGTTAGTCTCTACGTAGGAATTTCCAGGAGAGAGAATGGGGAATGGGGAGGGGCACTGGAAAACCAGGTGGTGTCATAACAGAATTTTAGTGGCTGCAAGGTTCAGAGACCCTAGCTCCATGGTTCTCAATCTGGGGCAGTTTCCAACTCCCCCCGACTCCCTCCAGCAGGGAACATCAGATGTTCTTGGTTGTCACCACTTGCAGGGAGAGGCGGCTTCCCTTAGCATCTGGTGGGTAAAGGCGAGGCAGGCTGTTAACATCCTACAGTGCCCCAGATAGCCCCCTACAACAAAGTATGATCCAGCCTAAAGGGCCGGTAATGCCTGGGTGGAAGGGAGGGCCCATTACTTAACCTTTTCCAGAGCAGCTAACGCTCCCAAACATTTCATATTAGCTATTGGCTTCCCTGGTGGCTCAAACAGGAGACCGAGACCCTGGGTTGGGAAGATCCCCTGGAGGAGGGCATGACAACCCACTCCAGTATTCTTGCCTGGAGAATCCCCATGGACAAAGGAGCCTGGTGGGCTGCAGTCCATGGGGTTGCAAAGAGCCAGACACAACTAAACAATGAACACATTGCTTAATGTTTGTCTGCTCCTGGAGCATCAGCCCCTTGAGGGCACGGACTTTATGTCTGGGCCGCTCCTGTGCCCCTGGGTTCCCCAGGGCAGGCCCTGCCACAGAGTAAGTGCACAGTTAATACTTGTAGGAGGGAAACTGGGATGCGTCCTGGCTCTCACATGAGAGGTGAGCTGAGGCAGAAAAGCACATAGTGCTGCCTCCTCTGTCCGAGCCTCAGTTTCCTCATCCATCTAAGGGGATTGTTCAGAGTCTCCTGTGGTGTGCCAGAAATGGAGACAGGCATCGGAAGCTGAGGGATGAGGCATGTGTTAGAGGGGTTACCGGTACTGTTATCATTCACCTCTTTTCCCCCTCTTCTGCTCCTCCAGGTCATTTTTCCAGCCCAAGAAAGAGGGCAAAGCGAAGAAGCCAGAGAAGGAGACAACCAACAGCATCAGAGCAGCGGAGTCCCCTCCGAAGTACGTTCTGGGGCCGAGAGGTGGTGAATCTGTTCCTTTCATCAGTCAGAACTCTGTTGGCTGCAAGTGTTAATAGACTCGGCTCAGAATGTCTCAGGCCTCCATGGGGAAAGTTTTGATTCTTGTAACCTGAAAGGCTAAAGGTAGTGTCAGCTTCAGGTATAGCTGGACCCAGGACCTCAGAGTTGTCTTCAGGACTCTGGCCCAGTGTCTTGACTTCATTCTGGAGCAGACTTCCTCCACAAGGCAGGGACCCTGCCACTGGCTGCATCTGAAGAGACCAGTGTTCTCTCCACCACCATCCTTGTCATAAGTTCCTGGGAAAACCTTGTCCCTGGACCGTTCAAGGTAGACTCAGCTCACCTTCCCAGTTTGGGGCCCGGGGAGAGTAACGTCACTTCCAGTGCCTAGTTTCCGTGTGGGTAACAGGGTATCATGATCTGCATCAGGCTTTCAGTGTGGACTTGGTACATCAACACCCTAACAACTTACAGAACAGGGCCTCGTTCATAAAAGATGCTCAGTCAGTGATAAGGACCAGATCATGATTTATCAACACTTCTGACGCTGAGATCTACCCCTTTTGTTTTTATGTTGCTGGGAAGTGTAGTCCCTTCCTAGGGGATCAGGGTCTTACATGACTGACTGAAAGAAAGTCTCTAAAGGAATGTTGGAGGCCATTGTCTGCCCTCGGTAGGGACTTCGTGTGTTCCTCCAGCATCGCCCCCCACAGGGTGGGCACACAGGAGCCCCCAGAGAAGTGGGATGGGGGCATGGGTATTTCAGAGTATATGCTGAGGGCATCCCTGGCGGCTCAGTGGTAAAGAATCTGCCTGCCAGTGCAGGAGACATGGGTTCGATCCCTGGTTCAGAGAGATCCCACGTGCTGCAGAGCCCCTGAGCCCATGTGCCATAATTACAGAGCCTGAGCACTGTAAAGGCTGGAAGCCATAGCTACCGAGTTTGAGTACCCTAGGTCCCATGCTCTGCGACAGGAGAAGCCACTGCAGTGAGAAGCCTGTGCGCCATGAGTAGGGAAAAGTAACAAAGACCCAACGTAGCCTGAAAATATGCCAAGGAGGCTTCTGGAAAATGTTGCATGCTTGAAAGGCAAGGAAGGGAATGAAACGTTAAGGAAATTGCTAGAGAGTCTGGAGGCAGCATCCCCACTCTGCCTGCTGGAAAAACTTCCATTTTTTCACTTTCCAGGGTGGCACTGAAGGAGCGGAATCGAGTGGTGTCTGACGGTGACTCTCCAGTGAAGAGGCCGGGGAGAAAGGCGACCCGGGTCCTGGGCAGCGAGGGCGAAGAGGAGGAAGAGGAAGCCCCCAGAAGCCAGGTGGGGCCCCAGCAGCCTGCCCCCATTTACCAGGAGCGTCGTTCCCATTGGCCTTGGAGCTGAGTGCAGCAGCTACTCAGGAGAATTCTGGAGTTCAGTGGTTGGGCCTGGTTTCTGTGCTCCTAACCCTGCCTCTGCCCTGGGCATGCCTTGGCAGGCAGCCTCAGGTGGCTCGGGCAGCTTTGGGTAGTCTCCCTCTTCGTGGGTGGCCATGAAGGTGCTGTGAGTTGATTTACACAGTGATGGGAGAGAATGCCTGCTGTGGAGGAAGGGCTTAGAACCCATGGAATCGAAGGCTTTCCATCTTCTCCAAGTGCATCGGCTCACTTGCTCCCCTCATTTGTCATTTCTTGCCTGCTGGCTGCTCTGAAGATAACATCCGAAGTGCAGCCCTTCTCAGTCTGTCTATGGTGAAGTGACATCCTATTTCCCCCACTGCTCACCCCCTTCCATCTCCAGTTGCCCTTACATTACATCCTGTAGACCTGGGGCTTCTGACCTAGCTGCAGGGGAGTCTGGGAAGTGTAGTCCTCCGGCTCCTGACCACACCTGGCTGCAGTGGAGTCTGGGAAGTTTTTGGTTGGGCCATATTACATGCTGTGCTGTGCTTAGTTGCTCAGTCGTGTCTGGCTCTTTGTGACCCTGTGGACAGTAGCCCACCAGGCTCCTCTGTCCTTGGGGGATTCTCCAGGCAAGAATACTGGAGTGGGTTGCCATGCCCTCCTCCAGGGGATCTTCCCAACCCNGTTTTTGGTTGGGCCATATTACATGCTGTGCTGTGCTTAGTTGCTCAGTCGTGTCTGGCTCTTTGTGACCCTGTGGACAGTAGCCCACCAGGCTCCTCTGTCCTTGGGGGATTCTCCAGGCAAGAATACTGGAGTGGGTTGCCATGCCCTCCTCCAGGGGATCTTCCCAACCCAGGGACCTGCAAGGTCTCCTGCATCGAGGGCAAATTCTTTGCCATCTGAGCCACCATTTTTTGGTTGGGCCATATTAAAAATCAAAGATCTTGTCACTTAAGGAAAGAAAAAAAAAGAACTGTTACCATGGTCCCTAATAGGGACAGTCTGGGACCATGAAACTACACAGGAGACTGGAATGATGGCCCAGGTAAGAGGCCAGAGCTGGGGCTGAGTCACTCTGTTCTCGCAAGTGTTTGGAAACTGATAGAGCTGGGTGCTCCCTCCTTCTCCCCCAGCTCAGGAGTTGCTCTTTCTCTTCCTTTCCAGAAGCCTGCTTCAGACTCTCCACAGCCCTCACCTCCCAGCCCTGTCACACTGCGGGAGAGCAGCCCTTCCCGCTCCAGCCCCTCCGCAGCGGTTGCACCTCCATCAGGGATCCCGAAGCGTCGCACGGGTAAGGACCCCCGGGCCACGGACCCCCGGGCCACACTGTTTCAGCCACGTGTCTTGGTCCACATGTGGGCCTCTCTACCACTGAGCCACCCTCCTGCCAGCTCTGCTCTTGGCATTGTGGTTAAGAGCACGGCTCCACCAGCCCCTGGCTGTGTGACCTTGGGCAAATGACTTCCCTTCTCTGGGCTTTCTCTCCAGTAGATTGTATGAAATCTAAACACATCAAGTATTTCTGATGAAAATTCAGTGCCCAGTTGAGATGTGCTTGCAAGTGCGTCGATTTTGAAGACCTAGCATAGGAAAAAGAAGGATACTGACTTTAAATATTCAAAACATGTTGGAATCGTCATATTTTGGTTATGTTGGGTCAAGTAAACAAGATTATCCAAACTTAAATTCACCTGGTTCTTTTTCTTTCCTCAGTGTAGCCACTAGAAAGTTTCAGATGACACACGTGGCTCACTGTATATTTCCACTGATGGCGCTGCTGTAAGGCATGACATGCAGGCACGAGAGTGGCGCCAATTGAGGCAGGGCCCAGAGGAGTGGCAGTCTGGCCTGAGTCTTGGATCAGGGCCTTGGTCGGGGTTGGCTCTGTTGAGAAAGGGTGACAGGGAAGAGTTGCCGTCCAGCAGAGCACGTGTGAAGGCCTCGGGGTGGGAACAACACAGCAGGTGAGGGAGCCCCACACACATCGGAGTCTCTGAGGATAAGGTGTGATGTGGGGGGCAGCGAGGGCTTGAGGATAGCGTCTGGTGAGAGGTGAGGCAGAGAGGGGGCAGCTGCTGGCTCCCAAGATGAAGGGACCTGCCTGCCGCAGCCGCACAGCCAGGGAGCAGAAGCCTGAAGGGTGGGGCCTGCACCCGGGGGGTGGCTGGGGGGCTGGCGAAGAAGGGCAGGGCCCAGAGCCGTCTCGGGGGCCATCACCACGGGGGTCTGAGCCCACTGTGACAGGTCTGGTGGGCCAGCAAGGAGGCCATCCTAAGCCCTTTGTCTTTGCAGCCCGGAAGCAGCTTCCCAAACGGACATTTCAAGATGTCCTGAAAGAGCAGGGTGAGGACGAGGACCCAGAAACTAAGAAGAAGAAGGAGGAAGAAGGTGAGACCCTGATCGGGAGGGAGGAAGCGGGAGAGAGGCTCACTCTGTGTGTCTGTTCGGTGGGGGGTCTGGAAAGGTGGGGGCCTGTCTGGGAGGACAGGGTGTGGGGACCCCACTTGATTTGACACTTCAATCAGGAATCCACCCGTTTCCATCAGAATCCCACACCGCTGCCCAGGGAATTTCGTCATGAACGCATTCTGGAATATGTTAGTTTGGCCATCTTATTTCATATATAGTTTCCCATTTTTCTCTCTTTTTATTTCTCGTATGGAAAATATTTTTCTCTAAATGATTTGTTTTTATTTGTAAGTTTTGCCAAAAAGCAAAGAAGTGTGCAAACTTCCAGGGCCGTAGTGTCTCAGTAACTGCCTCATTGCCCCAAGGCCTTTACTGTTTGTCGAGTTATGTCCAAACAACTACAAACAACTATTTATGTTCTAGCAGCTTGGGCATTTGAGAAAGTAGTATACATAGCATTGAAAGGAGAAAAAAATTAATTCTTAAATAATCACAGTTAGTCTCCTGGGCACTGCACAATTGCTCAGACCTTGGAGCCCAGTTGAAAACTGCTGCCCTTGTTTCCTGTTCATGTTGATTTTCATTTAATACTTGGTTTTCATCATACCACCCACAAGTACCCAGCTTTGCAGAAAGCTGATGTCATGAATTACCAAGAATGTGATCTAATAATGACAAGTGAAATGCCGCGAGCTAGTAGGTCACACGACATCCAGCCCGTTTCCCTGGAAAATGGAAAATATCTTACCTGAGAAATGCAGCCATAAACATCTGATCCACAGATCATTTGGGGCCTTTACACGATTATAATAATCAGGCTTTGTCACCGTCATTTGTTTTAATAAGAGGTATTTATTGGGTTTGTCCTTTCCAGGGAAGGTCTGAATTTGGTGGAGATCTGATTTCTGGTTGGCAATTTTTAGTCAGTAACAAATTTTACTGTAAATAATGAAGTTTTAGCCCTTATCTGTGTCCAGGGGTTTTGGAGATCAGGGCGGGGGGATGACTTCTCTCTACTAAGGCAGATTATTCCCAAGTCAGTTGATGCAGTTATTATTACCCTGGAGGTGTTTTTTTTTTTTTTTTTTTTTTTTTNGAAAGTAGTATACATAGCATTGAAAGGAGAAAAAAATTAATTCTTAAATAATCACAGTTAGTCTCCTGGGCACTGCACAATTGCTCAGACCTTGGAGCCCAGTTGAAAACTGCTGCCCTTGTTTCCTGTTCATGTTGATTTTCATTTAATACTTGGTTTTCATCATACCCCCACGAGTACCCGGCTTTGCAGAAAGCTGATGTCATGAATTACCAAGAATGTGATCTAATAATGACAAGGGAAATGCCGCGAGCTAGTAGGTCACACGGCATCCAGCCTGTTTCCCTGGAAAATGGAAAATATCTTACCTGGGAAATGCAGCCATAAACATCTGATCCACAGATCATTTGGGGCCTTTACACGATTATAATAATCAGGCTTTGTCACCGTCATTTGTTTTAATAAGAGGTATTTATTGGGTTTGTCCTTTCCAGGGAAGGTCTGAATTTGGTGGAGATCTGATTTCTGGTTGGCAATTTTTAGTCAGTAACAAATTTTACTGTAAATAATGAAGTTTTAGCCCTTATCTGTGTCCAGGGGTTTTGGAGATCAGGGCGGGGGGATGACTTCTCTCTACTAAGGCAGATTATTCCCAAGTCAGTTGATGCAGTTATTATTACCCTGGAGGTGTTTTTTTTTTTTTTTTTTTTTTAATTTTTCAATCAGCTTAAAAAAACTTTATTTTTATCTCTAAGAAGTTATCATTGGCATTTTGAAACCTTTCCAGTTCTATTTCACCATGAATAATTCAAAAATAGTGGTTTATAAGAAAAGTCTGGCCCTCCCCGTTTCTCAGCTACACAAGCAAGCATTGGGGTTGGCTTCCCTCAAGGTCCCCGCGTGGCCCAGGGCTGACCCACCCTCACCCCTCCGGTCACTTCACACATGTGCGGTCAGCGCAGCAAAGATAAAACGGGCAGAGTGTCTTAGGAATGCACATGCCCTTGGGGTGGGGTTCCCAGTGACACTTCCTGCCATCTGCCTTTTTTGTCTGTCATCAGAAGTGGAGACACCAACAGAAAGCCTCCCAGAGCCTGAAGGGGGCGACAAGGAGGAAGTGGAAGGCGGAGACCAGCCCACGATGCCCTCTGAGCCCCAGACCTCCAGTGAGTGTCTGACCCTGTTTCTCCCTGGGGCCCCCTCTCTGGTTTTGAGGGGGGGCTTTGGAGGACAGTTAATGTAAATAAGGCTTAGATAAGACTTCAGTAAGATTCTCCATTGTCTTGTCTAAAAGCAAATTCTAGGGCAAACTTTAGGTTTTGTTACTATTGTTATTTTTATTGTTATTTTTCCTCCACACATGTGAGGAAAAAAGAGCCAGTCATCCTCCAAGTTATCTTTCAGAAATCATAGGCACCAGGGACTTCCCTAGGGGTCCGGTGGCTGGGACTCTGTGCTCCCAATGCAGGGGGCCCAGGTTCTATCCTTGGTTAGGGAACTAGGTCCCACATACCTCGTGACCAAGAAATACATTTGTTTAAAGTTTGCATCACCATCTGACCTCTCTCACTTTCAGCAGAGTCCCTGACAGAAAGCGTTTCAGAACCCGGGGTGACGGTGAAGCAGGAACCACAGGAAGATGGCCAGGCTCAACTGCCCCCTAAAGCTCCAAAGACCCTCAGCAGTTTCTTCTGTGAGTGTCTCCCCTTCACCTCGCGGGGCTACACAGGGAAGAGGNCTGACAGAAAGCGTTTCAGAACCCGGGGTGACGGTGAAGCAGGAACCACAGGAAGATGGCCAGGCTCAACTGCCCCCTAAAGCTCCAAAGACCCTCAGCAGTTTCTTCTGTGAGTGTCTCCCCTTCACCTCGCGGGGCTACACAGGGAAGAGGCAGGTGGGTCTTTCTCCAAGGAGCTCGGCCTTCCCGTGGGTGAGAAGGCCTAACTCACCCCTCCTGCCGTGTTCCTGCCCCAAGCATGGGGCAGTGCTACCTGGAGAGAACTTGGGAGGTGGGGGCTGTGGGAGGGAGAAAGGGTTCACTGTTTCCCTGCTTCATTCCCCAGCCCCCCAGAAGCCAGCTATCAAAAAAGAAGCGAAAGAAGAAGGACCTGGTGCTCTGAGAAAGGATGAGACCAAGGGGTAAGTCAGGATCCATTAAGAGAACAGCAGATGAAACAAAGTGAGCCAGTGAGTCCCAGGTCTCACTGATCTGATTGTAGGTGGGCCTCCAAAAAGGAGACCGGTTATCACCAAATAGCCTTTCAGCATTAGAATTTTGTGATTCAGGTTTAATTAGCCTAATAAAAAACTTGGGATTCTTAATGACAAATTTGTACCCCAGTCGCAACCTTATTAGTGAGATTAAATAGCCCCATTTCAGCATGTGACTGCACTGTAGGAAAGATCAGCTCCTTTTCTTGAGGCTCCTCTGTGTCAAGTCACGTCCTAAAGGTTTCCTTTATGCCTTTTTATTTCATCTCTGCAATAGGGCTGTGCAGGAAGCTGGTGTTTTAGCCATTTCCCAGGCAATAAAACCAGTAGCCCAGAGCAGCTAGGCCATCTTCCCTGGGACACAGGGAGGGTGGGGGTAAGGCCAGGCCTGGAAGCAGAGTTGCCCTGGCTCCTACGCCGGGCCTCTTCTCTGTACCCCTGCCCTGCCCCCTGGGCACACGCCCATGCTTATGTTACTTGTAAGTTTCTCTCACCAACTTGGTGTCCGACATGAAGTTCTGTGTCCTGATTTTTACTTCTTGGGATACTGTGATCGTTTTTCTTAGACTCTTCTCAACCTGATCACTGATGGCCGCCTCCAGGAGACAAACTGTCAGGACCTCCAATTTCCTCGCCTTTAGTATGAGGACTTGTTAATGGTAGAAAGCATACCCTTTTATCTACTGTAAACGGTGTGCCTGGCACCAAACACTGTGCCCTTCATATCCTGAGGCATTGAAGCCTCACAACAACCCTGTGCATCAGCTCTGTTGGGACTCCCGTTTCACAAGTGGGAAAAGTGAGGTGTGGAGGCAGGACAGTGCTCTGGAGTGCTTGGAAATCCCAGTTCCACCTTTGTCAACTGGGTAANTTTTTTTTTTTTTTTTTTTTAATTTTTCAATCAGCTTAAAAAAACTTTATTTTTATCTCTAAGAAGTTATCATTGGCATTTTGAAACCTTTCCAGTTCTATTTCACCATGAATAATTCAAAAATAATGGTTTATAAGAAAAGTCTGGCCCTCCCCGTTTCTCAGCTACACAAGCAAGCATTGGGGTTGGCTTCCTTCAAGGTCCCCGCGTGGCCCAGGGCTGATCCACCCTCACCCCTCCGGTCACTTCACACATGTGCGGTCAGCGCAACAAAGATAAAACGGGCAGAGTGTCTTGGGAATGCACATGCCCTTGGGGCGGGGTTCCCAGTGACATTTCCTGCCATCTGCCTTTTTTGTCTGTCATCAGAAGTGGAGACACCAACAGAAAGCCTCCCAGAGCCTGAAGGGGGCGACAAGGAGGAAGTGGAAGGCGGGGACCAGCCCACGACGCCCCCTGAGCCCCAGACCTCCAGTGAGTGTCTGACCCTGTTTCTCCCTGGGGCCCCCTCTCTGGTTTTGAGGGGGGGCTTTGGAGGACAGTTAATGTAAATAAGGCTTAGATAAGACTTCAGTAAGATTCTCCATTGTCTTGTCTAAAAGCAAATTCTAGGGCAAACTTTAGGTTTTGTTACTATTGTTATTTTTGTTATTTTTTCCTCCACACATGTGAGGGAAAAAGAGCCAGTCATCCTCCAAGTTATCTTTCAGAAATCATAGGCACCAGGGACTTCCCTGGGGGTCCAGTGGCTGGGATTCTGTGCTCCCAATGCAGGGGGCCCAGGTTCTATCCTTGGTTAGGGAACTAGGTCCCACATACCTCGTGACCAAGAAATACATTTGTTTAAAGTTTGCATCACCATCTGACCTCTCTCACTTTCAGCAGAGTCCCCGACAGAAAGCGTTTCAGAGCCCGGGGTGACGGTGAAGCAGGAACCACAGGAGGATGGCCAGGCTCAACTGCCCCTCAAAGCTCCAAAGACCCTCAGCAGTTTCTTCTGTGAGTGTCTCCCCTTCACCTCGCGGGGCTATACAGGGAAGAGGCAGGTGGGTCTTTCTCCAAGGAGCTCGGCCTTCCCGTGGGTGAGAAGGCCTAACTCATCCCCCCTGCCGTGTTCCTGCCCCAAGCATGGGGCAGTGCTACCTGGAGAGAACTTGGGAGGTGTGGGGGCTGTGGGAGGGAGAAAGGGTTCACTGTTTCCCTGCTTCATTCCCCAGCCCCCCGGAAGCCAGCTATCAAAAAAGAAGCGAAAGAAGAAGGACCTGGTGCTCTGAGAAAGGATGAGACCAAGGGGTAAGTCAGGATCCATTAAGAGAACAGCAGATGAAACAAAGTGAGCCAGTGAGTCCCAGGTCTCACTGATCTGATTGTAGGTGGGCCTCCAAAAAGGAGACCGGTAATCACCAAATAGCCTTTCAGCATTAGAATTTTGTGAGTCAGGTTTAATTAGCCTAATAAAAAACTTGGGATTCTTAATGACAAATTTGTACCCCAGTCGCAACCTTATTAGTGAGATTAAATAGCCCCATTTCAGCGTGTGACTGCACTGTAGGAAAGATCAGCTCCTTTTCTTGAGGCTTCTCTGTGTCAAGTCACGTCCTAAAGGTTTCCTTTATGCCTTTTTATTTCATCTCTGCAATAGGGCTGTGCAGGAAGCTGGTGTTTTAGCCATTTCCCAGGCATTAAAACCAGTAGCCCAGAGCAGCTAGGCCATCTTCCCTGGGACACAGGGAGGGTGGGGGTAAGGCCAGGCCTGGAAGCAGAGTTGCCCTGGCTCCTACGCCGGGCCTCTTCTCTGTACCCCTGCCCTGCCCCCTGGGCACACGCCCATGCTTATGTTACTTGTAAGTTTCTCTCACCAACTTGGTGTCCGACATGAAGTTCTGTGTCCTGATTTTTACTTCTTGGGATACTGTGATCGTTTTTCTTAGACTCTTCTCAACCTGATCACTGATGGCCGCCTCCAGGAGACAAACTGTCAGGACCTCCAATTTCCTCGCCTTTAGTATGAGGACTTGTTAATGGTAGAAAGCATACCCTTTTATCTACTGTAAACGGTGTGCCTGGCACCAAACACTGTGCCCTTCATATCCTGAGGCATTGAAGCCTCACAACAACCCTGTGCATCAGCTCTGTTGGGACTCCCGTTTCACAAGTGGGAAAAGTGAGGTGTGGAGGCAGGACAGTGCTCTGGAGTGCTTGGAAATCCCAGTTCCACCTTTGTCAACTGGGTAGCCTTGGCCAAGCAACTTAGCCTTTCTGGGTCAGTTTCCTCCTTAGGGTTTGCAGACTAGCATCTGGCCATGCCCACACTCGGCAGGTAGTAGCTGCTATTATTATTAGTTTTGATTGCCTTGATTAGCCCACAGATGAGTGTGGCAGAGTCGGGATTTGAGCCAGGCAGCATGGCTGCAGAATTTCTTACCCCTCAGCTCTGCCGTTTCTCCTTGTAATATAATAAGAAGAACCAGGCAGCGACCCCTTATCAAATACTGAGACCATACGACTCACTGTGCGTGCTCCATCTGGCTCAGCCATCCTCATCCCTGTCTGCACAGGATCAGCTGAAGAGCTGTAAACAGTCGGCAGTCTTCTCCCTCAGCCCACGTTTGGCAGAGACATAGGTCTGAGGCTGGGGAGTCAGTGCTGTAAAAATGCTCCCCACAAAGCGCGCCAAGGAGTGGGAACTCTCCCCCTAATTTCGTCCTTAACCTCAGGGCGTGTCAGGGACTATGGGTAGCTCCATCATACGGTTGGTTCAGAGGGAAATTGCTTCCTCACCAGGACACAGCTGGTCACTGATGGAGCAGCGATTTTTAACCCAAAGGAGTGTGACTGCAAAGTCTGGGCTGCGGAGGCTCTAATGGGGTGGGTGTGAGGCATTTCCCGAGGCACGACGATGTAGAGGGCTAGAACACAGTCTAAGAACTGCACCGCTTACTAACTGTGTGGCCTCAGGTGATCTACTTAACCATTCTGCCCAGTTGCCTTATGTGACTCGGGGCAGGTGAGTCTGTGGCTGCAGGACTGATTTGCTAGCAGATGGAGTGCCCTTAGCACGATGCCTGGCTCCTTGGGGCACCCAGGGACTGTACCTTCCTCCTGCTGTTCCAGCCAGAGTGAGGGTGGGTCTGACCCAGAGGGGTCCTTGCCTCTCAGAGTGGACTCTGAACAACACGGGCTTCCCAGGTGGCTCAGTGGTAAAGAATTCGTCTGCCAGTGTAGGAGACATGGGTTCAATCCTTGGGTCGGGAAGATCTCCTGGAGGAGGAAAGGGCAACCCACTCCAGTATTCATGCCTGGGAAACCACCTGGACAGAGGAGCCTGGTGGGCTACCTGTAGTCCACGAGATCACAAAGAGTCAGACATAACTGGGCGACTGAACTGAACAATATTCGGATCACACTGCTCCACTTCAGCCACACTGACCCCTTTTGTTCCTCCAGCACGCCAGGCGTGTCCCTACCTCAGGGCCTTTGCACTGGCAGCTCCCCTGTGGAGCACCCTTCTCCCTGCTCCCCACTCGGCTACCCCCTCGCATCATTCTGCCCGGATGCCTCCTCTGGCCTTCCCCGACCGTCCTCGGAAGCAGCATCTGCCTTTCTGATTTCTCCCTCTACCTGGTTTTTGTCTTAAAAATGTTTTAATACTGAAAAATTATTTATTCTCTTCTGCTTTTTGGACTTGTTGGTTCCCCGCTCCCCTGCCAACTCTCACACTGGAACATGAGTTCCAGGTTAGCAAACTCACTTTCATTCATTTCCGTGCCCTTGTGCCTGACATAGTATCTGGCACTTAGGACATGCTCAGTAAATGCCAGCCAGTGGAATGGCTTCTCCTCGACCCCGGCATCTACCCTGCAGCCTCCCCTTTCCCTCCACAGACACCTGGACCCACCAAGCTACAATCCTGCCAAGAACAACTACCGCCCCATCGAAGATGCCTGCTGGAAGGCGGGCCAGAGGTGAGGCATGGCCCTCCCCAGAACCCCTCCTCTGGTCCCTGGCACTGAGGGAGGCCCTGTCTCCGGAGGCTTCAGTGAGAGATTTGCTAGTCACCACCCCCCAATAACCCTCAGTGGTTTGGGGAGACCATTGGGNGAGGAAGGTGAAAGAGGAGACAAAGAAAAGGGGAACTGGGATGACGTCACTGCTGACCAACATCGTTCTTTTCCACAGACACCCATAGTGATGCAGTGATGAGGGTGGTGGTGGGGATAACAGTAGCTGCCGTTTATTATTTCTTAATTTGTGCTGGGTCTTAGTTGTAGCATGTGGGATCTAGTTCCCTGACCAGGGATCGAACCTGGCCCCCAGGCACCGACAGCACGGAGTCTTAGCCACTGGGTCACCAGGGAAGTCTGTAGTTGCCACTTAAGTCATTGCTGTGTGCCCAGACTTGTGCAAAGGGTTTTGCATTCTTGATATTATTTAATCCTCACAATCAATGACTCATGAGGTCCGTAATACCTTCACTCCCATTTTATAGATGTGGAAGGTAAGGCTGTGAGTCATGAAGTCCGTTGCTTTAAGCTTTGACAATTAGTGAATGGCAGGGCCAGAACCATTTGATTCCGATGGGCATGCTTTTCACTGTTAGTCTTTAAGACTAACTAACTGGGAGGAAAGTGAAAGTATTAGTCGCTCCATCATGTCTGACTCTTTGCCACCCATGAACAGTAGCTCACCAGGCTCCTCTGTCCATGGAATTCTCCAGACAGGAATTCTGGAGTGGGTTGCCATTCTCTTCTCCAGGGGATCTTCCTGACCCAGGGATTGAACCTGGGTCTCCTGCATTGCAGGCANTTTGCCACCCATGAACAGTAGCTCACCAGGCTCCTCTGTCCATGGAATTCTCCAGACAGGAATTCTGGAGTGGGTTGCCATTCTCTTCTCCAGGGGATCTTCCTGACCCAGGGATTGAACCTGGGTCTCCTGCATTGCAGGCAGATTACTTTCTGAGCTGCTAGGGAAGCCCCAACTGGAGGAGGGAGGGGGATACTAAAAAAAGAGAAGGTGGGAAAAAGTCTCCAAGGGTAAAGGGAGGTATGGGGAGTGAAAGAGGCCAGGGGTTGATGGGATTTTCCTGGGGAGGTGTTACGTGCTCAAGGCTGACCCTTCAGGTATGTCCTGGCGTGGCTAGTGGCAATATGAAAGGGTTTCAGAAATTGGTCATGCTGGCGGTGCTCATCCTGCCTGGGAGCCACTGAACACAGCTCTTACACCCAGGGATTCTCACCCAGCCACTTATGAGCTGTGTGACCTCAGACAGGTTCCTTAACCTCTCTGTTCCTCAGCTTCCTCTTAAGTAAGATGGGAATGGTATTTGGCTCGACCTCACAAGGTGGTTCTGAAGTTTAAATGAAATGATTGTGGAAGCCTGGCACAGTTAGCACTCTGAATATGTTAACTGATTGTAAGTCTGACTTCCTCATCTGGAGGAGGAGATTGGAGTCCATGGCCTCCAGGATCTGTTTTGGCACAATGGGATGGAGTCCACTGGGGAAAGGCAGGAGAAGAGAGACCAAGGTTCACGGATGAGAGAGAGGAAATGAGAAGGGGCGAGGAGGAGTGGGAGGAGCAAATAGCCAGGGAAGGGGAGTCAGGAGGTGGGAGAAGAAAGGGAGAAGGGTGGAGGGGAGGGAGAAGGGAAAAGAACCAGGAAAGGATGAGGAGACGTGTCTGGAGAAGTGAATGTGGATCTCTTGATTCTCTTTCCAAATCCTGCCCCCACCCCCACATTCCTTTCTAGGAAAGACCACTGGGACCAGATGAGATTGAAGGTAACACTTCTCCCCCAGACATCCCCGTATCACCATCTACCCATTCACCCCATCCACCCATTCACCTGCCCTCTGTTCCTTTGTACATTTCAGTATAAATCCTTCGACACAAAAATTTTACATCACACTCTCTTCCCACTCAACTGTGATTTTGTGGCAGTTTAAGTGCTTCCCAAAGTGTTCAGAAGCCATCCTGACCCCCAAGTGTCTCGGAGACCCATGAATGATGCCTGGGTTTTAAGAAGTCCAGAATTGTTCTTTTTTCTTTTTTCCTGGTGGTTTTGAAGTTTCTCATTACTTCACCCAGCAATGTGAAGGACTTCAGTGCTATCATTTGGTGGTCTCGAGAATTACTCCTCTTGCTAACACACTTCGTATATCTCTCCTTTTGGACATTTTTATAATATATTCTTTTTTTGAGGAGTCTTGAGTTGGTGCCTCATTGACAGTTTCAAGGGATGCTCCTTTCCCCCAGTAACTGTTTCAAGTTGCCCCAAAGTTCTTGTCTCTTAACTTTCAGAGCTCCGGGAAGCATTTCTTGAGTTTGACAAGGACCGAGATGGGTTCATCTCTTGTAAGGATTTGGGGAATCTCATGAGGACAATGGGTTACATGCCCACAGAGATGGAACTGATTGAACTGGGCCAGCAGATCCGGATGAACTGTGAGCCCTTGGGGTGGGAGGAAGGACCGGGCTTTGGGGGAGGGTTAAGAGTGAAGTTAGGAAGGATATGGAGGTTGAGAGTAGAGTTGGAGATCGGGAGGAGGGAAGCAGGGCTAGACGTCTGAAAGAAAACAGCTCAGACTGTACTTAGGGAGGCAGCGTTTGAAGTGGCTAAAAGGGTAATTTTTAAGATAGATTTGAGTTCAAGTTCCAGTTCTGTTGTTCACTAGTTGTAGTCATTATGAGAAGCGGAGTTAGCCCCCACTCTTGAATCTCAGTTTCCCTATCCATGCAGTGAAGATGAGACTGTAGAAAGGAAGGGATAAAGATGCTAATACAGGTAAAGGCTTAGCCTCCAGTAAATGCTTATTAAATATGGGTCATTGCCATCTCCACTAAGATTCATCAGTGGAGTGCAGGACTGGACCTGTATTTGATGCTGGAAACACACTTGGAGTTGGAGCCTAATGTTGCTGAATACTGTAACAAAAAAGATGGTCTTTAGATGGAGACCAAAGTTGATTTTGTAATTGATAAGATTGCTCCTGGGTTTGCATCTGAGCATGTTCCTGAGTAGACAACACTGAATTCAAAGAGAGTCACCTCTGGAAGGGATTTGGTGCTCCTTTGATTGATACTGTCTCTTCTCCAGATCTGCAGATGAGGGAGCGTAGATCTGAACCAATTAAGAGATTTCTCCTAAGGTCACATCAACAGTTAGTTACTTCCACTGTACGTCCCGCCCCGTTCAGATAAGAACAAGAAAGAGGGCTCGAGTTGGCTGAAAGAGGGAGCTCTTAGAAGACAGAGAGATTGGAGCAGATCTATTGAACAGAGTCGAAGGACAAAGTCAGGGAATGGAAGGTTAGGGGCGTATGAAGTCTCACCAGACCTGCCTCTTCTGTCCCCAGTGGGTGGCCGTGTAGATTTTGACGACTTTGTGGAGCTGATGACCCCCAAATTGCTTGCAGAAACGGCTGGGATGATCGGTGTCCAGGAGATGCGAGATGCCTTCAAGGAAGTGAGTTTCCGAATGTTGGAGGTGGTGGAAGGAGACCCCAGGGGTCTATGATTAGTTATTAATGGGGGACGAAACCCTAGTGGCTCCGTGGTAAAGAACCCACCTGTCAATGAATGAGACTTGCAATATGTCCATATACAGATATATAATTGTCTTTAATTTTGGTTAATTTCTATTAAGTTCATTTCTATTTTTATTCAATGGAATATAGTTTCAGTTCATTTAAATCCGAAAATGAATACTCAAAGCAATTATTGGAAAACTTTGATTTGGAACAACTGGGTGTGCCAATGAACCTTCTCAACTATGAATTTTACCAAACTTAAACACAAATCAGGAATTTCTTGCAACATTTAGTGTCTGAATTGAGGTGTGCTCTGACTGTAAGATACATGCTGGATTAAAGTTTGGTGTTTTAGCTTAAGTGTCCTTGGGGACTGGGTGTGTTAACTAGCCATGCTAAGGACATAGTATTCAGTATGGTATTGTACTAAGTCTTATGAAATACAGCACTGAAAGATTATAATAGCTTTTTAGCGACTATGAAGCTGGGGAGATTCCAAATGGGAGAAAAACGTCTGATTTCATTGTCCTCCCAGCCCTTCGATCCTCCTCTGAAGCCCATCAATAAATGGTTTAATCCCAGAAAAAAAAAAAACCAAGAATGTAAAATAGCTCATTAATAAATTTTAAAAGATGTTTTATTTATTTACTTGGCCATTCTATGGGGCAAGTGGGGTCTTAGTTTCCAGCCAGGGCTCAAACCCAGGCCCCCTGCAGTAGGAGCTCAGTGTCTTAACCACTGGACCACCAGGGAAGGCCCTGTTAATACTTTTAAAGTTGATTACATGCCGAAATGATATTTTAAAGTAAAATTAATTATAAAAAATTAATTCTACTTGTTCCCTTAAAATGTGTGTGGTGAGGGGACGGCTGCTAGAAGAATTTGAAATTTCCCGCGAGGTTCCGTATTTCTTCGTATTTCTTCCGGACAGTGCATTGCTCTAGGGGAAATCTCAGGATTAGGAAGCAGCAGGTAGGGACGCTGGAAGGCAGGAGGGCGTGTCTGAGGAAGAGCAAGAAGCTTGTCCTATTTGGAGAGGCATGAGCCAGAGAGAGAGGAAGGAGGTCCCCACCCCATAGGAGCGTGCCTGTTGTGGAGCAGTGGCAGGGTTTTCTTCTGAGTGGGATAGGAAGCCACTGGAAGACTTTAACCTAGGGAGGGACTAGACCGGTTGGTGTTTCTTGTTTTTAGTAGTTTTTATTATTTTTTTGGCCACACCACATGGCACCTGGGCTCTTAGTGCCTGACTGGGGATCGAACGCACGCCCCCTGCAGTGGAAGAGTCGAGTCCTAACCACGGGATCGCCAGGGAAGTCCTTGACTGGTGTTTTAAATGAGCTCGAATGTCAAATTCTGACGGGTAGAGAACAGATTATGTAGGACCACAGTGGCAGCTGGAACCAGACAGGACGCTGTCAGCCATGATCCAGGCAGGAGAGCATTGTGGTTTGAATCCCATTAGCATCGGTGTAGCTGGAGGACAGTTGGCTCCCAGACATGCTTGGACATAGAGCTGACATTCTAAGACTTTCTAGTAGGTTAAAGGTGTTCAGGGACTTCGCTGGTGGTCCGGTGGCCATTACTCCGTGCTTCCACTGCTGGCAGGGCAGGCTCGGTCTCTGGTCGGGGAACCCAAGTCCTGCAGGCAGCCAGATTTTTTTTTTTTAAAGGTGCGCAGCATCCCAAGGGGTAAGCATGGAAGAGGGAACAAGAGTCCTTGAACCTGCCTTTAAGGAGCTGACATTTAGCAGATGATGTACCAAACCTCTTAACTGAGTGTTTTTTGGGGGCCACAAGTTGAGGGATCTTAATTCCTCCAGCAGGGACTGAGCCCCAAGCACCAAGTCCTAACCTCTGGAACCACCAGGAAACGCCTCTCTCTCTCTCTTTTTAAACATTTTTATTGCAGTATTATTGATTTACAATGTTGTGTTAGTTTCTGTGGACAGTCAAGTCATTCAGTTAGAGTGTGTTTGTTGCTCAGTGATCTCTGACTCTTTGCGACGCCACAGACTGTAGCCCGCCAGACTCCTCTGTCCTTGGGATTTCCCAGACAAGAGTACTGGAGTGGGTAGCCATGCCCTTCTCCAGGGGATCTTCCCGCCCCAGGGATCGAACCCGGATCTCCTGAACCTCAGGTGGATTCTTTACCATCTGAGCCACGTTATACAAATATTCTCTTTAAAAACATTCTCTTCCATTATAGGTTATTAGAATATTGAGTCTAGTTCCTTGGGCTGTACAGTAGGTCCTTGCTGTTTATCTTTAGCTGGGTTCTTGACTCACCGGAAGTGATGAATAAACACTGTCTCATTACTGTGGTGGTTGTGGTTGATATTGTTCCCTGTGCTCCGCTTCAGTTTGATGCCAACGGGGACGGGGAGATCACGCTGGGGGAGCTGCAGCAGGCCATGCAGAGGCTCCTGGGAGACAAGCTCACATCCCAGGAGATCTCCGAGGTGGTCCAGGAAGCCGACATTAACGGAGATGGCACCGTCGACTTTGAAGGTGACGCTGTGTGGGGACAGACACCCCTGTCTCCCCGGGGTGATTTTTTTTCCAAGTTGGCCATTCCTTCTCCTTCTCCCTCAGTTTGAAGCTGGAGGAGGCAGGGCTAGATTTTGGAACTGTTTGTTGCCTCACTTTCTGCCCATGTCATGTCCAAAAGCTCATGCCTTTCACCTCTGCTTGTATTAATATCTGGCTACTCCTTGGAACACCCTGTCCAGAAGCTGGTTCTGACTCCACCTTTCCCATCCCTTCCTTGTTCCCTGGGTACCTTTGTCCTAGGAACAGAAACTCCCATCCAAGGAGAGTGGACTAGTTAGTTGCTGGGACACTGGGGTCAGGTTCACGGGGCTCAAGCTCAGGATCATCTTTTACTAATGATGTGGTCTTATCCCAGTCACTTTCTTTCTTTCAATGTCAGATTTCACATCTGCAAAATGGGGTTTAGGATGACACCTTTCTCCCAAAGTTTTAGCGAAAAGCTAAAAGAAATTGTGCACTACAGACTCCTCTGCTTGTGTGCTGTCTGGAGCAGCCTTCATCTTTTCACTGGTTAAGCCTCAGTTATGCCCCTGGATGGTGCCCTCCTCCCCATCTTTCTTGCCAGGCTCAGCATTCCTGAGCTTCCATAACACTCACAGCTGCCTCTGCGGTGATGCTGACACATGACGTCATGATAGCTTCCAATCGTTGATTACCTGTTTCCTTCTGAGGCCACAGACGAAATGGTTCATCATTATACCCCCAGTTCCTGGCACAGAGTTCAACACGTGTATTGAGTGATTGGGTTTTCCAGGTGGCCTCAGTGGTAAAGAACCTGCCTGCCAACGCAGGAGAGGCGGGAGACGCAGGTTCTTTCCCTGCCTCAGGAAGACTCCTGGAGGAGGAAATAGCAACCCGCTCCAGTATTCTTGCTTGGGAAATTCTTGCCAGAGGAGCCTGCAGAGCTACAGTCCACGGGGTCGCGAAAGAGCCAGACACAACTGAGTGACTGAGGATGTGCACGCATTGAGTGATTGAATCAATGAGAAAGATTGGAGTCTTGAGAGGAAGGGATGGGGTCCTTTCTGGGGGAGACGCAAATAGGGCCCGCCAGGGTCTCGTTGTGACAGCCTCTGGTGTGAACGTTTCAGCATCTGACTGCTGTCTAGGAGGCAAAAGTCGAAAATTCTTAGTTTGCCATTCAAATGCATCCATGACGCCCCATAATAGACATCAATGAAAGATCTGGAAGAGGTAGAATTTTTGAGGAACCTGACCCTTGGGTCAACTACAGGCAAGAGAAGGACAGATGAGTCTTGAGACCTGGGTGGGACCAATAAGTTCACCTGACACTGAGTCACAGCAAAGTCAGGTACAACCTGGGTCTCTTCCAGGGTTCTCCATTCACCGTCTACACGCTCTCAGGCACACTGGCCAACCTCACCAGCCTCAGCTTGCTTATCTATAAAATGGTATTTAACTCTCCCAGACTGGTTGAAAAGATGAAATCAGAGACTCACAATGGCTAATTATTGAACTCTGACTGTGTCTTCTAAGCATTATATTGTTAAACCATCTGAAATATCTTATAAGGCAAATAGCAGAAATCGAGGTGTAGAGGGATCAAGTCGTTAATTTCTCAAAGATCTTGTGGTTTCTGACATGTAGTAAGGGCTGAAAAAATTAGTGAGAGCTGCTCTTACAAACAGGTGCCTCAGTGAGGGAGGGATAAATTAGGAGCTTGGGATTAATACACACACTAATATATATATAACCTATATGAAAGAGATAAACAATAAGGGCCTACTGTATGGCACAGGAAACTCGACTCAGTATTCTGTAATAACCTGTATGGGTAGAGAATCTGAAAAAGAATGAATATATTTATGTGTACAGTTGAATCACCTTGCTGTACACCTGAAATTAACACAACATTGTCAGTCAACTGCGTGTGTGCGTGCACAGTTGCTTCACTCGTGTCTGACTCTTTGTGACCCCCATGGGCTGGAGCCCACCAGGCTCCTCTGCCCATGGGGCTTCTCGAGGCACGAATACTGGAGAGGGTTGCCACGACCTTCTCCATAAATACTTCAACAATTAAAAAAAAAAACACACAAATACCTATTCTGCCTCACCATAAATTTTGTTTTTGCAGAGTTTGTGAAGATGATGTCTCGTTGAGGAGGTCCTGGCATCCCCAGCCTCTCTCCACCTGCTCACCGTGGATCAAGTCGTGGTGGAGGGGAGGACCACGTGCCCCGCGGGCCCTCCAGAGAGAGAGGGTGGGCGGGTGGGAGGAGACTGGTATTGCAGCTGTATTGATTGAGGGTAGCCTAGGNGTCGTGGTGGAGGGGAGGACCACGTGCCCCGCGGGCCCTCCAGAGAGAGAGGGTGGGCGGGTGGGAGGAGACTGGTATTGCAGCTGTATTGATTGAGGGTAGCCTAGGAACGATAGCTTTGGCCAGAAGGGGTGGTGTTACATCCCTGGAACTAGATTAAGGAGGAAGAGGTCTGTGTGAACAGAACTGGGGTCTCCTTGCCACTCCCCCAAATCCCAAAGAAAGACTAATGACATCTTTCAACTCATAATCCTAAATCCTTCCAACCTGGCAGGGTCTCTTCCCCAACTTCCTCTGGGTGAAAATAGTCTTTTCTCCTGTTTGATTCAGAAAGTTCAACACAGCGTCTACCTTTCCCTCTTCTTGCTTCAGCTGCCTTGAGTCCCCTCAGTTTCTTCTCGGTCAAAGAAGGAGGCTTGTCCATCATGAGGCTAGAAACAGGGTTCTTGATGAGACTGGGTTTGGAAAGGGTTAATTAAAGAGGCATCCACGTGAACCTACCGCCCCCCCCCCACAACTTGCTTTCCTGGAAGCACAGTATCTTTTCATCTCTCTAGCCCCCGACTTCCTTCTTGTGTCAGATACTCTGGTCACCGAATTAAATCACAAATCTGGATTATCAAGGTTTAGAGCAAGCTGATCCCCCAAGGGATTAGCTCCCCTCGAAACAACATTATGCAGAGAGAGAGAGGATGGACACCTCCAAATCCTTGGCTCAGCCGGGTCACCACGAAGCCATTCCTGGGAGCCCCCTGCCTCCGCGTCGATCTGCCCTGGGCCGTACAGAGATAGTCCCTCTGTTAGACTGCAAGTCAGTTCTCTCCCTCACACCCTGACCCTGATCTGCGTTAGAAATTCGAAAGATATGTTCCTCCTCACCTCTGCCTTTAGTAACCCTAAGGTCCTTCAAATAAAGAGTTCATTTGAAACCTTCAATTATTTATTCTTAATTAATTGGCTGAGCCAGGTCTTCGTTGAGGCACGAAAGATCTTTAGCTGCAGCGTGTGGGATCTGGTTTCCTGACCGGGGATCGGACCTGGGTCCCCTGCACTGGGAGCGTGGAGTCCTATCCTCTGTGTGTATGCTCGGTCACTTCAGTCGTGGCCAGTTCTTTGCGACCCAGTGGACTGTAGCCCGCCAGGCTTCCCTGTCCCTGGGATTTTACAGGTGAGAATACTGGAGTGGGTTGCCGTTTCCTTCTCCAGGGGATCTTCCCAACTGAGGGTTCACAGGAGTCTCCTGAGTCTCCTGCATTGGGAGGCAGACTTCTTTTTACCACTGAGCCCCCTGGAACACCCTCTTATCCACCCGGGAAGTCCTTTTTCACCTTTACAGTCCTAACTATAGACCTGGAGAATGGCTCACCTAGTTCAATAGCTTCCTTTTAGAAAATTTTAATTTAAATTAAAAAAAAAAAATGGAATCAGAATAATGTTCCCTAACTTGGCTGCGGCCATGCTGTTTTGCCATTCTTCACTGTCCCAAGACTATTTTATGTTTTTTTCTACAATTTTCGTCATTCCTTCCTTTACTTCTTTCCCCCTTCCACCTTTAATTTATTCAGCAGCAACGTCTGAAGTGCCTGCTGTGTCAGACATTTTCCCAAGCATGAGGAAAAATGAGGCTATCGCAGTGAATAAAATAGCCCTGCACTCTAGACTCAAGAAGCTTCCATTATAATGTGAGGAGACAGACACAGGACAAAATAAATGAATAAATATAATCGTATCTAGAATGTTAGAAGGTGATGAGATGTGGAGCAAAAGGAGCAGAAATGGGTTGAAGGATAAGATTCTGGAGGTGGGGAGGGGTTGCATTCTGTGTCCGCACAGCTTTGGGGAGTTTATGGAGCCTTGGGGGCCTGTCTGGGAAAGGGCAATTCAGACTTGACAGAGTGCAAATGCAAAGGCCCTGAGGCAGGGATTGCACCTGGAGTTCTGGAGGAATTGCAAGGAGACCAGGGTGGCTGGAGAGGGGTGGATGGCTTGGGGTCTGAGTGAATCAGGAGTCAACTCATGCAAGTATGCATTCTTAGAGGCTAATTTGAGGACCTTGGAGGGTACGGAGCAGAGCAGTGACATAGTCCGTATCCCATTTAACAGTTGACTTCAGCCTCCTGTCTTACCCATTACAACCCATCTCTACACTCGTATCAATTCACCCATCCAATCATTCCTGCACCTGCTCAAACATAATACTTGCTGAGTCCCTGATATGCGCCTGGCACTGTTCCAAGTGATGGAACTAGAGCAAGGATAAGTTACTTGACCTCAAGAAGCTTATAGTCTAGAGCCCCACAAGCCAATGGGTTCTCCCAGTGATAATGGAAATGCTTTAGAGTAGCTGCACCATCCAATACAATAGCCACCAGCCATGTGTCACTATTGAGTATTAGATGTGGCGAGGTGAGAATGTGGGCGTCATTTTGATTTCAGTAAGTTAATAACATTTTCTTAATACATTATTGGTTTTATGAATTACTTGTTAAATTTAAATACCTCCATGTGGCTGTGCTAAGTCGCTTCAGTCGAGTCTGACTCTTCACAACCCTATGGATGGTAGCCCGCCAGGCTCCTCCGTCCACGGGATTCTCCAGGCAAGAGTATTGGAGTGGGTAGCCTATCCCTTCTCCAGGGGATCTTGCCGACCCAGGAACCAACCAGAGTCTCCTGCATTGCAGGTGGACTCTTTACCAGCCGAGCTTCCAGGGAAGCCCCAGTGGACAGTGCATGTTTGCGCTATGAGCCTGGGATTATTCTAGGTCCTGGAGATAGTTTAAAATCTTTACTTTCTTGGAGCTTATGGTCTGATTTGAGAGAAGAAGACAAAAATGATCATTTAAGAGAAGTTCACACTGGGATGAATACTTCGAGGAAGTGGCGTGGTTATACCAAGAGAATTGGAGGGAAGGCACAAGGGTGGCCTAATTTACTGAGAAGGTCAGGAAGGGCACTTAGAGACGAGCTGTCTCCACCTGGGTTCCCAGGGTTCCTCCCTCGTCTGAGAGTGGAGGAGAGCATGGAGGTTTATCAAGCTGTATCCTTGGGAACGATACTTGGGAAGGAGCTAGGACTGAGCGGAGGGAGAAGCTGAACAATGGTGCAAGGTCAACAGTCTCAGCGGAGTCCACAGGTGGTCTTGACCCAGGTCTTCCGAGTTGTCTCATTTGGGTTGAAACAGCTGGGTCTTTAAGTCTGCCCATGGTCAATTCTTGCATACGGACTGTCCTGGGGAGGGCATGAGCTCGGGCAAGGGAGGTCTCTCTGAAGCTGAGGACATCCTTGATTCTGGTTTGACTGCTGAAGGCTGCCTGCAAACAGCACTCCCCAGAGGTGGGCAGCAAGTCTTTTGTAGATCTGGTGACACACATCTGTCTCCATCACGGGACATTTCAGCAGAGACTGAACAAGGTGAGGAGGAGAGAAGCTCAAGAGGGGAAGAGAACTCCAGCACCAGCAAGACAGAGGCTGGCGTGAGCTTGATGAGTTCAAGGAACAGAGTAACAGGTTGAGTGTAGTGAGTGAGGAGGAGGGCGGGGGGCAGAGGTCGAAAATGAGACGCGGGAAAGCGCTAAACAAGGGCCAGAGATGTGGGATCTGGGAACAGGGCGCTTACGCTTACTAGAGTGTTTTTATATGATTGTGTGAAGGTCTGTCTCTGGCTGTTAAAGTGAAAAAGACCAACCATTCCATTTCCAGGCATCTCTCACATCAATGCGACATCATGTAAACGCAACGATCAGACTGGCAGTGAATGAGGCTGAATGGCTGAAATCTATTCCTAATGCCTGGCTGTGGTGAGGGACAATGGTCGTAGTTGTTCAGAGGGTTTTTTCTGTTTTGTTTTTAAATATTTATTTTTGATGGCGACAGGTCTTCGTTGCTGTGTGTGGCCTTTCTCTAGTTGTGGTAAGCGGGGGGCTACTCTTCATTGCAGTGCACAGGCTTCTCACTGCGGTCCAGTCCCGTCTCCCACACTCCCGCAGCCTGCTCCTTCCTGGGCAGTAACCCTAGAGGCTAGGCACGTCTTGGCAAGGCTCGCCAAGGGCAGAGCAGCATCGCGGCTGTGCCTCTGCAATATCGGGCCTCTGAGCAGAGCTGGAGCTCTGCGGTGGCTTCTCGTGTTGCAGAGCACGGGCTCTGGAGCTCGGGCTTCGGTAGTTGTGGCAAAGGGGTTTAGTTGCTCTGCGGCATCTGGGGTCTTCCCGGACCCGAGATCCAACCCATGTCTCCTGCATGGGCAAGCGGATTCTTATCCACTGCACCCCTGGGGAAGTCCACTGAGAGGGATTTTATGAAGGAGGAGGAGGACAGGGAGGGAGAAGAGGAGGAGGCGAGAGAAGAGGAGAAGCAAGGAGAGGATGGAGAGGAACAGAAGAAAACCAACAACATGGGGTTGCATCTGGGCTCGCAGGAAACAGGCTCTGCAATCGATTATTGATGTCTGTCACGGGCACCATAAGGGAATAGTTGAGGCCATCTTGCAATGAATTTTCTACCCTCCATTGATGTACTAATTTATTTATTAATGATTTAATAAGTACCTACAAATGCTCCACCCAAGTCTGTAACTTCCCAGAAAGAGACAGCAGGCTGCAATCATTGCCTTGAGTCCCTGGGCTGAGAATCTGATCTCTGCACCATGTGACTCACCAGCGTTTCCTTCCCCACACTTTTGGATCCCTCATCATATCTGTCATTCTAGGAAGTGGAAAAGGCAGCCCCAGAGTTAATGTGGGGCTCCCTTTTGGTGGTTAGACCACATTTTCCCTCTGTTCTTCACAAAGGACCAAGTGATGAAGCGAGTTGGTGAACAGGTTCTTTCTAAAGGCGATTATCTAGGCTTGAAAGATTCGATGAAAAAGATGAAGCAGGTTCCAGACTTAATATGTCAGCCTTCCACTGGAGACGGGTCTCCTTCCCTTGAAAATAAAATCAAAAGCCAGTGTTCAGGTAACAGGCACACACTGACTCAAATGTAACGTGAATTAAAAAGTGACTTCATGTTGATTTTTAAGGTTCAGTTGGGAATAAGGTGACGCAGCTGAGCCAAGAGCAGTTAGATACCCCCTGCTCCTCACCTGGCTCATGGGATCAAGTCAGTGAATAAGCACTTCAACCTCACCTATGCTGTAATACGTTCGGTAGGAGCAGGACTTGCAAGAAGATGGTTCTGCTCTTTTTCTTTGTTTGCTTGTTTTTGGTTGTCTGTGGCACGGCATGTGGGGATCTTAGTTCCCCGAGCAGAGATCTAACCTGTGCCCCTGTAGTGGAAGCATGGAGTTCTAACCACTGGACCGCCAGGGGAATCCCAAGATAGTTCTTCTCTGATGGTTACAAATTTGAGGCTGGAGACTAAAAATGTTCTTAGACTTAGCCACAGATTTGGGACCACTGTGGATGGTATTTATTTATTTATTTATTTTTTAGTATTCACCCTTTTAAGATGAGGACTTTTCAGGTGGTGTAGTGGCAAAGAATCCACCTGCCAATGCAGGAGACCTGGGTTCCATCCCTGGGTTGGGAAGATCCCCTGGAGAAGGAAATGGCAATCCACTTCTGTATTTTTGCTGGGAAATCCCATGGACAGAGGAGCTTGGCAGGCTATAGTTCATGGGGTTGCAAAGAGTCGGACACGACTTAGCGACAAAACAACAATATCAACAACTGTTAAGATGGTAGAGTCCCAAACCGACTTCTTCGCCTTTTCTCTGTACATGGAAGATAATCTGCATCATCAAACTAAATTTCAGGAAGAGTCATTGATTTTGATTCGATAACCCACATGCAATCGCAAGGATAAATACTGCTGAATACTGCTGGAATCACCAGGATGGTCACGTATCTGATGAAAAGGCTTCTGTTTACTTTCAAATTCCAGAATTACAGTGTGACAAGGTCAGTGCAGGAGGTCCAGAGAGAATGTTTATAGTCTTTAGAATATGGAAGCTGGAAGGAAAAGAATAGGAAAAAAAAGAAGGATGAAGTTGGTCCTGTGGAGACAGTTGATGATGTATGGGCTGAGGCTGGGGAGAGTGTGAGAGGTGAACCCAAACTTTTCCTTGGTTAGCTACTCAGTGAAGCAGGTAAGGGATCAACAAAAAGGTTTCTGGGACGTGTGTGTGTGTGTGTGTGTGTGTGTGTGTGTGTGTGTACTCAGTCACAAAGTCATGTCTCACTCTTTGCAACCCCATGGAGCAAAGTCCACCAGGCTCCTCTGTCCATGAGATTTCCCAGGCAAGCATACTGGAGTGGGTTGCCATTTCCTTCTCCAGGGGATCTCCCCAACCCAGGGATTGAACCTGCGTCTCCTGCATTGGCAGGGGGATTCTTTACTGCTGAGTCATCAGGGGATCAGAGAGGTCTTGGTTATCTCCTTTCAAGTTTGTCCTTTCGTTTAAAGTCTCAACTCAAGAAATTCCACTTTCTGAATTTTTCGCACCCAAATCCTCCCGGACCTAGAATTTGGAATGACACCTTTCTGGTTCTGAAAGCATTCACTCACCTCCTCACCCTGCTCCTCTGCTTTTCAGAGGCATCCCAATTTCTTCTTGTCTTCTACTTTGGGAAGTTGTCCCAGCCTCCCCCACCCCCGCTAAGTTCACCTTTCCTCTGAGAAATAGAACTCGTCTTGCTGGAAAACTCAGCAAATCACGCTGGAAGGAAAAGAGCTCACCTTTGCATCAGCAGTATACCCAAGTATGGTCCCGGTCATAGTTGTAAGAGGTTGCACACCATAAAAGGTTCTCCTTTGATCCTTTACTGGTGCAGTTAAAATAATTCTTGTTTTTGTAGTTGAATGGGAAGTGGCAAGGGAAGCCAGGAACCAATGAGGAAATTCCTAGGGAGGAAATGGAGATAAGATGGTGGTTACTCCCGTGTTTTTACACTACAGTGAAGGCTTCATCCTTACTTAAGCTTGTGTTGTCTGAGCTTTGCTCAGAGGCTCCTGCCGAAGGGGTGATGTGTTGTTGTTTAGTTGCTAAGTAGTGTCGGACTCTTTTGCAACCCCGTGGACTGTAGCCCGCCAGGCTCTTCTGTCCGTGGGGTTCTCCAGGCAAGAATACTGGAGTGGGTTGCCATTTCCTCTTCCAGGGGACCTTCCTGTCCCAGGGATGGAATCTGAGTCTCCTGGGGCACCTGCATTGGCAGGCAGATATTTTTTTTACCACTGCACCACCTGGGAAGCCCACTTTGTTCAAGAAAGAGCCCAGTCATCTCTATCTGGTAGACAAGATAAACCCAAAGGTTTGAATGTTTTTAGATGTTAATAGATCTTCTATCTAATTTAGCAGTCTTGCTTCAGCTTGGCATTCTTTTCTTCACTGACTACGTACAATCGACCCTCAGTAGTCACAGGTTCTCTGAGGATTCAATATTCCAGTTGAGGAATGCGATATCTAGTTGGTGAATCTGTGGCTCCAGAACCCACAAATACTGAGGTTGGGAAGATGACCTGGAGAAAGGATAGGCTACCCACTCCAGTGTCTTGCCTGGAGAATTCTATGGACAGAGGAGCCTGGCAGGCTACAGTCCATGGGGTTGCAAAGAGTTGGACACGACTGAGCGGCTTTCCCTTTCAACCCTTCTACACCATTTTATATAAAGGACTTGAGCATCCATGGATGCTTCTTGTAAGTCCTTTGAATTGGCCTCACCGTCTTTCCAGTTCCATTAGTAACAGATTTTTCAAAACCTTATCATATAGCATACTTGTCATTTGAGTGTTGGGTATTTAATATTTCACAAATTTTATACTGGCCCCTTTCCCTTGGATCTTAAGGAGACCACATTTTTGCCTGTTGCATTATGGCATTCTTTATATCATTTGTTCATCAGATCTCTGAGGGCCCGGCACACAGTAGGGCTGGGATAGGCGTTTGTTGAGTGAATGAATGAAGGCCTCCCCCCATGCCCGCCCAGCCCCCTTCCCCATAGTACTGGTGTCTGCGCAAAGACTCCACTTCCCGTCCTTATCCATGTTCTCCGTGGTTGGACACCAGAGCTTGTTGTTTTCATCCTCAAGGCATTCAGAGACCACATTATTTCTGTACATGGCAGGGAAGATGCAGGGCTTGCTGAAAGAGTTTCCCCCGTACTCTGAAAATAATGATGGAAATGAACATAATTAGAACCTTATATTCCCAGGTGGCGCTAGTGGTTGAAAAAAAAATAATAATAATAGAAAGAAACAAAAAAAAACAACCCGCCTGCCAATGCAGGAGACATAAGAGATTTAAATTCAACCCCTGGGTTGGGAAGTTCCCTTGGAGGAGGGCATGGCAACCCACTCCAGTATTCTTGCCTAAAGAATTCCATGGACAGAGGAGCCTGGCAGGCCACAGTCCATAGGGTTGCAAAGGGTTGGACAGGACTGAATTGATTTAGCACACACATACAGAATCTTAGGTAGGAATAAGTGCGCTCGTAGACAGGTACCTTCCTTGTATGCATTTTCATCTCTAGAGGCAACAGTGCTTCGTGAGAAGGTAAAAAGGCACAGGCTTTGGAGTCAAAGGGCCTTGAATTCAAATTTTAACTCTGACATCACCCTGGGCCATCGTTTTATTGGGACCATTTACTGAATAGTGGGAAAAAATAGCATCTGGTACAGCTTCCATGGGAAGATTCAGTGGGTTATTATATATAGAGCTTCTGGATCAGGGTCGTCTAACAACAGAGAAGGCACTAGAATGAATGGAGGCTGTTACTCAGTCAAGAGTAGGCCTAGAAGTAAGAGTAAACGTTAAGGTGCTTTGAAATGCAGTTTGGGTGTGGCATTGCTACTGCTAAGTCACTTCAGTTGTGTCCGACTCTGTGTGACCCCATAGATGGCAGCCCACCAGGCTCCACCTTCCCTGGGATTCTCCAGGTAAGAACACTGGAGTGGATTGCCATTTCCTTCTCCAATGCATGAAAAGTGAAAATGAAGTCGCTCAGTCATGTCCGACTCTCAGCGACCCCATGGACTGCAGCCTTCCAGGCTCCTCTGCCCATGGGATTTTCCAGGCAAGAGTACTGGAGTGGGGTGCCACTGTGGCATTGGGTGAATCTAATTATTGTCGATTCTAGAAACGGAAATCCTTGAAAACCAGTGTCAGAGCTACAGCCCATGGATTTGGTCCTCAGCACAAGTGGTTTTTCACGCTGGCCTTGGGGACTTGTAATGCAGGAGACCCTGCATTGATCCCTGGGTCGGGAAGATCCCCTGGAGGAGGAAATGGCAACCCACTCCAGTATTCTACCCTGGAGAATCCCATGGACAGAAGAGCCAGGGAGGCCATAGCTCACGAGATGACAAGGAGTCGGACACGCCTGAGCGACGAAGCATGCGTGCTCACTGCCCGGGCCCCATGCCCTCGCGAGAATCCCTGCTGGCTGCCGTCCCCACCCCCACCAAACACACCCTCCTTGCTGCAGCGCCTCACCGTTGGTTTCACAGTATTTCCACTGCTGCTTCTCATCAAAGCTGGAAGTGACTGAGCACCACTGCCTTCCGAATAAACTGCCGTCCGTGATGCAGCCATTATGGGGCTTTCCCCGGTAGATGAAGGGAAAGACACACCGTGGGTAGTCTGCACAGAAAGAAGTCCATGAGTGCTGTGACCTTGCTCTGGTCATGCACTTTTGGCTGCAAGACTCACAAGATCTTAGTTCCCCAACCAGGGATCGAACTTGTGCCCCCTGCATTGGAAGAGCGGAGTCCTAATCATTGGACCACCAGGGAAGACCCTGGGGACCTCTTTTCCAGAATGTGTGTGTGTATATATATATATATATATATATATATATACACACATACACTTGTAATTTTCTAATTCAGTTTCAACCGGTTGATCCTGATTTGTTTGAACTGCAGAGGACTTTGCAACAGAGGCAGTGCAGGCTCAGCTTGTTTTTAGTCACTTTGCTTTATTGTGCATTGCAGAGATTGCATTTTTTCACAGGTTGAAGGTGTGTGGCAACCCTGCCTTGAACAAGTCTGTCGGCGCCATTTTCCTCAATAGCATTGGCTCACTGTGTGTCTCTATGCTACATTTTGGTAATTCTCCCTATTCCACACTTTGAAATTATTATTGTATTTGTGATGGTGGGTCAGTGATTTCTTTTTTTCTTTTTATATCATAGGCTTAGTTGCTCTGAGGCATGTGGGATCTTCCAGAACCAGGGATCAAACCCATGTCTCCTGCATTAACAGGCGGAATCTTTACCACTGAGCCACCAGGGAAACCCAATCAATGGTCTTTGATGTGATGAATGTAATTCTTTTGAGGCACCATGAAATACATAACCTATGGATAAGAAGTTGCTTCTAATGGACAAGAAAATAAAGTGTTTTCCTGAGATGAAAACTACTCCTGGTGAAGATGCTGTGAGGAGTGTGGACACAACAAAAGATACAGGATACTATATGAAATTAGCTGATAAAGCATCAGCAGGGTTTGAGAGGACTGACTCCACTTTTGAAAGACGTTCTACTGTAGGTAAAATGCTACCAAACAGTACTGCAGGCTGCAGAGAAATTGTTCACAAAAGGATGAGCCTATAGATACCGCAAACCTCTTTGTCGTCTTAAGAAACTGCCAGTCACCCCAACCTTCAGCACCCACTACCCTGATCAGCCAGCAACCATCAACATCAAGGTAAGACCCTCCACCAGCAGAAAGATTGCAACTCACTGAAGATTCAGAGGATGGTTAGCATTTTTGAGCAATGAGATCGTTTTCAAATTAAGGGCATGTAATTTTTTTTAAAGACGTGTAATAGCACTGCACATGTAGACTGCAGTGCAGTGTGACATATCATTTAAATTTCCTGGGAAAGCAAAAAAAAAAAATTCATATGACTCGCCTTATTGCAATATTTGCAATGTTTCCCTGCTGGTAACTGCATGTTTGTTTTCTGTGTCTGTGAGTCTGTTTCTATTTTATAAATAAATCCCTTTGTATCATTTTTTAGATGCCACTTATAAATGACACCATGAGATATTTATCTTTCTCTGATTGACTTAGTGTGATAATCTCTAGGTCCATCCACGTTGCTGTAAACGGCATTATTTCATTCCTTTTAATGACGGAGTAATATTCCATTGTGTGCGCGCGCGTGTGTATGTCTTTATCCACTCATTTGTCCACGGACATTTAGTTTGCTTCCATGTCTTGGAAAGCACTATTTTTAACACCATTATCTTCTTTTTTTTTTTTTTGGCCATGTCATGTGGCTTGTGGAATCTTAGTTTCCTAACCAAGGACTGAACCTGGGCCCTCGGCAGTTAAAGTGCCGAGTCCTAACCACTAGACCGCCGGGAAGCTCCTCACTCTACGATCCTTAGCATTATTACCCATTATTAACGCTCAGCGTTCGGTCTGCCAAAAACAAGATCACAGTGTCCATGCCCGCGCATGCTCTTTTGGAGTCCATCCGCTGAAGGTGCCTGCCGACAGGACGGCGTGGCGCCACTCACCTTCCGCCAAGCAGTGTCTCCACTGTCCGTCGTAAACGGCTCTGGTCGCGCACCAAGGGGATAAGCTGTTGGTTCTGGTGCAGGAGAAGTAAGTAGAACCCTTGTAGGTGAAGGGAAAGATGCATGAATCTTTCTTATCTGAAGGACAGATGGACAAAGTAGGGGATTAGTCCCAAAGAAGGAGCTAGGGATGAGACTCGGTCTGCTTTATACGATGGCCTGAAGTCTGCAGGTATAGTCTTTGCATCCAATTTCCTAATGACATGCAAGAACATTGCCAGCTTATGTTTGGACCCAGAGTAGTAGGGATGAGTTTCATCAACAATGAAGGCAACCAAGATATGTCTCCAAACCAGCATGGCTACCACAAGTGTCATACAAGACCCTTTTGGTGAGGGGGTTCCCTGGGGGTCCAGTAGGTAAGACTTCATGTTCCAATACTGGGGATGTGGGTTCACTGGGGTGGGGGTTCGATCGTTGGTTGGGGAGCTAAGATCTCACATGCCTGGCAGCCAAAAAAAAAAAAAATATATATTATATATATATATAAAACAGAGTCAATATTGTAACCTATTCAAAAAAGACTTTTTAAAAAGTGGTCCATGTCAAAAAATCTTTGAAAAAAAATTTGGTAAATTACAAGATTCCATCAGGTCATGAAAAGACACACATGAAGTAATTTTGAATCACAGACTAAAAAACCATTTCATTTTCCAATGCTTTTTCAATCCTTCTGATGACATAAAAGAACAAGCTTCAATTTAATGCTAGTATTTCACTACCATATCTCTAATACTTAATAATCTCCCTTTTTAACAAAAAAAAGAGAGAGCAGGACTCAGCTCAAAAGCCTATTAGGACAATAGTATCTAGTAGAATTTAATAATAGGCTTTTGCTCTCATAGTATTTATTTTTATTGGTACTTCCTATTTATGGCAAGTAGGCTGCAGTCCATGGGGTCACGAACAGCCGGACACGACTGAGCGACTTCACTTTCACTTTTCACTTTCATGCATTGGAGAAGGAACTGGCGACCCACTCCAGTGTTCTTGCCTGGAGAGTCCCAGGGACGGGGGAGCCTGCTGGGCTGCCGTCTATGGGGTCGCACAGAGTCGGACACGACTGAAGCGACTTAGCAGCAACAGTGCTTTTATAGATTACAGGACTGATGCTAACAATTTGTTTAAAATAAATGTATTCAGGAAGAGTAAGCACATTGAAAGAAAAATGTTGAGTACAGAATATTTTAGATGGCCTGCAGGTGGCAGGTATGGAGGGGGTGAACTTGAATGAGTAAAGTTTAGGAAGCACAACTCGAGCTTTCTCTCCTTCTGTCCCAAGACGGGGACTTTATCTTTTACACCAGGTATCCTTACAACCTAGAAGAGGGACTTGATCATAGCAGATGCTCAAAAAATAACTGACAGAATAAAATAAATCTGGGAAACACCATGTGAAATAGTGTTAAACAGGTTTCTTCAGTGATGGGGTTCATCACAAAAGTCCATATGCAAATGAGGATTGAATTAACAAGAGTGAAACAGTGTATATTGAGTTGTCCTTTTAATTCTTTTTCCCCATTACTCAATAGTGCTAGCGATGAGTGGTCCCTGAAACACATTTTAACAAATGCTGTCCTGGGACTTCCTGGTGGTCCAGTGGTTAAGACTTCGCCTTTTATGTGGGGGGGGTGGGGTGCAGGTTCCAACCCTGGTCGATAAGTTAAAAGCCCACATGCCTGAAGGCCAAAAAAAAGAAAAAAGAAACATGAAGCAGAAATAATATTGTAGCAAATTCAATAAAGACTTTAAANGAAACACATTTTAAGAAATGCTGTCCTGGGACTTCCTGGTGGTCCAATGGTTAAGACTTTGCCTTTTATGTGTGGGGGGGTGCAGGTTCCAACCCTGGTCGATAAGTTAAAAGCCCACATGCCTGGAGGCCAAAAAAAAGAAAAAAGAAACATGAAGCAGAAATAATATTGTAGCAAATTCAATAAAGACTTTAAATGATCCACATCCAAAAAAAAGAAAACTTTAGAAAAATGAAATGCTGGACTAACCCAATTCTTTGTTTCATACAGAAGGAAATGAGGACCTATACAAAGGTGATTTAAAGTTAATACCTTTTTTTTTTTTTTTTGAGCAGAACTAGTAAAGAGACAATGGGCTTCCCTGGTGGCTCAGTGGTAAGGAATCCACCTGCTAACACAGGAGACATGAGTTCGACCCCTGCTCTGGTAAGATTCCCTAGAGAAGGAAATGGCAACCCGCTCTAGTATTCTTGTCTGGGAAATCCCACGGAGAGAGGACCCTGGCAGGCTACAGTTCATGAGGTCACAAAGAGTCGGAGACAACTGAGCGATGGAACAACGACTGAAATGAGGACTTGGATTTGTTTCAGCAGGACCAGAACAGCCCTTGCTTCCACTTTGCTGTGTCCTCCACATTCCTCTTTCCTTTCCTCAAAGATATAATGATGGGTTACTATGAGTGAGACGCTCTGATAGGTTATGTGTGTGCACACACACATGTGCATGCATGTGTGTGCCTGTATGTACATGCCTGTCTTCCTGCATGTGTGTGCATGTGTGTTAGCTCATGTTACAAANTTCTTCAGTGATGGGGTTCATCACAAAAGTCCATATGCAAATGAGGATTGAATTAACAAGAGTGAAACAGCGTATATTGAGTTGTCCTTTCAATTCTTTTCCCCCATTACTCAATAGTGCTAGCGATGAGTGGTCCCTGAAACACATTTTAAGAAATGCTGTCCTGGGACTTCCTGGTGGTCCAATGGTTAAGACTTTGCCTTTTATGTGTGGGGGGGTGCAGGTTCCAACCCTGGTCGATAAGTTAAAAGCCCACATGCCTCGAGGCCAAAAAAAAGAAAAAAGAAACATGAAGCAGAAATAATATTGTAGCAAATTCAATAAAGACTTTAAATGATCCACATCCAAAAAAAAGAAAACTTTAGAAAAATGAAATGCTGGACTAACCCAATTCTTTGTTTCATACAGAAGGAAATGAGGACCTATACAAAGGTGATTTAAAGTTAACACCTTTTTTTTTTTTTTTGAGCAGAACTAGTAGAGAGACAATGGGCTTCCCTGGTGGCTCAGTGGTGAGGAATCCACCTGCTAATGAAGGAGACATGAGTTTGATCCCTGCTCTGGTAAGATTCCCTAGAGAAGGAAATGGCAACCCGCTCTAGTATTCTTGTTTGGGAAATCCCATGGACAGAGGACCCTGGCAGGCTACAGTCCATGAGGTCACAAAGAGTCGGAGACAACTGAGCGATGGAACAACAATGACTGAAATGAGGACTTGGATTTGTTTCAGCAGGACCAGAACGGCCCTTGCTTTCACTTTGCCGTCTCCTCCACATTCCTCTTTCCCTTCCTCCAAGATATAATGATGGGTTACTATGAGTGAGACGCTCTGATAGGTTATGTGTGTGCACACACGTGCATGCCTGTGTGTGCCTGTATGTACATGCCTGTCTTCCTGCATGTGTGTGCATGTGTGTTAGCTCATGTTACAAAGATGGTGAGGCGGAGCTTCCATATATTCACCAAACCCAGCTTCCTTCTCTTTCTGATCTCATAGCTAGAATCCATCTTGCTGTCTCTCTCTCTTTAAAGATTTTTGATACGGACCATGTTTTTTAAAGTCTTTATTGAATCTGTTATCGTATTGTTTCTGTTTTATGTTTTGGTTTTTTGGCTGAAAAGCATGTGGGATCTTAGCACCCCGATCAGGGATCAAACCCATACCCCCAGCACTGGAGGGGCGAAGTCTTAACCACTGAACTGCTGGAGAAGGGTCTGCAGCTTCTCTTACAGTTAGGTGGGGCCATGGCAGGGGCTCTAGGGTGACAAGGCTTCAGTAGTTGTGGTGTAAACGGGCTTAGTTGTTCCCTGACATGTGGAATCTTTCCGGACTAGGAATCCAACTTATGTCCCCTGCACCAGTAGGCTGATTCTTAACCACTGGACCACGATAAGGATATTGTGGTTTAGTTGCTAAGTCTTGTCCAACTCTTTGCGACCCCATGGCCTGTAGTCCGGCAGGCTCCTCTGTCCATGGGATTCTCCAGGCAAGAATACTGGAGTGGGTTGTCTGCCCTTCTCCAGGGGATATTCCCCACCCAGGGATCGAACCCATGTCTCCTGCATGGTGGGCAGAAACTACTCAACAAAAGGTAATTGTCAGTGATTATCAATGATTGTCCTCACCCAGGAACACCCCTGAGTATACAGGATGCTGGTGGTGGTGGGGAGGGCAGGCTGGTATCCCGTGTACATAGAATTAAGTTTATCCTTGGGAGCTGTTAGCAAAAATCAACACTAACAGATACTATTAGCCATCTGTAAAGTAGTCCAGCAGATGGTCTAATCTTCTTAACTGGGTTAAAAACCCTCCATAATCCGAGACTTGCTGACCTCTCTGTTCTCACTCCGCGATTAACATTCCCTTGACCTTCCTCCATGTTCTTTGTCTTTGGAGTTTTGCTCATGTCCTTCATCCTGCCCAGAATGACTTTGCTCTCTGCTACTCATTCATCAAGACCTGGTTCAGCCTGGATTAATACGTTTGCTTGCTCTTATACTACTCTGGGCCAATCTTTGTAAATGTACTTACCGTTTTTAAAAAACTTTTTATTTTATATTGGAGTATATCCAACTAACAATGTTGTGGGAGATTCAGATGGACAGCAAAGGAACTCAGACATATATATACATGTATCCTTTCTCCCCCAAACTCCCCTCCTCTCCAGGCCACCCACATGACACTGGGCCGAGTTCCCTGGGCTCGGCAGTAGCTCCCTGTGGGTGAAGCATCTTAAATATAGCAGTTCCATACTCACCAGTTTTTAAGATAATGTTATCAGTTTATGTCTCTCTCACTTCCATTCATCGTAAACACTCTGAGTGCAGGGTGTGAGTTTTATTTACTGTTATGTTCCTGGACCAAAGCACAAATCCAGGCACTTCGGAGTCATTCAACATATATGTATTGGAAGGACTTCCCTGGTGGTCCAGTGGCTGAGATTCCACACTCCCAGTGCAAGGGGTCCAGGGTTCGATCCCTGCTGGGAAACTAGAGCCCAGAGGCTGCAGTTAAGAGTTCACTTGCTATAACTAAAAGATCCCGAGGGCTGTGACTAAGACCTGTCATAGCCAAATTAATATACAAATGTGTATTGAATAAATTAACCTATAGACAGGTGCACGTGGGGTCTTCCTGGATCAGGAGTTGAACCTGTGTCTCCTGTATTGGCAGGCAGATTCTTTACCACTGAGCCAAAAAGGAAGCCCCACAATTTTTTTTTAAATGCGTATAAAGGGAATGTTCAAGTAAGGTATTTTGAGCTTTCAGTGTATCGGAATTATAGAGCCTCCCCTTTATATTGAAATATTTATATCCCCCTTACCATGCGCTGATTCCCCTGGTGGCTCAGATGGTAAAGAGTCTGCCTGCAATGCGGGAGGCCCGGGTTTGATCCCTGGATCGGGAAGATTCCTTGAAGAAGGAAATGGCAACCCACTCCAGCATTCTTGCCTGGGAAATCCCATGGATGGAGGAGCCTGGTGGGCTACAGTCCATAGGGTCGCAAAGAGTCAGACATGACTGAGTGACCTCACTACCTTGTGCTAAATCTATGCAAGATGCTTGTGTCTGTTATTTTCTTTAGGCTTCAACATCGTCCCGTGAGGTCAATGCCATTATTCCTCTTTCAAGGCTGAGGACTGACTTCAGAAAGGTTACAGGGCATGACCAAGGTCACATAGAAAAAAAGCAGGAGATCCAGGTGCCACACCCCACATCGGTCTGAGATTTCTACCAGGCTATCTTCTCCCTACTTGGATCCAGTCATCTTTACTTCGTTCACCCTTTCCAGGTCCCAAACCCTCCCCACTGCCTCCCAGTATACTCACTTCCAGTTGTTTCATAGGAGTACAGGAGGAAGGCCATCCACCCCAGCAGGTAACTGGGCCACCCATTCATCTCGGCTGGCTGCTTCTTTCTGGATTGAAGGAAGACAAAAATTTGGCTCCCATGGGTTTCCTTCCTCTTCCACTAAGTCCCAGGTTGGATGTCATGCAGGCTATTTTCTTTCTCTCCCCAGGGAGTAAGAAAAAAATGGTTTATTCTTACAAAATGAAAAGTGAAAGTGTTAGTCATTCAGTCGTGTCCAACCCTTTGTGCTCCCATAAACTGTAGCCCACCAGGCTCCTCCATCCATGGGATTCTCCAGGCAAGAATACTGGAGTGGGTAGCCCATTCCCTTCTCCAGGAGATCTTCCCGACCCAGGGATCGAACCCAGGTCTTCCACATTGCAGACAGATATATTCATATATAGATTCTGTCGTTAGAGAGGGGAGCGTGTGATGGAAAGGAAAGATGAAGCATTTGTTGAGCGCTTACTGTATTCCGGGCTGGATGCTCAACATTCTTGCTGCCACTAGGTTCTCATGCCCCACACCCATCTCCTCGGCTGGCTATTAAAAGTTCCTTAACAATAAGCAAGCATTACTATCCTCATCAATTATAATTTCTACTGGCTCTGGTTGCCTCTATGCCATTTCTTCAATGAATTATAAAGATGCCATTCTCAGTGGAAACAACACTGCTGGTTTAGCCTTGGCGGGCTGGGTTTCCTTTGAGGCTGCTATTGCCTTGCTGCTACTGGCTCCCAGTTACTGAGTGCCTCTCGTATGCTAGATGTTCTAGGTTTTGTATACACTTTACTCCTTCTAGCAAGCGGAGGAGCCCGCATGGTGATTATCTCCATTTTGCAGAAGGAGACTGGAATTTGGGAGGTTGCATAACTTATCCGAAGACCAGAGATGGTAAGTGACAGATAGCAGGTTCAACGGCTGTCAGTATTCTTCCCATTCTCTTGAATTATTCCCCTGAGAGTACAGTTTTGCTCTTCCCATCTCCTCCCTGGAGAAGGCAATGGCACCCCACTTCAGTACTCCTGCCTGGAAAATCCCATGGGCAGAGGAGCCTGCTAGGCTGCAGTTCATGGGGTCGCTAAGAGTCGGACACGACTAGGCGACTTCACTTTCACTTCTCACTTTCATGCACTGGAGAAGGAAACGGCAACCCACTCCAGTGTTCTTGCCTGGAGAACCCCAGGGACGGGGGAGCCTGGTGGGCTGCCGTCTATGGGGTCGAACCGAGTCGGACACGACTGAAGCGACTTATCAGCAGCAGCTCCCTACATCCTATCAGTCATCAAACCCAGGTGATTCTACTTTTTGAATAGCTCCTGTATCCACCCCTCTCTCTGTCCCTACCGTTACTGATCAAAGTCCGGGTTTTACCGTCTCTCCCCTAAACGCTTCTTGTGTTCCCCTTGATGATACGTTGGCCTCCAGTCTCTCTCGGTCTGGTATACGAGGCTGCTGGATCGAATTCCCCTGCTGACTTTACGATTAACTCTTCTATTCAAACTTCATTCCATTTCCACCCCCATTTTCCACCTCTGTACCCTCCTCAGATGTGAGGAGTGACAAAGAGGAGAGACTGAAAGCGAGCAGTCCCCAGAGAGGCTCTTCTCTGTAGCAGCCCCCTTCACATTCCCAGAGAACGTCTCAGTCTCCTGAACATCTCTTGAGTTCCAGAAAGTCTGGCTTGATGGTTCAGGATCAGAGGAATGAGAACACGCAGTGGCAAAGAACAGCAGTCGGGTGGGAGAACAGAGGCTGTGATAAAGACTAACCGGGGCAAGGTCAGTTTTGACTGTGAGGTTGGGAAGTCTCTTCAGATAAAATGACATGAAAACCGAGACCCGGAGGAAGAGAACAATGAGTAGACATGAGCGGAGCCGGGCTGCGTGTCTGCAGCTCATCTAGGCAGAGACAGCAGGACGTGACAAAAGGCTTAAGGTGGAAAAGAGCTCGATGCGTTCAAGGAACAAGACGAGCTGGAACTATATCACTCCAGCAGGATATGATGGTGTCACTAGACACTAAGCAGATCTTTGGCTGTGAATGCTTGGTGAGGTGAACAGAGTGGACACTGCAAAGCCTTTCTTGTCTTCTAAATGCAAGTTTGGGACTTCTCTGGTGGCGCAGTGGCTAAGACCCTACGCTCCCAATGCAGAGGAGGATCCAGGTTTGATCCCTGGTCAGGGAAGTAGATCCCATATGCCTTAATTAAGTGTTCACTTGCAGCAACTCAAGATGCCGTGGAGCAACTAAGACCTAATACAGCCAAGTAAATAAATAAATACATATTTTAAAAAAATGCAACTGGAGGGCTTCCCTGTTGACTCAGTGGTAAACAGAATCTGCCAGCCAACGAAAGAGAAACAAGTTTGATTCCTGGTCCGGGAAGATCTCACAGGCCTCGGAGCAACTAAGTCCCTGCCCCACAACTATTGAACCTGGGCTAGAGTTGCAGCTACTGAGGCCATGTGCCCTGGAGCCTGTGCTTCGCAAGAAGAGAACCCACTGCAATGAGAAGCCTGCTCACCGCAACTAGAGAGTAGACCCTGCTCGCTGCAACCAGAGAAAGCCCACAGGGCAACAAAGACCCAGCCAAAATAAAATAAATCAAATTATTTAAAAAATGCAACTGAAAGCCACTGGAGGGATTAAAGTGGGGAGAAGCAGCATTCATTAATTCAGAATTCTCCACCATGTTTATCGTAACATTCACAGTCCATGCCAAGCCCTCCCCTCAAAGCTCATTCTTTATCTCTCCTCCCCTCCTTTGATCTATTCAGATTACACTAGTCTTTTTGGTACTTCTTGCATAAACTAGCTGAGCTTGCTCATGCTTCAGGGTCTTGTTCTTCTCTTCCCCTAGGTGCTCCGTCCCCAGCCCCCACTCAGACCAGACATTTGCATGGGACACCAGACATGTGTGTCATAAAGGATTTTTGTGTGGACTCAAGGAGTTGATATGGACTGCCATTCTGGAAGGTTAATGAGTCTACTTGGATCAAGTCGTGGATATTAACAGAAAATAGGTTGGGGGTGGTTCAAGGCAAGGAATGGGCTATCAAGTGAGTCTTAATAGCTGAATGTCTGGAACATTCAGGGTAGGACCAAGCGATTCCTCAAGCGCCCGCACGTTCAAACGCGTTGGAGGTCATTTTGTCCCGGGCCGTGGGGTGGTTGGGGCTGGCATCCTGTTGCTGTCGGCACACTGTCGGCTGGTAGGAACGCAAGCTGCTGGCATCTTGGAGTCAACCCACAGTCTGGCTTGGGAGCAGTTTTCCCAGTCATCAAGTGAGAGAGAAAAAAAGCCACCACAGGACCTTATGATAAGAGCCATAGGTGTTGGAAGGTACTTTGCCAATGATGGAGGGTGTACAAGCTAGATAATAACTAGATAGCCCTTTTGTGCTAGGTAACCCTCTTTGCGAATATGGGGGAGAGACAGATTTGAACCACTTCTTCTAAACTCTTTACGACTTACAATTTCATGCTTATATCTCTGCTTCACCATACCCTCCGATATCTAAACCTTCATTAATTCATTCACCTCAAGTTTTCCTTTCAAACCCCCTTCCCAACATTCAAGTTTAATCAATCATTTTTGGCCTATACACTAAGATATCCCCAACGGCAGAATGTGGAATGCTGTTAAAGGCCTGAACTTGGTTTGAAAGCTTTGCCTCTTAGAACCTTTACGATGTTAAGAAAATTATTCGTCGTGTTTATGTACCAGATCTTCCTAACCCATTCATCTGTCAGTGGACGTTTAGGTTGCTTCTGTTTCCTGGTTATTGTAAATACACATGGCCGATTCACTTCACTGTCCAGCAGAGCTAACACAGCACTGTGAAGCAACTATACCCCAATCAACTAAAAAAGAAAGCTATGCAGGGCTCTGGGTCTCAGTTCTTCATCTGTAAAATGGAGACAATGATGGTAATTGCTGCTGCCTCCGAAAGTCAGGGTGAGGTAGTTAGTAGATGCTAATACCCAGATAGTCATCATCGCCAAAAATGTCCACGCCCTAATCCCCAGAACCCGTGAATATGTTGCAGTGGGGATTTCGATTACGTTAAGGATCGTCAGATGGGGAGATTGCCCTGGATGATCTGGGTGGGCTCAGAGTAAGTGTAAGAGTTCTTATAAGAGAGAGGCAAGGACCTCTCTGGTGACGCAAGGGGATAAGAATCTGCCTGCCAAGGCAGGGGACGTGGGCTCGATCCCTGGTCCGGGAAGATTCCACGGCACGTGGAGCAACTAAGGCTGTGCACCACACTGCTGAGCCCACCCTTTAGAGTCAGGAGTCCCGGCATGGAGAGCTGCGACTGCCGAAGCCCACGTGTCTAGATCCCGCCCTCGGAAACAAGAGAAGCCACTGCAGTGAGAAGCCGGCATACTGCAGCTAGAGAGTAGCCCCTGCTCGCTGCAAGTAGAGAAAGTCCTCATAGAGCCGTGAAGACCCGGTGCGGGCAAAAACAAATGAAGTTTTCTTTGAGGGAGGTAGGAGAGGCAGGAAATCCGATGGAACAATGGAAGCAGAGATTCAAGTGACATCAGGAAGGGGCCATGAACCAAGGAATGCAGATCATCTTTATGGAGTTTGTTACAACATTGCTTCTGTTCTGTGTTTTGGGTTTGGGGCCCCCAGGCATGTGCAATCTTGTTTTCCCAGGCAGAGATCAAACCTGCTCCCCGCTGCATTGGAAGGCAAGATCTTAACCACTAGACCGCCAGGGAAGTCCCACAGAGGGGCAAGTCTTTAGAAGCTGGGAAATGGCTTCTCCCCTAGAACTTCCAGAAGGCACACAACTCTGCCAACACCCTGATTACAGCCCAGCAAGTCTTCTGACCTACAGAGCGTAAGAGACTAAATCTGCGTTGTTTTCAGCTGGATAAATTTTTTTTTTTTTACAGCAGCCCCAGGGGACTGATACAGACCCAAAAGGCTTTGAACCCCACCTGGCCCATAAAATGTGCTTAGTAAATATGAGTCGTTATCATTTTCATCATCACTGTTCCCATCTGAGTCAGTCATCCTGGAAGATGTCCAGGAAAGATCATTTCCAACCCGAGTCCTTCTCGTAAGCTGGCTTTGTGACTCTGAGCATTTCACCTCTCATAATATCTGTTTTAACAACTGCTAAATATATTTGTCATTGCGGCTTTGACAAAGGATGGTCCAGACGTGAATTCCAGCTTATCCAGGGGATCTTGGGCGTGATATGGGTAGTGACTGACATTCAGGGTCTTGGTCTATATATGGGACTATGAAATCTACCCCATTGGATGTTTTCAGAATGAGATGAGACCACCTAAGCAGAATTCTTGTTACATGATGGGAGCTCAATAAATAACAGAGGTCAACATGTGCTGAGCACTTGTGTGCAAAGCATAACTTTGGGTGCTTTGTTTAATTAGCATTTAATTATCACAAAACCCTATGAGGTGGGACTTCCCTGATGGTCCAGTGGTTAAGAATCTGCCTGCCAATGTAGGGGATACAAGTTTGATCCCTGGGCCAGGAAGATCCCACACCCCTTGGGTAACTAAGCCGGTACACCACAGCGACTGAGCCCCAAGCTCTAGGGCCCGTGCTCCACAACAAGCGAAGCCACTGCAATGAGAAGCCCACGAACCGCAATGAAGAATACCTCCCGCTCGCTGCAACCAGAGAAAGCCCGAGTGCAGCAACAAAGACCTAGTGCAGCCAAAAATAAATAAGTAAAAAAATTAATTGTAAAAAACTCGATTGAAAACCCCAGGAGGCAGGTAGAAAAATAGACATGGAAATATACGGTGACGGCCTATAAAGGCAGACACAAAACTCAAACCAGGCAACGCAAAGAGGCTATGCTCTTCATCGTTAAACCAAACAGGATGAATTTCTACAGAGCCAAGTTTCTCCTTTTTTTTTTTTCTCTTTGGAAAATAGTTTATTAATTCATTATAGAGACAGATACATGATCAATGCCTTGGCTTAATCCTAAAGAATATTATAATCGTAAGGAGGGAAAAAATGCTGGAAAATAATTAAATAGTGCAGCAAAACTAAATACAAACAAATAAATGAGCGGGTACCAATGACATTTGTCATGCATCAGGAAAAGGTATTTAAATGAGACCCCCAAACCCATAAGGCACCGATGGCAGATGACAAAGGGGTTAATACCCTGTAAAAGGCCAGTGGACTCTTTTCTAATAAAAATACTGCCACAAAGACACAAACCTAACCCTTTCAAATTGCCCAGAGCTCAAATCATATATAATGCCAGTGAGTGATAACTTTCTTATCAACTGTGAGATAAGCTTATTACCAGTTTTATTGCTTATCTCAGAGCCAAATTTCTTGAGAGGATTCAATGCAACTTTGGAAAGACTCTCTTAACTTTAAAGTACCATACTTGTGACTGTTACTAACCCCTCTGCCTGGAGCCCAGAAAGACTGCCCAGCTTTGAGCAGAAGGGAAACAAGTTTGAGAATGGAGTACCACCTTAGGCTGGGTAACAAATGAGGATGCAAAGAGGTGCTCGCCCTAACCATCATGACTCTGTGCAGCTCAAAGTCTGACTTCAAAGCTACTATTTCAATCACACATTGAACAGTTTGTTCTTAATCTACACCTTGCTTCCTCTAACAGCCTCTTATTTTTGACCTTATCAGCTGCCAAACCAACACACCTCAGACCTTTCAAATACTGTCAGCTTCCCCAGCCCTACCATTCCTCCAAATTCTCTTGTGAATCTTGCTTTCGTTCCTCAAATAAGGGTCCCATTCCATTAAGCTTGCTGGAGAAGCGTCAGTTACAGGAGACCATAATGTTCAAGAACACCTGGACTTTGTCTAATAGCAGCGACTGGAAACAAGGTGAATAGTGAACGCGGGAGAACTGGTCCAGTGAGTTCTGATTTGCCCACATGGACTAACCCTGCGACACGTATAAACAGAATGAGTTGGATGTGTGTGTTCTGCTATAAAAACACTCAAGCGAAAAGCCCAAGCTCTCGACAAGAATGGACAGTGTGATGCCAAGTGTATGTAAAAACATCTATTTCCACTTTTTGATTCATTCTGGTGTTCATTTACTCATTTGTTACACATTTGTTATGCACCCTCTATACAGGGTTGTCCGTGATCTGGACAGCTGAAGTTCCAGCTCATATAAGGCTGATATTTTAGACTTCCCTGGTGGCACAGTGGATAAGAATCCACCTGCCAATGCAGGCGACGTGGGTTCGATTCTTGGTCCAGGAAGATCCCACATGCAGCAGAGCAACTAAGCCCAAGTGCCGCTACTACTGAGCCTGTGCTCCAGAAGCGCGGGGACTGAAGCCCATGTGCCCTAGAGCCTGTGCTCCGCAACAAGAGAAACCACCAAAAAGAGCAGTCCCCTCTCACCGGAACTAGAGAAAATCCATGCAAAGCAGTACAGACCCAGCAGAGCCCATAATGTAAATACATAGATAATTTTTTTTTAAGGCTAGTATTTTACTGGGATTGGGAGAGAGAAAAAAGGAATAGAGGTTCCATCTGGGATGATAAACCAATCCTAGAACAAGATGGGAGTCATGGCTGCACAATATTGGGAATGTACTTAATGCCACTGACTGGTCCGTTTTAAAATGGTCCATTTTAGGGAATTCTCCAGATGTCCATACGGAGTGGTTAGGACTCCACCCTTTCACTCACAGGGCTGGGTTTGATCCCTGGTGGGACAGCTGAGATTCTCTCAAGCCATATGGTGCATCCAAAAAAAAAAGGTTGTTATAGGTTATGTGCAGTTTATCACAATTAAAAAAAGTCATCAAACTCATCTCAGAATAAGCGCAATGAAGACAATAAACAGGGAGCTGTGGTAGATGGTGCCTGACAGGTGTCTGCTTTAGGCGATCAGGGAGGTCCCCTCAGAGCACAGCCACGGTGAGGTTGGAGTCAGCTACACAGTCGTGGGGAAGCGCATTCCGGGCGAGGGGACAGTAAGAGCAAAGACAGCAGAGAGGGCCCTCCTAGGGAGCAGAAGGAGGTCCACACGGCCAGGCCACGCTGAGTGCCGAGGGAGGGAAAGAGCATCGGCCACTGAGGGCCCTGTGGTCCTCCACGAGACACTGCAATTGTGTTTTGCATGGGCTTGCACAGAAAATTCTCCTGAGTGGGCACGTGAGAAAGCAGTTAATTTTGGTCACCTCTGAGTGGAAATGAACACCTCTGAGAAGTGGAAATGAACAACGCAGGGCACACATGAGACTTTTCCCATGTAAACTGTTACCTTAGATGTGTATGGTACATCTACCATATACATGGTTTTCTTAATTAAAAATGAAAATTGTACATGTTGTATCTGTATGCATATACAATATAGCTGTATGCGTGCACGCACACACAGTCTGTGTCGTTCACTGCTCAGGCTCAGTCATGTCTGACTCTGCGGCTCCATGAACTGCAGCCCACCGGGCTCCTGTCTCCATAGGACTTCCCAGGCAAGAATACTGGAGTCAGTTGCCATGCCCTCCTCCAGGGGATCTTCCTGACCCAGGGATCAAACTCGCATCTCCCGTGTCTCCTGCTCTGCAGGCAGACACATGATAGATATTTAAATACATTTACCCAAATACATACATGTTGGATGTACGTATATACACAGACACACAATTAAGACTGGGAAAGAAAACACAGAAGAGCCTTTGCAGAAAAGCAAAACTANGGGGGAAAAAATCCCATTGGCAGAGGACATCTACTTCCTAAACACCTGTGATCTTCCTTAAGAATTTACTGATGGTCAAAGAATATATTTGCAGCAAGCATGTTATCAAAGGGATATATTTACTAATCCAGACTGTGCCACTTATGACAGGCAATTTCCTTGATCTCTCTAAGCCTCGGTTTCCTCATCTATAGAATAAGGACAAGGACTTTCCTGGTGGTTCTGTGGCTGAGATTCTGCCCTCCCAAACGCAGGGGGCCCAGGTTCAATCCCTGGTCTGGGAACTAATTCCCACACGTCGCAACTAAGAGTTCACATGCCACAACTAAGCACTGGCAAAGCCAGATAAATCAATATTTAATAAAATAAAATGAGAATATTACTAAACATCAAATAAGCAGGGTAGACGTCTCATGGCTCACCGTGCACATAAAACGATATACTCCGTTCCCATTATTTGCCATAGTTATGCTCAAAAAAGTTGCCATGAGTGCTGAGTTCATGACTACTGACTCATGGCTCTAGGGCGAAATATGGGGTGGCACGTTCACAACACGAGCACCAACTGGTCAACACACAGCTTGGATTTATGTGTTTCTGTTTAAAGACACCTTATTCCATACATATTGTTGGTTCATNATGTTATCAAAGGGATATATTTACTAATCCAGACTGTGCCACTTATGACAGGCAATTTCCTTGATCTCTCGAAGCCTCGGTTTCCTCATCTATAGAATAAGGACAAGGACTTCCCTGATGGTTCTGTGGCTAAGATTCTGCCCTCCCAAACGCAGGGGGCCCAGGTTCAATCGCTGGTCTGGGAACTAATTCCCACACATCGCAACTAAGAGTTCACATGCCACAACTAAGCGCTGGCAAAGCCAGATAAATCAATATTTAATAAAATAAAATGAGAATATTACTAAACATAAAATAAGCAGGGTAGATGTCTCGTGGCTCACCGTGCACACAAAACGATATACTCCATTCCCATTATTTGCCATAGTTATGCTCAAAAAAGTTGCCATGAATGCTGAGTTCGTGACTACTAACTCATGGTTCCAGAGCGAAATATGGGGTGACACGTTCACAACACGGGCACCAACTGATCAACACACAGCTTGGATTTATGTGTTTCTGTTTAAAGACACCTTATTCCATACATATTGTTGGTTCATTCACACTGAACTCACAGCCAACAGCAGCGTAACAGAAGCCCGAAGGAATCTCATCTCACACGTGTATTTTCTCCAGGTAATGCATCACAGCCTTCGTGGGCTTAAGACACCAGAGTGTGTCAGCACTACACTCAGAAGCATTTTAAACAGAAAAAGCACCAAAAAGAAAACACATCACACCCACTGCGAAAGGAACCATTTATAGTACGAAGGCTGAAGCAGGAAGGCGGAGTTCAGTTGTCTTCTCGCTCAACACTGAGATCCCCAAAGGGATCATGGCTCTGCTCCTCTCTGAGGGACTCTGAAAAGGCCGTGCGTGCCTATCGACTTGGTGGTTCTTAATACGTTTCAGCAAGCAAGTATATCTGCAGATGTGGGATCCACGAACAATGAGACCCACAGAGGATGCAACTGTATCATGCATGCTTCCTAACACTGGAAAGTGATCAATAAATATCAGCTATTTGTGTTACTGTTGAAGAATTAGGACCCAGATAGATAGGCACTTCCCTCTTCACAGTATTGATGTCTGCAGCCTTCCACACATACACATACATGTCAGTCAGTCAGTTCAATTGCTCAGTCGTGTCCGACTCTTTGTGATCCCATGGACCACAGGACCCCAGGCTTCCCTGTCCATCACCTACTCCCAGAGCTTACTCAAACTCATGTCCATCGAGTCAGTGATGCCATTCAACCATCTCATCCTCTGTCGTCCCCTTCTCCTCCCGCTTTCAACCTTTCCCAGCATCAGGGTCTTTTCTGACGAGTCAGTTCTTCGCATCTGGTGACCAAAGTATTGGAGCTTCAACTTCAGCATCAGTCCTTCCACTGAATATTCAGGACTGATTTCCTTCAGAATGGACTGGTTGGATCTCCTTGCAGTCCAAGGGACTCTCAAGAGTCTTCTCCAACACCACAGTTCAAAAGCATCAGCTCTTCGGTGTTCAGCTTTCTTTATAGTTCAACT
>SJYA01002424.1:381307-404299 GCA_006410615.1 Neotragus moschatus | reverse complement strand
CATTGTAACATGTATGATATAAGTGAAATGAATTGCCGGTCTAGGTTCGATGCAGGATGCAGGATGCTTGGGACTGATGCATGGGGATGATCCAGGGAGATGGTGTGGGGTGGGAGGGGGAAGAGGGGGTCGGGATTGGGAGCTCATATATACACTCATGGCTGATTCATGTCAATGTATGGTAAAACGAATACAGTATTGTAAAGCAAAACAGACTAAAAACTAAAAATTATAAAAAAAAGAAAAGAATTGCTGAAGAATTGATGCTTCCAAACTGGTGTTGGAAAAGACTCTTGAGAGGCCTTTGGACACCAAGGAGATCAAATCAGTCCATCCTAAAGGAAATCAGTCCTGAATATTCGTTGGAAGAACTGATGCTGAAGTTGAAGCTCCAATACTTTGGCCACCTGATGCGAAGAGCTGACTCATTTGAAAAGACCCTGACGCTGGGAGGGATTAGGGGCAGGAGGAGAAGGGGATGACAGAGGATGAGATGGTTGGATGGCATCACTGGCTCGACGGCCTTGAGTTTGAGTAAAACTCCAAGAGTTGGTGATGGACAGGGAGGCCTGGCGTGCTGCAGTCTATAGGGTGGCAAAAAGTTGGATACAACTTAGTGACTGATCAACAATAACCATAGAAAATAATAATTATAATAGGGATAGAAAACTGACCTCGCATTCCACTGATTTTCTTGGTAGGTATCTGAACAGTAAGGGTAATAGACTATATAGTGTGATGGCATTACTCAGAGGAAAAAAAACAATCACTGGGCTCTCAAATCAGATGCAGGCACCCCAGACGTTCTAGAGATCTGGCGTGCAAGCTCAGAAAGCAAAAGTAATTTTGCAGAGTCTCTCAACTAGCAAGCGTCTGAGATGAAATAAGTTCATGGGTAGGGAGTAAGAGTTGAACTTGTGAAGCCTGGTCTCTGGAGAGACCAGGCTTCCTCTGAAGGGACCTGAAAGGTCACTGTGAACAATGGGGTGTGAAAGAGCAAGATGGCTTGACATCAAGGTGAGTGTGCGCGCGCTCAGTCGGTCCGGTCGCAGCCGACTCTTCGCAACCCCGTGGACTGTAGTCTGCCAGGCTCCTCTGTCCTTGGGATTCTCCAAGCAAGAATACTGGAGTGGGTTGCCATGCCCTCCTCCAGGCGCCTGCTTTGAATCTGTGCCCTTCCACACCTGCACCAGCCACGTAACTCTGACAAATGGCGCTGCCTCTTGGAGCCTCCGTTTCCCCAGATGTCAAACCACAGATCCAGTTCCCTTGCCACACAGTTGCATGAGACTCCTCTCAGCTCATTCAGGTGAAGCGCTGACACCTGCCACATGGCTTACTCTTGATTGACAGGTGACCTCAGTAACTGCAGAGAGGCCAGGCGTCTATCAGTTCAGCGAAACAGAGAAACAGAAAAAGCAAACACCTGTGCATCAGACAGGGCTTCCCTGGGGGCTCAGTGATAAAGAATCTGCCTGCCCATGCAGGAGACACGGTTTTGATCCCTGGTTGGGGAAGATTCCCTGGAGAAGGAAATGGCAACCCACTCCAGTATTCTTGCCTGGGAAATCCCATGGACAGAAGAGCCTGGCAGGCTACAGTCCAGGGGGCTGCAAAAGAGTTGGACCCAACTTACACAACAACATCAGTGCATCAGACAAGAGAGACTCAGGCTTCTCCTGCTTCTATCAGTTCCCCCACTTCTCTTGTATTCTGTTTTCTCATCTCTTTTTGGAAAGGGCGCACCTATGTCTAAGCAGTCCCCCTTCTCCGTATGTTCTGCAAATGGGGCAGAAGGGAAATAACGTCTGAAAAGGTCTCAGCACAGACAAGATTTGCAGGATAGGCGTTCAGTGCCTCCCTTCCTGACGTTGTCAGGATACTTGGCCTCCAGGACAGTTTCTTCCTCATCTTGGATTGCCTCGGGGAGTCCAGCAAGACACCCGCCTCCTTCGGGGAAGTCTCTCTTCCAGTCTCTTCTCTCTCTTATAAAGCACTCTTCCAGATCCCTCCGGAGACGGCAGGTGGGAGAGGAATTCTAAAGGGGACCAAGATCCATCCTTTCCACATACTGGCTGACTACAAGGCACAATGCCTAGACTTTCTGAGCCTTACTTATTCAGGAAGCTGAAGATGACTTTCCCTTTCTTACTGGACTTTCTCTCTGTGTGTGTCTCTATTTTTCCCCAAAGTCCAGGCTGAGAAACTTTGGTTAAATTATTGCAAGAGTTTCTATTACATCAGGGATAGAAAACAAATACATTTTTCTTTTGGAAATTCTTAATGATATTTCTTATTGGGGTATCGTTGCTTGACAATGTTGTGTGAGACTTTTTAGTTTTTTTACAATCAAGGGAGTGGATGATATGAAATGGATAAGGAAATGTGAAGCAAGCTTTAAAGCAGTGGTTCTCAAACTTTTTCGAACACTGGACTCACCAGGAGGTGAGTTGTTGCAACACAGGCGACTGGTCTCAGCCTCAGTGTTTTGGCAGGTCTGCGGTGGGGGCCAAAGGACCTGCATTTCTAACAAGTTTGCAGGTGAAGATGGTAGAGCTGGTCCAGGGACCACACTTCCAGAATGCTGCTAGAGAGCTTTCTGAGATGGTTGTTCCTGGTTTTTGTAGGCAGCCTGGGATTCGGGGCATGGGAGAAAAGGCTGTGGAGTGAGTCTGCGAACAGTCGGAAAAGCAAGGTAGGAGGAGCAGAAACCGGAGGGCATAAAGCCAGAAGCAACGCGCGTTACTGGGCAGGCCACCTGCAGTTCACTGGGAGTGATGGGAAACCCGGTGAGGTGGCTGTCCCTGGCCCTCTGCCTGCACGGGCTGAAATCAGGTGAGAGCACCAGAGGCGTCAGGGAGGGGAGGATCGATGAGGAAGGGGAGACCTAGGAGGTGGTGGTCTGGAGTGAGATGGGCAGGAAACAGATTCTAGCCAATGTTCATGGTATCTTTTAAATAGAGCCTAATGGTTAGTGCTGGATCGAAGATTTCAAGTATCCTGGGTTCAAATCCTGGCTCTTCCTCTTGCTAGTTGGGTGATCATCAGTAGGTCATTTCGCTTCTCTTTAAGCCTCAAGCTTCTCATCTGTATAATGGTTATAATACTTTAGGAAGGAGGAAGCCTGGACATCCTGTCAAATGGAACAGCACGATGAACCTGGGAGATGTAACGCCAACTGGAATAAGCTAGTCATAAAAGGACAAATACAGCGTGTTTCTACTTAGATGAAGTAGCTAAAATAGTCACACTAGTAGAATTGGTGGGAGCCAAGGGCTGGGGAGAAGGGGCAATGGGGAGTTTGCTTAATGGGTGAAAGATTTCCATAACGCAAGAGAAATAAGTTCCTGAGGCTGGAAAACATGATGTCTGTAACTAGCAGTTATTGGTTTGTGCACTCAAAAGTCTGTAAAGAAGGTAGATCTCATGTGAAGGGTTCGTGCTACAATGAAAAAGAGAGAGAAAGAAGAAAGGGGAGAGAAAGAAAGAATGAAGCTTATTATGTATTGGTTTAGAAAATTTACCAAGATCTTTTGTTAAGAGTAAGCTTCAAATAAACAGTATGTAAGCCAAGTTCTCCTTGGTCTAAAAAGGGAGTAAAATGTTATTGATACATACATTGAATATTCATGAACTATCTCTGTAGGTTTCATAGAAATTGTAACACGGCTCTCTGTGGGGAGGCTGGAGTTGGGGGTGGCTGAAAAGACTGACATGATTTCCCTTTCATAACCCACTGGAAGTTTGAACTCAGTGTATTCCTTCTCCAGAAAACAAATTCATTAGAGGGCAAACGATCTTTATCTCTTATCATTGTTGTAAGGATTATATAGAAAAGGTAGATAAAATCATTGGAGCTGTCAATGACCCGCATCTAACCCAAGCCCACCAGGAACACAAGGGCACTGAACAAACTGGTTTCTCACTGACTGGAAGCAGGAGGACCACACGGCCTAGGATATACCATGGGCTGTCTCAGGAAGAGGGTGTTAGGATCTATTCTAGGGTGTGGGCTCCGGGTGGGAGGCTGTAGCGGGAGAGTCTTAGGTCAAGGAAGCCGGATCTCACCCAAGATAGGATGTGATCACAAAGTGGAGGCAGTGTTATGCTTGGGTATCTCGGTTAATCTTCTCTGGAGTGAAGACGGAACAGCATGAGAAAGGTGCAATTGACAAAGAGGCAGTGGTCACTGTTTTTGGACAAAGGGAGGAGGGGTCTGGTAGTCTGTGACACGGTGAGCATGCTTTAGTCTGTACTTCCACACAGTGCCGAAGAGCTCTTGCTTTATCTCCTTTTCTCATGATCTCAGAGTACGCCTGCGTGATTGATGCCTGACTGGAGAAGGACAGACAGGGCTAGCAAGCCCCGAGTGCCCGATCAGCCTTCAGATGTCAGGGGGCTGGGGTCGGGCAGGGAGAGGGCTGCCTTTAGCTTCCTCTTTCTCAGAACACACTGGGCATACTGGAATTCCTCAGTCGATTGGTGGTGGCCTTCATTCTCATCATCAGTTGGAGCAAGAGAAGGAGGAAGAGGGGGGAGGGGAGGGGAGAGAGGAAGGAAAGGGGAAGAGGAGGGGATCTGATGATGAAAATGGAAATGTTTGCCCAGGCATACAGTGTGATAAGGGCATAAAACACAACCACAGAAGATCCGTACGGATTTAGTCTCGTTCATCAGTATCAGCAGATGAAACATCAAAGGATCACCTCCAGGTTCGTAAAACAAATAACTTATTTCCTGAAATCAGACAGAGCTGGGCAAGAGTTCAGGCTGCATGCATTTTTTTTTTTTTTTGACTGTGTGGAAAAGGTTTAAGTGAAAGTCTGTGCTCTTTCATCTGTAAAATGAGGAGAAGGCCGTGAAGATTAAGAACTGTAGCGATAAGAGGGTGTAAAGGTTAACTGCCGTGGATGAACAAAGCAGAAAACTCACCCAGCTACTGTTAGCACTTATAACGAAATTTAAGTACCCACAGAAAGAAAAGAAAGTGTAGTCACTCAGTCATGTCTGACTCTTTGCAACCCCATGGACTGTAGCCAGGCTCCTCTGTCCATGGAATTCTCCAGGCAAGAATACTGGAGTGGGTTGCCCTACCCTCCTCCGGGGAACCCAGGGATGGAACTTGGGTCTCCCGCATTGCAGGTAAATTCTTTACCATCTGAGCCACAAGGAAAGCTGCTAAATACCCACGGTTTTATCCTAAAATGACCCTCATCTGCCCAGAGTGGAGCTTCAGCTTTGGGATGGCACCACCTGGAAAAGGTTCAGAATTGGAAACAGTGACCCCCCCCCCCCCAGAGCCAGGACTATCTCAGAGGCTCATTTTCTGCAGCCATTGTGCCTGAACTGCTTCTTAGTTCTCTGGCTTGCTTTTTTTTAATTGGAGGCTAATCACTTTACAATATTGTGGTAGTTTTTACCATACATTCACATCAGTCAGCCATGGGTGTACAGGTGTTCCCCATCCTGACCCTTCCTCCCACCTCCCTCCCCATCCCATCCCTCAGGGTCATCCCAGGGCACCAGCCCTGAGCACCCTGCCTCATGCATCGAACCTGGACTAGCGATCTATTTCACAAGTTCTCTGGCTTTTGAACAGTGATTTTTTCCCCCTCTCTAAGCCTCCATTGCAGCATCTACAAAACAGAGATCATCATTAATACTCTGCAGTCTATAAATATTACTGTCGTGGTATGTGCGAGGGTTGGAAAAGAATTTCCAGACACGAGGCACAACGAGAGGAGAATAGAGTTTATTATAGTGGGAGAGATGCTGGTGGGCTAGTGGCCAATTTTTATAGCCTCAAGACAGAAATTTCCAACAGGAGGGGTGGCATTGAGTGAGCGGTTAGGATGCTACAAGGTGGGTACTTTACCTAATATGGGGTCAAGGAGCTGGTCAGTTTTGGTGAATAGGCTCATGGCAATAGTTGCTAGGGGGCTTGGTTAATTCTGGAAATTTTTGTCCTGTGACCTTGGTATAAGGCTCCACACCTGTGACCCTAGTACAGGGCTCCACAATAACATGTAATAATACCAACCTTACAGTAATGTTGTAAGCATGATTTCTGTGAGATAATTAGCAGAAGGCGTTAAGCGCAGGAAACCACCCAGAACAACCATTTATTTAATCACAACTTTGAAAACTTTGACAACTTCTCAGCTACTTTCTGAAAAGCAGGGCTGCTACTGGCTAACACAGATGATGTACTCACCATGCCATAGCTCCTGAGATATAGAGTCGCGCACAGACCTATGAGTTAGCATCACCATATCAGAGATCAGGAGAGTGAAGTATATCGGTTAAGTCACTTGCACAGGCAGGTGACAGTTCCAAGATAATATAAATATTGTGTCCAGAATGCAGTCTCCGTAGCAGGACTTCTGGGTTGGAACCTTGTTCCCACCAGTCAGTGGTCATATAACTTCCAATAGTTTCCTGTTGCCTCTGTTTTCGCCTCCGTAAAACTTTGGTGGGGCAGGCGGAGAAGAGTGCTCTCAATTATAACGTCTCCTTCATAGAGCTGTTGTGAAGAGCAACTGAGGACAATGGCTGGAACGTAGAAATGGCCAATTAAATAGGAGCTAACGTTGGTGGTTAACACGTCCGTGTATCTCCTTTCTCGTCTTTAATCGGGTCCAATCTGACTCTGGGACTTCCCTGGTAGCTCAGCTGGTAAAGAATCCATCTGCAAAGTGGGAGACCCCGGTTCGATTCCTGGGTCGGGAAGATCCGCTGGAGAAGGGAACAGCTACTCACTCCAGTATTCTGGCCTGGAGAATTCCATGGACTGTATAGTCCATGAAGTTGCAAAGAGTCAAGCATGACTGAGTGACTTTCACTTTCAACCTGACTTTTATGACAGTGGAAATGCCGCTGAGACGCTTCCTGAAACAGGTTCAGGGATGATAAAACAGCAAAATGACGTGAAAAAAAAAAACGAAATGAAATCAAACAAAATCANTGAAGTTGCAAAGAGTCAAGCATGACTGAGTGACTTTCACTTTCAACCTGACTTTTATGACAGTGGAAATGCCGCTGAGACGCTTCCTGAAACAGGTTCAGGGATGATAAAACAGCAAAATGACGTGAAAAAAAAAAACGAAATGAAATCAAACAAAATCACCAAGGCTGCTATAAACACTCAGCATCTAGCACTGAACAAACAAACAGGCTGTTTTCCTGCAATGTTGGCATGTGGGCAAAGCTAGATGTTCCATCTAGCTTTCAGACCTGTGGAATTTCAATCAATGGGTCAAAACTGAGTGACCTTGGATGGGGCGGATTTATCCTGACTTACACAAAGAAAGACCTGAGGAATAGTGAGTGCTTATACCCGAATTAATAGACTGTCCACCCTGGAATGTGAAGTCAAATGGGCCTTAGAAAGTATCACTACAAACAAAGCTAGTGGAGGTGATGAAATTCCAGTTTAGCTGTTTCAAATCCTGAAAGATGATACTGTAAAAGTGCTGCACTCAATATGCCAGCAAATTTGGAAAANGAGGAGAAGGGGACAACAGAGGATGAGATGGATGGATGGCATCACGGACTCAATGGATGTGAGTCTGAGTGAACTCAAGGAGTTGGTGATGGACAGGGAGGCCTGGCATGCTGCGATTCATGGGGTCGCAAAGAGTTGGACACGACTGAGAGACTGAACTGAACTGAACTTGGGTGAACATAAAGCCCCTGTCCAAATTAGAAGTAACCATAAGTCATCCAAAATGTGACAGTTTTTCTGTAACAGGAGGGCAGTGGCTGCATCAACTTCAAGGCACCTGTAATTGCCATTTGTCTGGGAATAGAGTATTTTAGGAGGTGGTCTAAATTTTGCCTTTTTTTTTTTCCTCTTTCAGACTTGATTGTCCGTATTCCTCCTCCATCCCCAGGTAAGGAGACATCTTTTTTTTATTTGTGAGCATCTCAAGTGCAAGGCCCCACCTCACCTCACCCGTGAAACAATGTACGTTCCAAAAGTTCCTGGCACTTACTTCCCTGTTGTTCTACTCTTTCATTCACTATTCTTTTTTCATTCATTCTTTCTTTAGTTAGTTAATTATTTGGGGCTACACTGCCCATGGCAGTGGGATCTTAGTTCCCTGGAGGGGGATTGAACCCATGCCCCCTGCTGTGGAAACACTGAGTCTTAACCACTGGAAACCCAGGGAAATTCCTCATTCACTGTTCTTCTGACATAAAAGGCCCTCCCGGATCATGGTAGCCAAACCATATGTTTCAAGACCCAGTTAAGTCAGGCCTCCAAGATCCTCTCCCATGCTCCTCGGGAAAAGTACTCTCTTCTCCACTGAAATTAACATCAGCATTTGTGGATTTTATCATTTGTAGGTTAAGTTTCTTCTCTGGACCAGTCCTGACCTGTCAGTTGATACCGTGGGTCTACCGTTGAACAATATATATGTGGTCACATCTGACAAACGAGAGAGACAGTGAACGAGTCACTCCATGTTAAATAAATACGCGAACTTATAAGAAGTATAAGGGAGCTTGTAAGGAAGTTCTGTACAAGTGGATCCAGCACAGACTGGATGTTCAAGGGAGTTCCTTGGAGATTTACATTGAGGATGAACGTCAGGGGAGGGTAAACAGGAAGAGGGTGTGTGATGTTCTTACCAATCAGAGATCACATCTATAAATCCCCAAGACAAGAAAGACGGCGGTACACTTGGGAGACTTTACGAAGCTTGAGCAGAGAGAGAGCCCAAGGAAGGGTGGTCCAAGGTGAGGCTGGAGGTGCAGCTGGGAACCAGGTCAAGTAGGATATCACAAGCCACTTCAGTGCTATTTCTTATCCTAAGAGTCATGGAGCGACTTCATGGCTAAGACTCCATGCTCCCGATGCAGGGGGCCCAGGTTCGATCCCTAGTCGGGGAACTAGACCCCACATACTGTGCCTAAGACCTCACATGCCGCAGTGAAGACCCAGTGCAGCCAAATAAATAAATTAAAAAAGAAAAAACAAGAGTAACGGAATATGAACAGAGCTGTGGCGGAGTCAGGTTGGTATTCAAGAATGAAGATATTTGCTGCAGTGTGAAGAAGAGCTGGGCCAAATCAGTTAGAAACATCCAGAAATACAAGTCACTGAGTAGTCAAGACAAGTGGTCAGCTTTGAGAGATACCTAGGGACAAATTGTAACAGGCTAAGAGGTTTCTTTTACTAGGAGAGAGAGAAAAAAAGGATGCTAAGAAAGACTCTAGAATTGCACCTTGGGTCTGGTGCACAGTGGGTAGAGGACTTCCATGAAAAGGAAGCCAGGGACTCCAGTCTGGCTCCAGGTCCGGGATGAAATAGGCTTCCTCTGATACCAACTTGGCTATTTTTGTGCCAGACCCAGAGGACGCAGGGAGAGGGACGAGCCACCTGTGAATGTGGGGGAAGTAGGTGCCATCAAGTGTGACAGACTAAGTTAGAACGGCAGTCCCCTTCGTCAGCTTGTTGGATTTCTCTTTTCCAGTGTTTCGTAACTATTCCTGCGTCTTCCCGTTTGTGTATGATGACGTCATCTACTACAACTGCATCTCCGTCCGCAGTGACTATGCGTGGTGCTCCATCGACGAGATATTCCAAGGCAGATGGCGGTACTGCACCGCGAAAGGTGAGCATCCCTAGGCTGCGTTTAGATGACTAGGATTCAAGAAGCAGCTGGCTACATGGTTTTTGCTGTCAGATCAACCTGCCTCCAAATCCTGACTCTTTACAGGGTGGTGGTTGTTGTTGTTCAGTTGCTAAGTCGTGTCTGATGCTTTGTGACCCCATGGACTGAAGCCCGCCAGGTTCCTCTGTCCGTGGGATTTCCCCAGGCAAGAAGACGAGAGCGGGTTGCCGTCTCTGTCTCCAGGGGAATCTTCCCAGCCTAGGGACTGAACCTGTGTCTCCTGGATCTTCTGCACTGACAGGCGGACTCTTGACCACTGAGCCAGCCCAGAAGCCCTTGATGTGGTTTAACCGCCTAGAAAACAGTTCTGTGTGGAAGAGAAAGCACATGTTGTGAGCGCAGCGATGGTTAAGGCTAAGACTTTTTATGCTCATGTTTCCCCTTCTGCTCCACCTTTTCTTTGCAGATCCCCCAAGCTGTACCTTCCCTTTCTTGTACAGAAATAAATACTTTTATAAGTGCACCAGGGAAGGCTATGTTTTGAGTCGGAGTTGGTGTTCACTGACAAGAGATTATAACAAAGACGGAAAATGGAAACAGTGCTCCCCTTACCAGTAAGATGGTTGTGGAAGGATGCCGTGGGGGGGTCTTACAGATATCTTAAAGGGGATCCTCTGGGTTAATGGAAAGGGAAGCTTGAGGTCGAGATTTTCTTGTGATGGCTTAGATTAGGGGTCAGCAAACATTCCCTGTCAAGAACCTACTAGTCAGTAATTTAGGCTGTACAAGTCATACTCAGTTCTGCTGTGGAGCACAAAAACAGCCACAGGTAATAAAAAATAATAACAAATATGGGTGTGTTTCCATAAGATTTTATTTATAGGCTTTAAACTTGAGTCTCAACAAAGTTAAAAATAAACTATAAACAAAAAGGGACTTTGCTGACAGTCCAGCGGTTAAGACTCTGAGATTCCACTACAGGGTGTGTGGGTTCGATCCCTGGTCAGGGAAATAAGATCCCACATGCCCCAAGGCATGGCCAAAAAATAAATACATAAAAGAATCTCACATAATTTTCAGGAGTCACAAAATAGCAGTTACCTTGTGATTTCTGTTTTTCTTTCAACCTTTTAAAATATATTATCTCTGATTCTCTATTACATTGCCTTTTTCTTCATTGATTGGAGGTATAGCCATTGTTGTCAGCTATTCAAAAATGAGAACACTGTTAGTTCACAAGCCATCCAGAAACAGATGGTGGGTTGGATTTGGCCTGCCGGCTCTAGTTTGCTGCCCCTGGCTTGGATGATTTGTCTGTGATCTCATTCAAATGAAGAACTGAAATTTTGAAACTTTTCAAGTTTCCGTTGAAAAGAAGATAGGAGAAGGAGAAGTGTGGTCAACAGACAGGAGAGCTTACCCATTTCTGAGCTTTCCAGGTGGCTCCATGGTAAAGAATCTGCCTGCAGTGCTGGACACGCAGGAGACACAGGTTCGATCCCTGGGTAGGGAAGATCCACTGGAAGGGGGAATGTCAACCCACTCCAGTATTCTTGCCAGGACAACCCCATGGACAGAGGAGCCTGGTGGGCTACAGTCCATGGGGTCACAAAGAGTCTGAGCACACAAATACCACACCAAACAGCCACTTAGTTGGAAATGCCTTTGGGGTCATTGTCAACAATACCAGTAACAGGAAGACAAAGAGCTCGGGCATTCCCTATCCACACTGAAATTCTAGTAAAGGATGGGGCTGAACTTTCTTGTCGGGCTTCCAGAAAAGTCGAAGCCCCATTGGAACCCAGGCATAGAAACTATACCGTTTTACATGTGCGAAGGGTTCCCCTTCCTCCCCCAGCTGATTAGGGTTGATTCTTGAACCTTCCCTGGAGCTTGGTCAACAGTCATTAATTCCTGGGTTGATCTGCAGACTTGCTGCTTGGTCAGATGCCAGGAAGTTTCCGTGGTTTCTAAACTTGGCCTTCAATTGGATGTTACCTCATCTGAGAGCTCATTACCTCATAAAAGGTATCGGTGGTGCTTGGCTATAGCTCTTCAATTCCATCATTTCAACAACTTCCTTAACATTGAAAATTATCAATTTAGGGAATTTGTTCAAATAATGGACTACATGTATATACGCTCAGTCACTTCAGTTGTGTCCAATGCTTCACCACCCTGTGGACCGTAGCCCGCCAGGCTTCTCTGTCCATGGGATTTCCAAGGCAAGAGCACTGGNCAACAACTTCCTTAACATTGAAAATTATCAATTTAGGGAATTTGTTCAAATAATGGACTACATGTATATACGCTCAGTCACTTCAGTTGTGTCCAATGCTTCACCACCCTGTGGACCGTAGCCCGCCAGGCTTCTCTGTCCATGGGATTTCCAAGGCAAGAGCACTGGAGTGGCTGGTCATTCCCTTCTCTAGGGGATCTTCCTGACCTAGGGATCGAACCTGGGTCTCCTGCATTGCAGGCGGACTCTTTACTGCTGAACCACCAGTAAACATAATTTATGCAAGTCAGCAACTTAGAATGATCAATAATGGCATATTGGATTTGAGACTGAGAGAGAGATACACCTTCCCTTTGTTGTTGTTTAGTTGCTAAGTCATTTCTCTTTTTCGACCCCAAGGACTATAGCCCACCAGACTCGTCTGTCATGGGATTTTCCAGACAGGGGATCTTCCTGACCTAGGGATTGAACCCACGGCGCCTGCATTGCTAGGCAGATTCTTTACCGCTGAGCCATCCTGTTCTACTTATTCATGCTCCGTAGATCTTAGACCAGATCTCTCATCAGGGAGAAGCAAGGATTATCCTATCTTGAAGGTGACAGACTGAGATACTGATGGTAATCTCTTTTTTCACCCACAGTCGATAAGTCTTGGTGTTCTCAAAGAAGCAGAAGTTGCAGGATTCTTCAGCTGCCTCTCAAAGTACATCCTTTCCCTGGTCATTCCGACCAATAAAGATTTCCTCTCTCTTCCGTGTGAATGACTCCTTTTCTCCGAAAAAGATACAACCAGAGCTCAGTGGTGATCAGTGCAATGCTGGGTGGGGTTGGGGTGGGAGACCAGTGGTATATTTATGGAGAAGAACTTGCATTCAAATAAAAATCCTGATGAATTGCTAACAGCATAATCTTTGGCAAGTTAGCTAAATTCTTAGAGAAACTCACTTCCCCTTACACAATTTTAAAATTATGGTATACACTTTTAGCTTTTTGAGATTAAAATTTATGATATACAGTTAACCATTTTAAAGTGAACAGTTTGGTGGCATTTAGTACAGTTAGAATGCTACGCAATCATCGTCTCTGTCTAGTTCCAAAACATTTTCACTATCCCGAGAGGAAGCCTTGTGCCCACAAGCAGTCATTCTCCAATCTCTCATCCCTCCAGCCCCTGGGAACCATTAACCCTAGCCCTTTCCTGGATATTTCAGGTAATATGTGACCATCAGGGCCTGGCTTCTTTCACTTAGCATGCTGTTGTTGAGGCTCACCCCGCATTGTCACATGTGTCAATATATTTAATTTCTTTCCATGGGTGAGAAATATCTCACTGTCTGGATATACCGTGCTTTATTTATCCATGGTTGTTGTTCAGTCCACCAAGTCGCATCTGACTCTCTGTGGCCCCATGGGCTGCAGCACACTGGGCTTCCTTGTCCTTCACTGCCTCCCAGCATTTGCCCAAACTCCTGTCCATTCGGTGATGCTTCTAACCACCTCACGTAGATTTCATAAAGCACACATATGTATAGAGCTAGGTGAATTTCCACTAAACACTCCATGTAACTGACAACTGGATTTTTAAAAAAAACATCATTTCTAGCCCTGCTTCATTCCCTTTTCCAAGCACTACCCAGCCAAATGGCACCAATAGACTTGCCAGTTGAAGCAGGGTTGCCATTAATCTTCAATTTGTTAAAAAAAAAAAAAAGAGGGGACTTCTCTCTTGATTCAATGGTGAAGACTCTGCACTTCCACTGTTGGGGACCGGATTTCCATCCCTGGTCAGGGAACTAGATCCCACATGTGGAAGATAAGACCCAGCACAACCACATAAAATTTTTTTAAACGGGGAAGAAACAATGGAAAATAACCTCAATAAACAAAGAGGCAAAGAAACAAGATAGGACTAAGGCAATAGAAAACTGTTGAAAGGCTGCAAGATCAAATGTGTTAGTGATAACAGTCAAGGAAAATAAGTTAAATACCCAAAATTGTTTAAAAAAAGGAATTATTTGAAAAGAATAAATCACATTATATGGTGCTTCCAGGAAGCACTTCAGAAAGGGGCAGGGATGGGATGGGGACACAGGATACGGTTGTGCAGGCAGTAGAGAGGATTGTGGGAAAGCCTTGCGAGAAAGCAGTGTCCTTGATCACTAGACGCTTCCCGGAGTTCATGTGGCTGTTACCCAGCGCTGCTGACCATCTCTGCAAATCTAGTAAAATAGTAACATGATGGCCTTATGGTTCTCAGAAATCAATACCACTCTGTGTCTGATGAGGGCCGTATGAATGTCGTTAAGGTTAATGAAGTGGAGAGGAGGGGAGCTTAAGACTTTGTTCTCTCAGATGCCCTCCAGAACATTCTGTTCAAAGCAGAGAAGGGACTCCTTCTGAAAGTACCATTACATGGCCATCACAGGTGCCCTGGGGGCAAAGGACGGCTTAGGGCCACTTCTCCCTTCCACCCACTTACTGCTCAAAAGTTTGTTCTCACCTAGAATTCTCTGGTAAGGTTATTTGCACATTCTGCAAATTTCCAGGCAAAGCGACTGCCACACAAAGCTATACCAAAATCCGTGGGTTTCTTTCCCATGCAGTGTATCGTGGGTTCCTTTTTGTACAGAATATGTGTGGCTAGATGACTGTACAGAATAAAATAGGCAGTGTTCAGTTGCTCAGTCATGTCTGGCTCTTTTGTGACCCCACTGACTGGAGCCCACCAGGCACCTCTGTCCGTGGAATTTCCCAGGCAAGAATACTGGAGTGGGTTGCCATTTCCTCCTCCAGGGGATCTTCCAGACCCAGGGACTGAACCCATAGCTCCTGCATTTTCCGCATTGTGGGTGGATTCGTCATTGCTGATTCACCTGAGAAGCCTGTACAGAATAGGAGAGAAGTTCTAAATTCTGTCTTGAGAACTTCCTGTTTCTAGGAGTCTGTCTTCTCTTCCTGGAATCCTAGACCTCATCCGAGGTGGGTAAGATTCTGGGACAGTCTCAGCTTTGCACAATGAAATTGATGGGCACCACCTTACAGGGAAGAGTCACGTGGCCCTGGAAGAGTGGTGTAGCACTGAATCAAAGAGCTCTGTATTAGAGCTAAACATAAGGCCAGATACTATAAAACTTAGAAAAATAGGCAGAACACTCTCTGGCATGAATCGCAGCAAGAACTTTTCTGATCCACGTCCTCGACTAATGAAAATAAAAACACAAATAAACAAATGGAACCTAATAAAACTTAAATCTTTTGCACAGCAAAGGAAACCATAAACAAAATGAAAAGACAGTCCTCAGAATCGGAGATGATATTTTCAAAGGAAGCAACCATCAGGGGATTAATCTCAAAAATATACAAACAGCTCAATATCGAAAAACAACCCAATCAAAAAACTGGGTGGAAGATCTAAACGTTTCTCCAAAGAAGACACGCGGATGGTGAAAAACCATGTAAAAAGATGCTCAATATCACTATTACAGAAACGCAAACCAAAACTACAAGGAGGTATCATCTCACACTGGTCAGAATGCCCATTATCAAAAAAATCTACAAACAATAAATGCTGGAATGCATGCTAAGTCACTTCAGTCATATTCAACTCTTTTCGACCCAATGGATTGCAGCCCACCAAGCTCCTCTGGCCATGGGATTCTCCGTGCAAGAAGACTGGAGTGGGTTGCCATTTCTAAATGCTGGAGAGGGTGTGGAGAAAAGGGAATCCTCCTACACTGTTGGTGGGAATGCAAACTGGTACTGCCACTATGGTGAAGAGTATGAGTTCAGTTCAGTTCAGTTCATTTGCTCAGTCGTGTCCAACTCTTTGCGACCTCATGAATCGCAGCATGCCAGGCCTCCCTGTCCATCACCAACTCCCTGAGTTCACTCAAACTCATGTCCATTGAGTAGGTGATGCCATCCAGCCATTTCATCCTCTGTTGTCCCCTTCTCCTCCTGCCCCCAATCCCTCCCAGCATCAGAGTCTTTTCCAATGAGTTAACTCTTTGCATGAGGTGGCCAGAGTACTGAAGTTTCAGCTTTAGCACCATTCCTTCCAAAGAACACCCAGAACTCATCTCCTTTAGGATGGACTGGTTGGATCTCCTTGCAGTCCAAGGGACTTTCAAGAGACTTCTCCAATACCACAGTTCAAAAGCATCAATTCTTTGGCACTCAGCTTTCTTCACAGTCCAACTCTCACATCCATACATGACCACTGGAAAAACCATAGCCTTGACTAGACGGACCTTTGTTGCCAAAGTAATGTCTCTGGTTTTTAATATGCTGACTAGGTTGGTCATAACTTTCCTTCCAAGGAGTAAGTGTCTTTTAATTTCATGGCTGCAATCACCATCTTCAGTGATTTTGGAGCCCAGAAAAATAAAGTCTGACACTGTTTCGACTGTTNGTAATGTCTCTGGTTTTTAATATGCTGACTAGGTTGGTCATAACTTTCCTTCCAAGGAGTAAGTGTCTTTTAATTTCATGGCTGCAATCACCATCTTCAGTGATTTTGGAGCCCAGAAAAATAAAGTCTGACACTGTTTCGACTGTTTCCCCATCTATTTCCCATGAAGTGATGGGACCAAATGCCATGATCTTTGTTTTCTGAATGTTTAGCTTTAAGCCAACTTTTCCACTCTCCACTTTCACTTTCATCAAGAGGCTTTTGAGTTCCTCTTCACTTTCTGCCATAACGGTGGTGTCATCTGCATATCCGAGGTTATTGATATTTCTCCCGGCAATCTTGATTCCAGCTTATGTTTCTTCCAGTCCAGCGTTTCTCATGATGTACTCTGCATAGAAGTTAAATAAGCAGGGTGACAATATACAGCCTTGACGTACTCCTTTTCCTATTTGGAACCAGTCTGTTGTTCCATGTCCAGTTCTAACTGTTGCTTCCTGACCTGCATACAGGTTTCTCAAGAGGCAGGTCAGGTGGTCTGGTATTCCCATCTCTTTTGGAATTTTCCACAGTTTATTGTGATCCACCCAGTCAAAGCTTTGGCATAGTCAATAAAGCAGAACTAGATATTTCTCTGGAACTCTTTAAGTTGCTTTAAAAAATGAGAATGGAGCTACCATATGATCCAGCAATTCCACTCCTTGGCTTAGATCTGGATAAAACCATAATTCACGGCATACACAACCCCTATTTTCAGGGCAGCACTATTTATACTAGAATGAATGTGAAAGGTGGAAATAGTGTCCTTTTGGAAGATGGCATCTATTATAAATATTCTTCCCAATGACAGTCTAGTCCTTTCTCTCTGCCTCCATCACACTGGCGCTTACCCTCTTAGCCTGTATAACTTGTCCTCATCCTTGAGAATATCAGCTTTCACACCCCTTCCTCTAAGAAACTGAAGGCTTCCCTGGTGGCTCCCCGGTGAAGAATGCCCTGCCAATGCAAGAGACGCGGGTTCAATCCCTGGGTCCGGAATATTCCTCTGGAGAAGGAAATGGCAACCTGCTCCAGTATTCTTGCCTGGGAAATACCGTGAACAGAGGACGCCGGCAGGCTGTAATCCATGGGGGTGGTAAAAGAGTCACGACTTAGTGACCAGCAAAGAAACTTGATTTTCAACCAGGAACATTTTGGTTGTCACAACTGAAGCAAGGGGCGCTACCGCCATCTAGTGGATAGAGGCCAGAGATGCTGCTAAGCACAGGCCCAGTTAGCTCAGTCACTCAGTCGTGTCCAGCTCTTTGGGACCTCATGGACCACAGCACATCAAGCTTCCCTGTCTGTCACCAACTCCCAGAGCTTGCTCAAACTCATGTCCATTGAGTCGGTGATGCCATCCAACCATCTAATCCTCTGTCGTCCCCTTCTCCTCCTGCCTTTAATCTTTCCCAGCATCAGGGTCTTTTCCAATGAGTCAGTTCTTCACATCAGGTGGCCAAAGTATTGGAGCTTCAGCTTCAGCTTCAGTCTTTCCAATGAATATTCAGGATTGATTTCCTTTAGGATGGACTAGTTTGATCTCCTTGCTGAGGTCTAAGGCTTAGTCTAACTCTAGCATCTCTCTCACAGAGCTTGGGTGATGGAGACCCCCTCAGGCCCTTCAAAGTTCTGATCTGCTACTTTGAAACTGCCTATATTCTCACTTTCGCCCCTAGAAGTTGAGGGAGAACAGGAACATATTTCATATCTATTTCATACCCCTGAAGCACATGTGTGCATTGACTTGCACAATTTCCTTTATAGAATAAAAGAAAAAATTGGCTTTTGCTTGCATATCACATACGCTCAGCACTATCCATGGAAACTCTCGACTGAAGAAAAATGCCCGTAAAGTTGTGTGTGTTTTATTTGGGGAGTTTACTGAGGACCATAGCCTGGGAGACAGCATTTCAGAGAGCTCTGAGGAACTGCTCTAAAGAGGTAAGGGAGGAACCAGGATATACAGCAGGGTGTTTTTATTTTGTTTGTTTACTTGTTTTTGTTGGAAGGGAAAAAAAATGTAGTTGAACATCAAGAAAGTGCTGGAAATTACAAAGAGCAGATTTCACAAGTTATTAATTTTAAGGCTTTTTCATGTGTGAGAGGATTCAAGAACCTGGATTCATTGAAATTATTCCTCAGATGTGCAGTCTTAACTACTGAGGGTCAGTGTCCAAAGCAAAGAATTCTCCCTGCTTTTCTCCACCCTGAATTCCCCTGGTGCCCAGTCCTCGTGGCTGAAGACTTGATCCTTGTGGAACTGGGAGGGTGAGCAGCATTCTTTGTTTACAGCGACCCCTGTTGGTCATAAATGGACTAAGGTTTGGGAGGGACTGGGGCTGCCCTTGTGGCTCAGACGGTAAAGTGTCTGCCTACAATGTGGGAGACCTGGGTTTGATCCCTGGGTCGGGAAGTTCCCCTGGAGAAGGAAATGGCAACCCACTCCAGTATTCTTGCCTGGAAAATCCCATGGACGGAGGAGCCCAGTAGGCTACAGTCCATGAGGTCGAAAGAGTCGGACACGATTGAGTGACTTCACTTCTGGACTTCAATCTAGTGACCAGTTAGTCCTACAACTCTAAGAAATACCTTTCCTAGGTCAGACGAGATTTTGGTCGTAGGACACTCTATATGCTATTTTTAAATTAAGCCCTGTTGATAACCTAAAGTTCTCTGGATTGTCTGTCTGACTAGTCTGAGTCCAGTAATGTTTGCCCTTGTTTCTTCCCATACTAGAGTTGCATCATTACAATTATTCTATGTAATTATATATGTGATCAATTGCCTTAAGACATTTAGCCATCATTCATTTTGTCGGAGGCCTACAGCGTGGGTAAAACAAGAGACAACCATCTTACAAAGTAGACAGAATATAAGTAATAAAGTTAGTGACATTAATAAGGTCACAGTATGCCAGAGAAAGGCAGCAAGGCATAAATAATTTGAAAACCACAAAGAGAACAAATTAAAACACTGATTGTTATAACCAGTTCTGGGTGGTGCAGTGGTAAAGAATCTGCCTGCCAATGCAGGAGACACAAGAGACGCAGGTTCAACCCCTGGGTCGGGAAGATCCCCTGGAGACGGAAATGGCAACCCACTCCACTATTCTTGTCTGGAGAATCCCATGGACAGAGGAGTTTGGCGGGCTACACTCTATGGGGTCACGAAGGGTTGGACACAACTGAGCACGAATCTGAATTGCAATAAGCCATCAAGTCCAGAGAGGACTCAGCTGGAGAAGCCAAAACCTGGAGGAATCAGGTAGAGAAAAAAAGATAAATATTTTATCTTTGTTTGCAAAGTTATAGTTTGCCATCTTGCTGTAGTATGTAATTAGCATAAAAGGAAAGGCTTTCTGGAAAACAAAGATGAAAAGCCAGCAATATTTCAGACAATCAGGGATACAGTTATGAGACCTATTTCCCATTTCATTCAGTCCCATGTGCTTAGTCACTCAGTCGTGTCTGACTGTTTGTGACCCCATGCACTGTAGCCTGCCAGGCTCTTCTGTCCATGAGGATTCTCTGGACAAGAATACTGGAGTGGGTTGCCATGTGCTCCTCCAGGGGATCTTCCCAACCTAGGGATCGAACCCAGGTCTCCCACATTGCAAACAGATTCTTTACTGTCTGAGCCACCAGGGAGGCCCATTCAGTCCCACGCATATAATTAATTCCTGTTGATTTAGATGAAGCCAGAAAGTTTTCCATTAGAGTTTCATAATTTTATAATCTCATTCAACAGTATGATCTGAAAGTCATCAGAAACATTATGTGTCCAAAAGTCTTTTTATGAATCTTCTTGAAGATCTTCATTTGGTAAAAACCTCAGAGTAAAACAATGACTATAACTGACCATAAACATTGATCTGCTGCCTAAATGATATTAAAAAATGGAATTACCCAACCATATTTTCTTCAATTTGCTTTCATCAGTACCTGAGTATAAGTCTCCAGTTTTAACTTTTTATTGTGTGGGCTCAGCTAACCCTGTCGGTTTCCTTAGATGTGCTCAGTTGTGTCCGACTCTTTGTGACCCCATGGACTGTAGCCGACCAGGCTCCTCTCTCCATGGGATTTCCCAGGCAAGAATACTGGAGTGGGTTGCCATTTCCTCCTCCAGNGGGTCGCAAACAGTCAGATGCAACTGGGCGACTGAACTGAACTGAACTGACATATGCTCTAATTAAGGAATGAATTGAGGGAAGGGGATCAAAAGGGAAACTGGGCTATTATTTTAAAGATGATGGACAGAATGTGGCACTCAAGAAGATGGCTTTTGAAGAGAGACCTAAAGCAAGAACAAGAAACAAGCCATGCAGTATTTATGGGAAGAACATCCCAAGGCAAGGGAGCACACATAAGAACAACATCACACACTGGAACGTTCTAAATCCAGCACAACTGTACTGGAGTAAGTGGTGAGGAACATAGTAGAAGATGAGGCCACTGAATTGAAGTCACATCATAATGGTGGCCTATGCGTCACCACATTATGATTGAAAGTCATTGGAGAGTTTTGAATTAATGTGTAGCACTTTTTAGGTAAAAGGACATGAATCCTTAAACACAAATACTGTCTGGTCTCACCATTGTTGCTGTTTGGTTGCTGTCATGTCTGACTCTTTTGTGATCCCATGGACTGTAGCCCGCTAGGTTCCTCAGACCTTGGCATTTCCTAGGCAAGAATACTAGAGTGAGTTGCCATTTCTTCTCCAGGGACTCTTCCCAACCCAGGGATGGAACCTATGTTTCCTGCATTATAGGCAGATTCTTTACCACTGAGCCACCAGGGAAGCCTGGTCTTACCATTAGAGGACTATAAAATGGGGCATAATTTTATCTAGCCCCAAATTGCAGTGATCCTTATCTGCTTACTGGGTGCAGACTTAGACTTACTAAAAGTACACCTCACCTATGCTCACAGAGCAGTCTTTCAGCATCAGTTACCAAGTAGCATCTTGTTTTTTCCTCTCTAGTTTATGCTTCCACTTGTCAACAGTCTGCTACCCACAAGGTTGCTTATAGGAGCGTCATTGCTTCCATGAGCATTTGCACAATCTCAGATACCTTTTGCAGGGATGCTCCATACCGAGGCATGATGTACTTACTACTCTGTTCTTCTTTTTTTCTGTTTCCAGGGGGATTGCAGTGCTGATGATGCCTTAATTTGATTTCTTTATATAATTTTTAAAGGTTATTTTCCATTTACAGTTATCACAAAATATTGACTACATTCCTCTTGTTGTATGACACATCCTTGAATCTGTCTTACACCCCATGGTTTGTACTTCCCACTTCCCCACCCTCATGTTGCCCACCTCCCCACCCACCTGCTACTGGTAGCCAGACACCAGCTTGTAGTTCTCACTCGCCACTAGCTGGTCATTCTCAATGTCTGTGAATCTGCTCCTTTCTTGTTATATTCACTAGTTTGTTGTGTTTTTTAGATTCTACATATAAGTGGTGTTTCACAGTATGTGTCTTTCTCTGTCCAACATTTCACTTAGCATAATACCCTCTAAGTCCATGTTGCTGCAAATGGCAAAATTTCATTCTTTTTTTAAGATTGAGCAGTATTCCATTGTGTATATGTACCATATCTTTCTCCATTCATCTGTTGTTTGACAGTTAGGTTGCTTCCATACCTTGACAATTGTACATGATGCTGCTGTGAACATTGGGGTACATGTTGGACTTCGCTGGTGGCTCAGAGGTTAAAGCATCTGCCTGGAATGCTGGAGACCTGGGTTCTATCCCTGGGTCGGGAAGACCCCTTGGAGAAGGAAATGGAAACCCACTCCAATACTCTTGCCTGGAGAATCCCATGGAAGGAGGAGCCTGGCAGGCTACAGTCCGTGGGGTCACAAAGAGTCGGACACAACTGAGCGACTTTACTTTCTTTCATCTTTTCAAATTAGTTTTTTCTTCTGGATATATACTGAGGTGTGGAATTGCTGGCTTGTACGGTAGTTATATGGTAGAGTAAAAAAGCTGGCTTAAAAGCCAACATTCAGAATACTAAGATCATGGCATCTGGTCTCATCACTTCATGGCAAATAGATGGGGAGACAATGGAATCAGTGACAGACTATTTTCTTGGGCTCCAAAATCAGTGCAGATGGTGATGGCAGCCATGAAATTAAAAGATGCTTGCTCCTTGGAAAAAAAGCTATGGCAAACCTCAGTTCAGTTCAGTGGCTCAGTTGTGTCTGACTCTTTACAACCCCACGGACTGTAGCACATCAGGCCTCCCTGTCCATCATCAACCCCTGAAGCCTACTCAAAGTCATGTCTATCGCATCGGTGATGCCATCCAACCATCTCATCCTCTGTCTTCTTCTCCTCCCACTTTTAATCTTTCCCAGTATCAAGGTCTTTCCCAATGAGTCAGTTCTTCACATCAGGTGGCCAAAGTATTGGAGCTTCAGCTTCAGTATCAGTCCTTCCAGTGAATATTCAGGACTGATTTCCTTTAGGATGGTCTGGATGGATCTCCTTGCTGTCCAAGGGACTCTTGAGAGTCTGTTTTGCTTTACAATACTGTATTCGTTTTGTTATACATTGACATGAATCAGCCACGAGTGTATATGAGCTCCCAATCCCGACCCTCCCTCCCCCCTCCCACCCCACACCATCTCTCTGGATCATCCCCGTGTATCAGTCCCAAGCATCCTGAAT
>SJYA01002424.1:308769-379020 GCA_006410615.1 Neotragus moschatus | reverse complement strand
ATAAATAGTGCTGCATTGAACATTGGGGTACATGTGTCTCTTTCAATTCTGGTTTCCTTGATGTGTATGCCCAGCAGTGGGATTGATGGGTCATAAGGCAGTTCTATTTGCAATTTTTTAAGGAATCTCCAAAGGGGATTTAAGGAATTAGCCAAATATTTTAGAAAGAAGAATTAACTATACAAATTAAATATTCTGAGACATATATTCTGATATTTCTACTAATTATATTAAATACTAAGAATTTTTGTATAATAACTGTAATGTATGCTATTATATAAACTTTTACTAATGGTAACAAAATAAATGCATCATAATGATAGTATAATAGCTCAAGCAATGTCAGCTTCTCAAAAGTTAAAAAGTGATGATTTCTAGAAAGACATGGTGCTTAAAAAATTTAGAAAAAGATACAAATGATACAGATTTAAAAATTCCATGGTACAATAATTAGAATTTTCTTCTTGTCATTTGAAACACTGGGTTTGATTCTTGGTGGATGTTGAGTGAAAAGACACAAACAAAATGAAGATTGGGAAGAGGAAGTATTCATTACTTTCAGGAAGTAAGGGGAACACCAGGGATCTTTCCCAAAGAAGCATTCATCTCCCTGAACAGCAAAATCGGGGAAGTTTTAAGCTAAGGGTACATGTACATTCATAAATGGACTTGGGTAGTTGACAGAGCTCAAGTTTTAGTTGATTGAAGTCACAAGAATCAGAAAAGGTCAGTATTATCATCCCTTAGGTTTTAATTGATCTGGTGGTTGAGTGTTCAATGGGGTTTAAATTCTGCAAAACAGAAACAAACTGGGAATCTTTACAATTGATATGTTATCCTTGCTATTGTTATTCTCTTGCCCATTTGCACTTTGTTCTTTAGTTCCCTTAAGATCATTATTATGGAGACCTGTTCAAGGGCAAGAATTGTGGCCAAGCTTAAATCATAAAATAGCTTAGGTCAAAAATGTCTTCTCTAATATCAAGAAAGCCATGCCTGATTCTCTTTTTCTGAGTCCTCCTACCTTATCTGTATACATTCTCAGATATACTCAGCTGAATCTGTGCTGGGAGCTGGCATGGGAATCCCACCCGTGACAAGGTCATGTGGCAGAGATTCCCCTTGAGTTTCCCTGAGCATCTACACCCCAAAAATAAGGAAACCTGAATATGCCTACTGCCAGGACCCAGCGTGAGGATTCCCACCCATGACAAGGTCATGTGGCAGACTCGATGGGCAAGGATGATTCGAGTCTCAGTGTTTCCCCCTAGTATTTCCTGAGCATGTACCCCCCAAAAATAATCTGCCTGATATTGTACTTTTTCTAATTCTTCTGACATTCTCTGGGAAAAGTTAATTCAGGCTTTAGTCTTCTGCATTTGAAAGGAGTGTTTCAGCTCAATCCCCTCGGATAACGCTCTAACTTAAATGCTCTCATTTGCCTAACAGGTTCCCTGGACCTTTTACAGCTTGTGAATTGCTTACAGCCTCCAACTGTGAGGGGCACGAAGCTTAAGTATCTTAAAGTCACAGAGCCCTTTCTAAGAGCTAAAAATCTCATTGGTGACAGGATTTCACTGTTGACTCGATGATTGCTGCCAGACCTCCTTATTCTTCTTTTCAGCACCTGGGAGGATGTTAATCAATGTAAACGGGATATGGAAAAAGATATATAGTAGTTTTGACGTTAACACAAATAAGTCTTCTGGTTAACAAACCCTTATCAGAAAAGAACCATAAAATGTTAATTGGCCTTTTTGGCCTGAAGATGATGTAAATCACCTAAGACTTGTGTATACAACTAGGTATGCAAAGAGAAAAGCCCGGTTTTGATAAGAGTCTAGGCTGCTAACACTGCCTAATTTTGTATTAGCCCTTGATCTCTATGTATAATCAAAAAAGGTATAAAAGGCCTTGAAGGAGAATAGGGCCCTGGGACCAGTTGCTGGACTGGTTTCCCCCGTGTCTCCCTCTTACTCTAATTTCTGGCTGAATTCCCATCTGGGGCGTGGAGGCTCACCATGTCTACTTACTTGTCCTGGCTTCTAAGATCCATGTGAAAGGGAGCCCAAGGTGGGGCACCCTTAGATATTCAAGTGGATGCCAGTGGCCCAATGTAGATGGTGCAAACCTCTTGTCTCGAGGTTTTATTGGCTTTCCACACAAACCAAGTTATTCAGCCTCTTTTCTCCACTTAATTTTCCCACTATACTATTATTTCCTAATCTTATATTTCTGAATAAATAACTTTTTTCTTCACCGACTCTGTCCTCGCTTCAAATTCCCTGGATCCACCGGGGCTGGACCCTGGCAAATCTGTATTACTTTAATCCATATCCTTATTCATATAAACTCCCATTAAGTTTTTTTCTAGGACTTGCCTTCCTAGTATTTGATTTTTTTTTTTACCAGTTTCATATATTCAAGGCTTTATAATTAGTTGTCTATTTAATGCCTAATGTATAGAAGGATTGTGAGGGCTTAGTGTTTTAATATATTCATGTCATTACTGAAATGACTTTAAGCCAGTAAAAATTCTAGAGAGTTTCCCACTGATACACAGTAGCCTCACTGAACCATAAAAATATATATCAGCAGGTTCATATTCAAACTCTATGATGCCAGGTGCAGACATTAGGTCAAAAGAAAAAAAAAAATGAAACAAATGAGGTACAACTTTGCCTAAAGTTGAAATAACATGTTTTCACTCCTCAACAACTAACATGAAGGCACAAAACTGTGTCAAACAGAGATCTGAAAGAACACAAGCTCTAATTTTCAACATTGCCAGGGAAGTTCCCCTTGCCAATGTGTAAACAAAGCTGATGACCCAGTTCACTCATTTTATACTTTAGGGATGTTTTATTTTTGACACAGAGAGGAGTTTTTCATAGGAATGAGCTATAATATTGTCATATTAGAGAGGCATAACTGAGTCTAATATAGACAGTGAATTTAAGAGGTCAATAAAGAGACATTTTCACTGATTACTATGTAAACTGAGAAAGGACTGAATTAAAACAAGGACAGAAGATTCATCCTGGCTGCACAATTTAACATAAGTGAGAAGTCAAATGACACATAATTGGGGGAGAAAATCAGTCTGTATCTAGACAAAGAAGAGTTATTTCTATGGATTCTTAGTGTTTGAATTAATCTTTCAATTATATGGAGCGTTCTTCCAAATGAATTTTTAGTTCATGTGATGTTTCCTATCAACTTAAGCTGAAAACATAACAGCTACCTCTCTTAATCTGCCTGAAATTATTGTATTGGAAATGATTGCTGGGAAAAATGTAACTCATAGGAACAGAAAGTAGAAAGCAGTCAGGGGCTGGAGCTTCTGACTTGAAGAGGAAAATTTCTGTTCAATGGGCACAAAGTTTCAGTTATACAAGATAAAAAATTTCTAGTGTTCTGTTGTACCCTTAACTCAATACACTTGAAAATCTGTCACAAGGTTAGAGTTCATGGTATGTATTTCTTATCAAAATTTTTTAAAAAGACACATGCGTAAAAGATGTCTCTAAAAGTACATATTGCTTGTTGCTTCAGAGTAGTGTTACCATGGTGAATGCATGTGTTCATCCCATTGCAGTGCATATTATACACTATGTAGAGACCTAAGTGTAAAAGATGCTTCTAAGAGTCATAGCTGTGCATATGAATCGGGACTGTGCTATTTCAGTGACAGATGTGTTCATTATATTGTGAGGTATGTAATAAACCATGTGAAGACATTTTTTTTAAAAAAAGATACCAGTGGCTGTGGATGAGGAGTTGATATATTATTTTTCTTTTTTGAGTAAATTTGATCCTAAGTGGTTTTTGAGTATAAAGATTTATTTGATACCAATGTGTGAAACTTGACTACAGACTAATTTTTAGTGAGAACCAATTGAATTTTCAAAATATTTTATTACTATTCAAAATATGCATAATATTTTATCTTATTTTTTTTCTGCTATTAATCACAAAATGACCTGATGAGTAGACTAGTTCATGAGGGGAGTGTGTACATAAAGGAGAACACATTATTTTTCTTCAGTTTTTAATTAATTTATATATTTTTTAGTAACTGATTTATAATGCTGCTGCTGCTGCTGCTAGGTCACTTCAGTTGTGCCCGACTCTTTGCAGCCTATAGCCCGCCAGGCTTCTCTGCTCTCAGGATTCTCCAGGCAAGAATAGTGGAGAGGGTTGCCATGCCCTCCTCCAGGGGCTCTTTCTGATCCAGATCTCCTGTGTCTCCTGAATTGCAGGTGGATTTTTTACCCACTGAGCCATATGGGAAGCCCAACTGCTCTATAATACTTTCTTAATATTTTAGCACAGCAGTCCACAACCTTTTATCCACCAGACGGTTTTGTGGAAGACAATTTTTCTACAGACCTGGGGGAGGGAGGTGGGGATGGTTTTGGGATGACTCAAAAGCACATTGCATTTATTGTGCACAATATTTCTATTATTATTACTTTGTAATATATAATGAAATATATACACAACTCACCATGATGTGGAATCAGTGGGAACCCTGAGCTTGTTTTCTTGCACCTAGATCCCTCACATGCACACTTCACAGTAGGGTTCAACCTCCTATGAGAATCTAACATCACCACTGATCTGACAGGGAGTCGAGCTCAGGTGGTGATCAGAGCTTCAGGGAGTAGATGTAAATATATATGAAGCTTTGCTTGCTTGCCTTCCACTCACCTCCTGCTGTGTGGCCTTTTTCCTAAGAGGCTATGGACCCATATGGCATTCGTAGCCTGGATGTTAGAGACATCTGTTTTAACACTAAGTAAGATGACTCTGTGTGTGTGTGTATATAAATATATACACATGTATATATATTTAAAAGTAGGAGAGGCTGACCGTCCAAGAGGACAACTAATAGGAATCAGCTAGGGATTTTTTGAGTGTTGAAAATAAGTTTTAGAAAAGGAACTTGTGATTGAGAGGATGAGGCGGCCTTAAAACAGCATAGAGGGGTTCATTTCTTTCTAAAACCTATTTGGTCACAAAAACAAAACTAAATAAACTCTGGTAAACTTAGGCCATTGGGTCTTACATATAGCATGAGGAAATTAAACCTGTACTCCATGATGCATGAGCTCAGACTATAAAGAATCCTCCTACAATGTGGGGAACCTGATTTGATATCTGCGTTGGGAAGATCCTCTGGAGGAGGGAATGGCAATCCACTCCAGTATTCTTGCCTGGAGAATTCCCATGGACAGAGGAGCCTGGTGGGCTACAGTCCATGGGGTCACAAAGAGTTGGACAGCCGCATACTGCATAACCAGAGTCTGAATTAGACAGTTTATTTGCTGGGATATTTTCATTTGAGGTGAGAGTAATTATTATTAATGAAATAGAATTTAATGTTGAGCTCTAACAAATTATTTATTTGTACTCTCCTCAAATATCTAATACAATATTATGGATACAACCATATCAGAATTTAATATTGGAGTCACAGTCTTACAGTGTTTAATTGATTCCTTAACTGACTTATGCACTCACATTACAATGGAAATGAATAGCAGCATCCTCACTGGTGGGAGAATGGACAGACTATTTGAACCTTTGACTATCTGAGGTTAGATGAAAACTAATTAAGAAAGGGCTTCCTAGCCCAGAGATAAATCCACACACCTACGGACACCTTATCTTTGACAAAGGAGGGAAGAATATACAGTGGATTAAAGACAATCTCTTTAACAAGTGGNAGATTTCATTGCCCTATTCACTGAACCTCTAGGTTGCACTAGAAAAATCAGAACAATCACTACCAAGAAACAAAGCGATGCAAAATGAGGGGTCATGCCACTGGTCGAGGTCCTCGAGTGCATCCGGATGGCCTGGCCTCTTTGGGCCGGGTCACCTCAGCCCTGAGCCTTGTCACGGGTGGATTTTTCTCTCGGAGCCGCTCCTGACATAAAACTAAAGGGGAGTAACGTGTGAAATGATCTGAGTATTGTTGACACGTGTTCACAGTCAATAATTATTGGTCACTCACAGTATCATTATGATTATTGTCACTAACTAGAATTATGAAACAATTATTTAGCAATTACAAGGAATGAAAATATAAGTTTCACTCTCCTTATTGTTGACTATGTGAACATGTGAAGGCTTCGGTCCTCAGGCAGGTACAATGAAGTAACAATTGCTATTATGAATTTTCAATGTGGCAGACACGAAAATTCTCTTTGCCCAGTCCCTAAAACGTGAAATCACTTAATACAAGCTCATTATGTTCATGATTGGCCCTCCCGGGGGCTCAGTGGTAGAGAATCCCCCCTTTCGAAAGCAGGAGTCAGGTTCAATACCTGTGTCGGGAAGATGCCCTAGAGAAGGAAATGGCAACCCACTCCAGTATTCTTGCCTGGAGAATCCCACAGACAGAGGAGCCTGGCAGGCAACAGTCCATGGGGTCACAGTTGATGGGGTCACAAAAAGAGTCAGACACGACTTACCAACTAAGCAACAACAGCAAAATGTTTATGATTAAATGGCAAACAAGAACTGCCTCCTGTAATCCATGTAGGTATATTATAAATTCAACCCCACAGCCTGTGAGTCTAAAGCAAGTTCTTGACTCCTATGTTCAAAGAAAAAGATTTCAGGGACTGCCCTGGTGGTCCAGTGGTTAAAACTCTGAGCTTCTGAAGCAGGAGATGTAGATTCAATCCCTGCTCAGGGAATTAATAACCCATGGGCTACGCAGTACAGCCAGAGATTTTCGAAAATTTTTTAATTAGATTGCTATAAAAAAGAGAGAGATCGTTGTTCACCTGAAGCTAGCACAACATAGTTTCTTAAGCAGCTATAGTGTGGTGGTAGTCACTCAGTCGAGTCTGTCTGACTCTTTGCAACCCCATGGACTGTAACCCCCCGGCTCCTCTCTCCATGTCTCCAGGCAAGAGTTCTGGAGTAGGTTGCCATTCCCTTCTCCAGGGGATCTTCCCTACCCTAATACAAAATAAAACATTTAGGGGATAAATAGAGAGAGGTGTCACTCCATGGTTTCTCAATTTCCCTCCAGCTTCTTGTCACTATGCTTTTTTTTAATCTAGTTTTCAATTTTATTTTTAATTATCTTCAAACTAAGAGAAATCTTACCAGAAATACACAAAAAATTCTTGTACATAATTCACACAGATTCACCAGTGGTAACGTTTTCCAACATTTGCTAGATTGTGTTCTCATTTCTTTCACTCTCATGGATAATATTAACTTTTTTAACCACTTGGGAAAAAGGTACTGATAATAAGACCACAGATATTTCCTTTATAATCTCAGAAAAATGATAGAAATTGAGGAATTTTGTATTGATGCAATGTTACTATCTAATTGACATTGTGCATTCAAATGTGGCCAGCTATCTCAATAATAAAATAGTAGCATTTTATGTGGCTTAGGATTCAGTCTAGGATTTAGTTTACCTTCTCTTCTCCTTTCTCTGGACCATATCCTCAGCTTTTCTTTTCTTAGGGTTTTTTTTTTAATAACAATCTGATAATTTGAATGGTACCAGACAATTATTTTGTTCAGCTTCCTCAATTAGAGTTTACACAGTGTGTTCTCATTCATGCCTTCAGGGCTAGACTTCACGCTGTAAATATGCCCGCCCAACAAAGGAAGGAGCAAGCAAGAGACGTCTCTGGCACGCCCGTGGGTGAGACGCCAAGCTTCCAAGTCAAGGTGCACGGAATCCAATCCCTAATCAGGGAACTAGGAAGCCACATACCTCCTGGCATGGCCAAAAACAAACATAAAAGGAAGAAGGGGAGAGTAAATTTACTGTGGGGAAATCTAACAAACATTAGCTCGGCCAAGTGATCAAAGTCAATGGTGAGTTGACAGGTTGATAGTGAAAGCCCTTGAAATGTTGGGACTATAATAGTATTTTACCTCCATGATCACCGTCTCCAAAATCCAGAAACCCAGTCTAATTATCAGAAAAACATGGAGTACACCCCAAGAGAAGGACCTTCTCCAAAATATCTGACCAGTCATCCTCAAAATTGTCAAGGTCATCAAAGACAAGGAAAGTCTGAGAAACTGTCACAGCCAAGAGACACCTAAGGAGACATGAAGACCCAATGCAATGTCGTGTCTGGGATGGGACCTTGGACCAGAGAAAGGATATTAGGTAAAAACTAAGGGAGTCTGAATAAAATATGGACTATCAGAATTCTTTATACTACCTTTACCATTTTCCTATACATGTAAAAATGTAAAAAATAATAACAAAGTGGTTAGGATTCTGCCTGCCAATGCAGGGGTCAAAGGTTCAATACCTTGTCCGGAAAGTTTCCACATGCCATGGGGCAACTGAGCCCGTGTGCCAGATATTCAGCCCAGCTGCCCAGAGCCGGTGCTCCGCAACAAGAGAGTATCCCCTGCTGGCTGCAACTAGAGAAAGCCCGCACACAGCAATGAAGACTCATAGCGGCAAAAAAATTAAATACATAAATTTTTTAAAACAACACTTATCAAAGTGATTCATTAAAAAAGTAATAAAGTATATTTTCTTAATTCACCACATGTCTGCATCCTCCATCTTGTTACTAAACTCCTGGTTTCCTCCCATGACGTCAAATTCAGGTTAATCCAGAATGTTCCCTGAATGACTTCGAGATTGCCCAATATTGTCAGTCTTGTGACCCTCTCTTTTCACCTGTAGGCACAGTCCTCAGTGAACTGGGAAAGATTAATGATTGTTTGATGTTGACTATAAAATGGATCTCCCAGTCCAACAGTGACTATACTTAGTGACCATACTAAGGCTGAAACACCCACGAGAAGTAGAAAGATCTCATTGTCATGACAGGAGAGTGTGTGTGGTTTGACGGGATACCCTTCCTGAGCATGGAATTCCCATCTGAACACCTGAGAGAGGTGCAGGAGAATTTCATTATTAAAGATGGGGATGTCTTACTGCTAACTTGCCCCAAATCAGGTAAGGAAGCAGGACCAGATGCTGAGAAAGGCTTCCCCATTCATTCAGCACACAGGCGGAACTTTTTCTGTACGCGACAATGCGTTGGGGGAATAGAAATGTACACTGATACCGCTGAAGGGCTGACTCATTGGAAATGACCCTGACTTTGGGAAAGATCGAGGGCAGGAGAAGAAGGCGGCAACAGAGGGTGAGATGGCTGGATGGCATCACTGACTCAATGGACATGAGTTTGAGCAAACTCTGGGGCATAGTGAGGACAGGGAAGCCTGGAGTGCTGCAGTACACGGGGTCACAGAGAGTCGGACACGATGGAACAGCTGAACAGCAACAGCCACTGGCTTTCTGAGAAAAAGGATCTAGACAGGCAGTTACACAATAAGCTGAGTGCTCAGAGGGATAATCTAAGGCATCAGGGAACCCACAGGAGTGAATCACAGGGCAGATTCAGGTGTTTGCAGAGAGGAGTGGAAGGAGACGTCTGACCAAGGAAGTCTATAGAAGAAAAGGGGGAGGGAGGTAATTACGTAAGATGATGTTTATGTTAATTAGTTTGATTGTGGTGGTCATTTCACAATGTGGTGTTATTGTTGTTTAGTCGATAATTCATATCCAATTCTTTTGGGACCCCATGGACTGCAGCCCACCAGGCTCCTCTGTCTTTGGGATTCTCCAGGCAGAAGTACTGGAATGGGTTGTCATTTCCTTCTCCAGTGGATCTTCCCCACCCAGGGATCGAAACTCCTACATTGGCAGGTGGATTCTTTACCACGGAGCCACCGGGAATCCCTCACAATGTGGGCATATATCAAATGAACCATGCATCCCTTAAAGATATGCGTTCCTTTTTTTCAAGAATTTTGATTTTTGCCTTTTGATTATTACTATTTACGTATCCCTCTAGCCGCGGTGGGCAGCTTCTCCTGTTGTGGAGCAGAGCTTCAGCACGGGTAGCGTGGGGCTCAGTCACATGTCCTGAGCTGCCCTTAGCAGCGGGAATCTTCCTGGACCAAGGATGGAACCCACGTCCCCTGCACTGGCAGGCACCTTCCTAACCACCAGCGGAGGCCGACATTCTTTTTCTTTTCAACTTTAAACCCTATTTATTTTCCTTGATATTTATATATATCATATTTAAAAAACACATCATATGCATTTCTATGTAAAGTATAGCATCATTCTTTTCCTCTTAATATTTCTGCTTTGTATTAAAGAAACCATAAGCTCCCTGTTAGCAAGAACAAGGCTTAGCAAGTTACTTGTATAATATAATGGGGCAATGGAGGGTTTAGTATTGCCCGGTTGACCCTACTGCTTTTGAACTGACAATGTTAAATATATACATTGCCATTTGTTAGTTATAATTGAGGGAGGAAGGCAGGGGTAAAACATAATTATCTCAGTGAAAACCAAAAAAGTGGGAAGAAATGATGTCTATATTGGGATAAAAGGAATGAATGTGAAATTATTTTGTGAAAAGGGATAGTTTCTGATAAAGCTATCAGCGTGGATTGTGGTCAGGAATTGGAACAAAGCCTGACAAATCCAAGGGACACAGGATGTGAATTGTATATCCGTGAGGGGTGGGGTTGTTGAGAGACTGTGATTATGCAAGAAGGAAATCTGGTGACCTTAGAAGTGGTGTGGTAGTGAAAAGTCAAGGGCAATGGGAACATAACATATCACAGGATTTAATAAATAACCAGACGGTGGAAGCAACCCAAATGTCCACTGACAGATGAAACAAAATGTAGTAGCTACATATACTAGAACACTATTCAACCTTAAAAAGGAATGAAGTTCTGACTCACGTGACAACATGGATAAACTATGAAGACATTACCCTAGGCGAAATAAGTGAGACCCTGTACGATTCAAGTAAGTGAGGTTATCAGAATCCAAAAGCAGAATGGTTGCTGGAGACTGCGGGCACTGGAAAGAGCGGAAATGGAAAGCTGTTACATAACGGGTCCAAAGTTTCAGTTTTGCAGGATGAGAAAGTTCTGGAGGTTGGTTACGCAACAGTGTAAATATACTTAGCCCAGCTGAAGTGTACTCCTGAAAATGGTTAAGATGGTGCCTGGGATGATCTGTATACTTTATGAGACTCTTTTAAAGTCAGATTGAAATGGCTGGCCCGAGAAGGAAATGGTGACCCCCTCCAGTGTTCTTGGCTGGAGAATCTCCATGGACAGAGGTGTCTAGGGGGTACAGTCCATGGGGTCACAAAGAGCTGGACATGATTGAGCGACTAAGCACAGAATGACTGACCATGATTTTCCTTTCTTTATCTAGGAATGAACTGGTTGATGGAAACTGTCTGCCTGATTCATTCTAAGGGGGATCCCAAGTGGATCCCATCTGTGCCCATTGGGGAGCGCTCTCCTTGGGTAGAGGCTTTCAGTGGGTATAGTCTACTAAAAGATGAGGAAGGCCCACGTTTCATCACTTCTCACCTCCCCGTCCAACTCTTCCCCAGGTCTTTCTTCAAGTCCAAGGCCAAGGTCAGTGCACGTAGTCAAGATAGGCTTGATCAATACTCATTAAACTTTAACTTCTCTAGCAACCAGCTGAAGATCTGGTTGAAATGCAATTGTATTCAGTAGGTATGCGCTGGTCCTGAGATCTGCTTGTACACTCCACAGCCATACTAAGTACAAAGGTATAGATCATTCCAGAGGTTCTATAAGCCAAATGTAAACCAGAGACAAAGAGAAACCATAGCACCCAAACCTTAGAAAACCACGTTAAAGCCTAACTAGAATTCATAACTGTATTATACCTTACATAACACTCCTTTGAGAAAGAATGTTCAACCGACTGCACAATTGCACTCATTTCACATGCTAGCAAAGTAATGTTCAAAGTTCTCCAAGCCAGGGGTCAACAGTACGTGAACCGAGAACTTCCCGATGGTCAAGCTGGATTGAGATAAGGCAGAGAAACCAGAGATCAAAGTACCAACATCTGTTGGATCATAGAAAAAGCAAGAGAATTCCAGGAACACATCTACTTCTGCTTCACGGACTACACTAAAGCCTTTGACTGTGTGGATCGCAACAAACTGTGAAAAATTCTTCAAGAGATGGGAATACCAGGCCACCTGACCTACCTCCTGAGAAATGTGTATGCAGGTCAAGAAGCAACAGTTAGAACTGGACATGGAACAACAGACTGGTACCAGATTGGGAAAGGAGTATGTCAAGGCTGAATATTGCCACCCAGCTTATTTAACTTATATGCAGAGTACATCATGGGAAATGCCAGGCTGGATGAAGAACAGCTGGAATCAAGATTGCCAGGAGAAACAATAATAAACTCAGATATGCAGATGACAGCATTCTTACGGCAGAAATCAAAGAGAACTCAAAGAACCTCTTGATGAAAGTGAAAGAGGAGAATGAAAATGCTGACTTAAAACTCAATGTTCAAAAAAGGAAGATCATGGCATCTGGTCCCATCAGTTCAGTTTAGTTCAGTCGCTTAGTCGTGTCTGACTGTTTTTGACCCCATGGACTGCAGCACGCCAAGCCTCCCTGTCCATCACCAACTCCCAGAGTTTACTCAAATTCATGTCCATTGAGTTGGTGATGCCATCCAACTATCTCATCCTCTGTATCCCCTTCTCCTCCTGCCCTCAATCTTTTCCAGCATCAGGGTCTTTTCCAATGAGTCAGTTCTTCGAATCAGGTGGCCAAAGTATTGGAGTTCAGCTTCAGCATCAGTCCCCTTCCACTGAGTGTTCAAGACTGATTTCCTTTAGGATGGACTGGTTGAATCCCCTTGCTGGCCCAAGGGACTCTCAAGAGTCTTCTCCAACACCACAGTCAAAAGCATCAGTTCTTTGGCCTCAGCTTTCTTTATAGTCCAACTCTCACATCCATACATGACTACTGGAAAAATAATAGCCTTGACTAGGCAGAACTTTGTTGGCAAAGTAATGTCTCTGGTTTTTAATATGCTGTCTAGGTTGGTCATAACTTTTCTTCCAAGGAATAAGCATCTTTTAATTTCATGGCTGCAGTCACCATCTGCAGTGATTTTGGAGCCCCCCAAAATAAAGTCAGCCACTGTTTCTACTGTTTTCCCCATCTATTTGCCATTAAGTGATGGGATCGGATGCCATGATATTAGTTTTCTGAATGTTGAGCTTTAAGCCAACTTTTTCACTCTCTTCTTTCACTTTCATCAAGAGGCTCTTTAGTTCTTCTTCCCTTTCTGCCATAAGGGTGGTGTCATCTGCATATCTGAGGTTGTTGATCTTTCTCCCTGCAATCTTGATTCCAGCTTGTGTTTCTTCCAGTCCAGCGTTTCTCATGATGTATTCTGCATAGAAGTTAAATAAGCAGGCTGACAATATACAGCCTTGACGTACTCCTTTCCCAATTTGGAACCAGTCTGTTGTTCCATGTCCAGTTCTAACTGTTGCTTCCTGACCTGCATACAGATTTCTCAGGAGGCAGATCAGGTGGTCTGGGGAGGTCAGGGGAGGATGGGATGGCTGGATGGCATCACCGACTCGATGGATATGAGTCTGGGTGAACTCCAGGAGTTGGTGGTGGACAGGGAGGCCTGGCATGCTGTGATTCATGGAGTTGCAAAGAGTCGGACATGACTGAGCGAATGAACTGAACTGAACTGAATCTTTCGCAACATTTGCTAGGTTACGCTCTCATTTCTTTCACTCTCATAGAGAATATAAGCTTTTTCAGCCATTTGAGAGTAAGTTACAGAAACCCTTTGCTTTTATCCCTGAAAACTCCAGTGTATGAGACTTCTCTGGTGGCTCAGTGGTTAAGAGTCCACCTGTCAACGCAGGATACAGGGGTTCCTTCCTGGTCTGGGAAGATCCCACATGTCCCAGAGCAACTAAGCCCTTGCATCACAACTATTGAGCCTGTGCTCCAGAACCCGGGAGCCACAAGTACTGAAGCCTTCGGGCCGAGAGCCCTGCTCCACAAGAGAAACCACAGCAATGAGAAATCTGCTCACCTCAGTTAGAGAGTAGCCCTGCTCACCACAACTAGAGAAAAAGCCTGGGCAGCAACTAAGACCCCGCAGAGTTAAAAATAAACAAATACAATTATTTTTTTAAAATTTTATATTTTCTAAGATCAAGAATATTTCCTTTATAAACACAAAAATGACAGAAATCAGGGAAGTTAGTATTGATGCAATGTTATTATCTAATCCACAGTGTGCATTCAATATGGTCAACTGTCCCAGTAATAAAATAATAGCATTTTCTGTGGTTTAGGAGTCAATCCAGGATTTAGTTTACATTCTCCCTTCTAATTTCTCTGGACCATATTGCAGTTTTTCTTTTCTTATGGTTGTTTTAAAATAACAATTTGAACCACCACCACCACCCCAATAAAAAAAAAAAGAGAAAAAATAATAATAAAATAACAATTCGATACTTTGAATGGTACCAGACAGTTATTAGGAGAAGGCAATGGTGCCCCACTCCAGTACTCTTGCCTGGAAAATCCCGTGGTTGGAGGAGTCTGGTAGGCTGCAGTCAATGAGGTCGCTAAGAGTCGGAAACGACTGAGCAACTTCACTTTGACTTTTCACTTTCATGCATTGGAGAAGGAACTGGCAAACCACTCCAGTGTTCTTGCCTGGAGCATCCCAGGGACGGGGGAGCCTGGTGGGCCGCCGTCTATGGGGTTGCACAGAGGCGGACACGACTGAAGCGACTTAGCAGGAGCAGCAGCAGACAATTATTTTTTAAAGATTTCTCAATTAGAGTTTACAGGAGATGTTCTCATTAACACCTTCAGATCTAGACTTCATCTTCTAAATATACTCACGTAAAAGGAAGGAAGATAAGGACTTCCCTGGCAGTCCAGTGGTTAAGACTGAGCTTCCAAAGCAAGCGGTTCAGTCTCTGATCAGAGAACTAAGCTCTCACATGCCATTAGGCCTGGTCAGAAAAAATTAAATAAAAAAAAAAAAAAAGGAAGANAACTGGCAAACCACTCCAGTGTTCTTGCCTGGAGCATCCCAGGGACGGGGGAGCCTGGTGGGCCGCCGTCTATGGGGTTGCACAGAGGCGGACACGACTGAAGCGACTTAGCAGGAGCAGCAGCAGACAATTATTTTTTAAAGATTTCTCAATTAGAGTTTACAGGAGATGTTCTCATTAACACCTTCAGATCTAGACTTCATCTTCTAAATATACTCACGTAAAAGGAAGGAAGATAAGGACTTCCCTGGCAGTCCAGTGGTTAAGACTGAGCTTCCAAAGCAAGCGGTTCAGTCTCTGATCAGAGAACTAAGCTCTCACATGCCATTAGGCCTGGTCAGAAAAAATTAAATAAAAAAAAAAAAAAAGGAAGAAGGTGAGAGTAAATTTACCGTGGGGAAATCTCAGTTCAGTTCAGTTCAGTCACTCAGTCATGTCCGACTCTTTGTGACCCCATGAATTGCAGCACGCCAGGCCTCCCTGTCCATCACCAACTCTCAGAGTTCACTCAAACTCACGTCCATCGAGTTGGTNGTTCTACAGGTGGGTGGAGCCTTGTGACCATTCTGGCCAATGGGCTTCGACTAGAACTGAGGCGTGTGTCACTTCCTGGCTAAGGTCTTTAAGAGCTAGTGCGTGTTTCTTTTCCCAGCCATGCGGATTGAGGATGCTGTGGGTCCAGGTGCAACAACAGGAGAAGGGAATCTCTGTCTATCTAGATCTGCACTTGCCATGAATTTGAATGTCAGTTGAAAGAAAGTAAAATAAAAATTCCTAGTTCCAGACTTGCCTGGTGGTCCAGTGGCTAAGAATATGCCTGCCAATGCAGGGGGCACAGGTTTGATCCCTAGTTCGGGAGGAGTTCACGTGCCTTGGGGCAACTAAGTCTGTGGGCCTTGACTACTGCTGCTGCTGCTAAGTCGCTTCAGTCGTGTCCGACTCTGTGCGACCCCACAGACGGCAGGACTCCTGATGCCTGCATGCCTAAAGCCCGAGCGCCGCAACAAGAGAAGTAAACGCAATGGGAAGCCTGTGCCTCACAACTGGGGAGTGGCCCCCACTCATCACAACTAGAGAGAGCTGGAGCACAGCTATGAAGACACAGCACAGCCAGAAATAAATGAATTAATTAAAAATTCAGTTCCTCAGTCACGTCTACCTCCTTTCAAGCTCTCCATAGCACCATGTGGCATGTGCCCAGGGGCCATGGTGCTGGACGGAGCAGATACAGAAAAATTCCATCATCACAACGTCCTACTGGACAAAGGCTGCTCTAGGTCACTGACTGGGTGCAGCGAGGACGCCTGCCCTGAAGAGGGCTTTGCACGTGCTGGATTTAACCCATTGAGATTTGCGTTTGTTTTTGTGTGTTTCCACAGAAGCATAACCCAGCCTAGCCTGACCCACTAGATTTCTTGCTTAAACAAAGGACCTGAGAGTCTTGTGTTATTTAACTTACCCACTGGTGGCACGATGTGACATGGCTAAACCAAAGGGAGAACTGAGGGTAACGCCACACAGGCTCCAGTGGGGTTAAGATCAAGCTTCCTTGACTCCCCGTCCACCTACCTGGTTTAGAACTAAACTGCCAGAATTTACTGAATTGTCAGAATTGTTACCAGTGAAGATGAGTGAGGGCTTTGCTTCTTGTTGGTACTGTTGATGGTTGTCAGGGGAGATTTTCCCAGATGATACTGGGTATGGACCCACGGAGCACAGGCGTGATCTCATGGGTCAGCATTCGGCTTAGGGAAGAAATGACTTCATTTCTGTGACTCAAGGTATTGAGAGTTCACTGGGTTAGAATTATATTTGAAATAAGTGCAGCCTTTATGGCCACCAAAAGCATTGAGTTTCTTGAGGGAATTTTCTGGTGGCCCAGTGGCTACACCTTTGCACTCCCAATGCAGGGGGCCCTGGTTCAGTCCCTGGTGAGGGAATTAGATCCCACATGCTGCAACCAAGACCCAGTGCAGCCAAACAAACAATTAAAAAAAAAAAAAAAAAAGAGTTCCTCAAATGAAAGAGAAAAAAAAGTTCCTCAATTCTGAGCAAATCTAATGGTCTTCATATGACCTTCTTCCAGGAAAGTTTTTTTAAAAATCACTGCTGTTGACCCAGCTGTTCCACTCCTAGCTATCTGCCCAAAGGACCTGAGAACTGGTGTTTAAACAAAAACTTGGACACGGAAGTCCAGAGCAGCACTACTCACAGTAGCCAAGGAGTATAAACAACCTAAATGTTTACCAACGGATGAAATGGTGGCCCACGGTGGAAAATTATTCAGCCATAAAGAGGAATGATGTCCTGACATGTGCCAACCATTATCATGGATGATCCTTGAGAACATTATGCCAAGCGAAGGAGCCACAGAAGACCACACATACCGTGTGATTCCATTGTTATTTAATCTCTCAATAGGGAAATCTACAGAAAGTAGATTAGTGGTTGCTCCAGGGCAGGGGGAGGAGCGGGGACGGCGGTGCTGGGGACCAAAGGGGTGCACGCTCAGGACTGGAGGAGTGCTCAAGTAGCTTCTCCTTGAGGTGGTGAAAATGTTCCAAAGTTGACCACGTTGGGACTTCCCTCAAAACTGAGGTTTATACAGGACATCAGTGGCCAGACTGTCACTTTTACCATCTTGCCACATGAGATTGAAGAACTGAGCCTGTGAGACTGCCAGGCCCTCCCCAGTGTCCTGACACTGGAGGGACCACCAGGCCTCTGAAGGCCCAGGCTCAGACCTGGTGTGGTTACGTCTGCCTCACTCCACTGGCCAAAGCAAGTCATGGGATCAAACTCAGACACGCCACCCAGCACTTTTCTCCCAGTCACTGCCAGGTTACCTCCAAACTCGGAAACCAGGAGCCCACTTCACCCTGCAGGGTGCACACCATGGCAGCTCCAGGGAGCGTCCAGAGCCCACCTCCACCTTGGCTTGAGGGACCACGGGAAAGTTCAACCCGGAGCTGGTCCTAGCTCCGCACTACCAAGTCACTAATTTCCTGGAGCGGAGACCAGCGGGAGGCCGCTCCAGGGGAAAATGGACACACGCAGACACAAGCCTGTTAACCTCATCACCATTTATTGAGTCGTGAGCTGTTGCCATCACTGCCGAAATCTGAGACTCACTCATCCTGATCCTCCTCTCGGCTTCCCCTTGAAAAGGAAGCCTGGAGCAGGACCACCCCAGACAGCACAGGATAGAAGGGAGGCATGGGGGGCAGTGGAGATGCAGGGAGATGAGGGATGGGGAAGGCATCAGGATCAGCGTTTAGGGACACACACGCTCACACACACACAGGCAAAGACCAGGGGTGTCCATCTCTGCTCCAACCGGCGGCCGTGAGAACATCAGGGAAGGACCAGGCGTCCAAGAGACATTTCAGTCCTTCCTGTCATGAAGCGTCTGCCGAGAGGGGCTGGGCCACGGTTACTGGTCTGTGTGGAGAAGAGGTGGGGAGGGGGGTTCAGAGGCCGGATGAAAGCGAGGTGCTTCCCTGCCTTTCATGTCTTAAGCTTTCCCTGTAATAAATTGTAACTGGGAGGGGAACAGCTCTGGTGTGTTCTGAGTCCTGCAAGAATCGCTGAGCCAGACAGGGGGTTTCAGGACTCCTGAAATTGCACTCAACTTGTGAACAAGAGTCATTCCTTCCCCTCTCTCTTTTGTATGAATCCCATCTTGGCTTATTTTAGATAAAATCATCACTGGTGGACTTCTCTAGAATCCAAGCCAACCTCATGCTGGTTTAAGCAAATGCCTTTGAGTGACTGACAGTCTGGAGGTGGCAAATGGTATGTTTCTGCAAGGGATGTGTTCCATTTAAGAATTCAAGTCCCCCGCAAAGGGGCACCCCTCCCTCCTGACAGCAACAGCCCATGCACAGCCAGCTCATGCAGCCTGGGAATTACGGAATTCTTTTTTTTTCCTTTTTCTTTGTGCATCTTTTTTCTTTCAAACTGTACTGCAGGTCCAAATTCCCACTGAAAGCAGCCTCATTCTGCTCCAGTGAGGATGACAAGAAACGGAACTCGAGGTTAAAACATTTGAGAACCAGGTTGCTGGTGCAAAGCATGCTGGGGGCAAGGGGCTGGGTCCACAGGCTCCTGGGACAGACGCTCAGTTCTAGCACACATTGGGCAGGAACTGGCACTCGAGCTTAGATGGAGGGTAGAAACTGCTTCCAGGATCTCAAAAGCCAGGAGCCAGAGCTTGGTTACAGACTAGGTTAGGACCAGTTAGGGCCCAGTTCTAGAGCAGGCTCGGTTTGGGGCTCATCTGGAACATACAAGCTCGAACACTGAAAATCAGGCTCAGAAGATACTGAAAAGCAGTGCTATGGTCCAGAGAACAAAGTGAAAATTGCAACCAGTGGAATGTGCTAGGCTGGAAACTAGTCCTCGGGTTTGGAGCCCACTGGGAGCCAGGGGTCAGCTCTGCAGCCTGGGGGCGGGGCCCCCTCACCTCTGCCTTCAGGGTACATCAGGCCTGAGCCAAAGCGGCTTTGATGGCGGCCACCAGCTTCAGAAACTTGCTCTCCGTGTCCACGTAGCCATCGCCTCCCTGGAGAAGGGAGGACCAGGGGAAGGGTGGGCTGGGACCAAGACACCAACCCCAGTCCCAACCCCCCTACTGGCCCCCAATGAGANTTCATCAGGCACTCTATCTATCGGATCTAGGCCCTTAAATCTATTTCTCACTTCCACTGTATAATCATAAAGTTAGCAAACATTGCTTCTGCCAGGTGATCAAAGTCAACATCAAAAATGAGTTGTCAGTGAAAGTGAAAGTCACTCAGTCCTGGCTGACTCTTTCGATCCCATGGACTAGGAATTCTCCAGGCCAGAATATTGGAGTGGGTAGCCATTCGCTTTTAGCGGAATCTTCCCGACCCAGGGAACGAACCAGGGTCTCCTGCATTGCAGGTGGATTCTTTACCAACTGAGCTATGAGGGAAAGCCCTACGTGGCTCAGCTGGTAAAGAATCCACCTGCAATGCAGGAGACCTGGGTTTGGTCCCTAGGTTGGGAAGATCCCCTGGAGAAGGGGAAAGCTACCCACTCTAGTATTCTGGTCTAGAGAATTCCATGGGGTCACAAAGAATCGAATATGACTGAGATGTCAGGTTGATAGTAAATGTCCTTCAAATGTGTGACTGTACTAGTATTTTACCTCCATGATCTTCTCTCCGAAACCCAGAAACCCAGTCTAATTATGAGAAAAACATCAGGCACACCCCAAGAGACGGACCTTCTCCAAAATACCTGACCAATAATCCTCAAAACTGTCAAAGTCATCAAAGACAAGGAAAGTGTGAGAAACTGTCACAGCCAAGAGAGACTTAAGGAGACATGAAGACCCAATGTAATGTCGTGTCTGGGATGGGATCTTGGATCAGAGAAAGGATATTGGGTAAAAACTAAGGGAGTCTGAATAATGTATGGACTATGAGAAGTCTTTACACTATCTTTACAATTTTCCTATACATCTAAAAGTGTTGAAAAAAATAACAAAGCTTATTTAAAATATTTTTTTAGGATTTCCCTGGTGGTCCAGTGGTTAGGATTCTGCCTGCCAGTGCAAGGGACTCAGGTTCAATACCTGGTCTGGAAAGTTTCCACATGCCAATGCACAACTTAGCCCCTGTGCCACATATTCAGCCCAGCTGCCTAGACCCCCAGCTTAGCAACAAGAGAGTAACCCCTGCTTGCTGCAGCTAGAAAAAGCCCACACACAGCAATGAAGACCTGGTGCAGCCAATAAATAATAAACTTAAAGATACACATTTTTAATCTACCACATGTCTGCACCCTCCATCTTGTTACTAAACTCCTGGTTCCCTCCCATGAAGTCAAACTCAGGTCACACCAGAATGTTCTCTGAATGAGTTCACGGTTGCTCAATATTATCACTCTTGTGACCCTCTCTTTTTATGGGCAGGCACACTCATCAATGACCTGGGCGAGATTAATGATTGTTCCATGCTGACTGTAAAACAGATCTCCCAGCCCAGCAGTGACTACGGCTAAAAGGCTCACGAGAGGTAGAAAGAGCTGATCGTCATGCCAGGAAAGTTTTTGTGGTTTGAAGGGATACCCTTCCCAAGTACGGATTTCTCCCCTGAACTCCTGAGAGAGGTGCAGAAGAGTTTCCTTGTTAAAGATGACGATGTCTTACTGCTGACTTTCCCGAAATCAGGTAAGGAAGCAGGATCAGACACTGGCAGGCTGGGGCTGCGGCCCTCATTCTGCAGTAGACAGATGGGGCGTGTTCTGTATGCTGGCGGTGCGTTAGGGGAATAGAAACATGCGCTGATACCCCTGGTGTCCAGAGAAAAGGGTCGAGCCAGGCAGTTACACAGTCAGCTGAGTGCTCAGAGGGGGTAATCAAGGGCCTCGGAGGAAACCATGGGAACGAAGCCTAAGGCGGATTCGGCTGTTTGTAGAGAGGAACGGAAGAAGATGGAGAGTGAAGTCTGTAGAGGAAACGGGCTGCTGTGGTTTAGTCTCTCGGTCCTGTCTGCCTCATTGTGAAACCCCATAAACTATAGCCCGCCAGGCTCCCCTGTCCATGGGATTCTCCAGACAAGAATATTGGAGAGGGCTGCCATCTTCTTCTCCAGGCGATCTTCCTGACCCAGGGCTTGAATCCTAATCTCTCTGTCTCCTGCACTGGCAGGTGGATTCTTTACCACTGAGCCCCTAGGGAAGCCTGAGAAGAAGTAGGCTGCTGCTGCTGCTGCTAGGTCGCTTCAGTCGTGTCCAACTCTGTGCAGCCCCATAGACACAGCCCACCAGGCTCCCCCATCCCTGGGATTTTCCAGGCAAGAACACTGGAGTGGGTTGCCGTTTCCTTCTCCAATGCATGAAAGTGAAAAGTGAAAGGGAAGTCGCTCAGTTGTGTCCGACCGACTCTTCACAACCCCATGGACTGCAGCCCACCAGGCTCCTCCGTCCATGGGATTTTCCAGGCAAGAGTACTGGAGTGGGGGTGTCATTGCCTTCTCCAGAAGCAGAGGAGGGAGGTAATTTTATGAGATGATGTAATAGTGAATTAGCTCGATAGTGGTAGTCTTTTCACAATGTCACATGTAACAAATGAACACAAACACCTTAAATATTCACCCACTTTTTAAAATACAATTTAGCTTCTTGCTTTTATTATTACTATCGATTTATTTCGGACTGTGTTAGGTCTTCACTGCTCCGTGGGCCTTCTCTAGCTGCAGTGTGAGGGCGTCTTAGAGGTAACTTCTCTTGTTGTGGAGCCCGGGTTCTGGGGCTTCAGTAGTTCTGACTCATGGCTCAGTAGTTACAGCGCACAGGCTTTGTTGCCCCACTGCCTGTGGGATCTTCCCTGGTCAGGGATCAAACCCATTTCTCCTGCATTAGCAGACAGATTCTTTACCACTGAGCCCCCAGGGATGCCCTATTTCTGCTTTATATGAAAGAAATAATAAGCTCCCTGCTAGCAGAAACAAGCCTCATCCTGTTACTTGTATAATAGAATGGAGCAATGGAGAGTTTAGTCTTGCCAAGTTGCCCCTACTGTTTTTGAACTGAGGATGTGAAATATATACGTCCTTAATTTGTTAGCAATAAGTCAATAAAACAGGGTGGGAGGGCTGGGGTAGGGAATAAAACATAACTACCACAGCCAAGAAGCAAGGTAGAAGAAACGACACTAAAATGAGATCAAAAAGAGTGAACAAGGGGCTTCCCTGGGGGTCTAGAGGTTACGAATCCGGCTGCCAATGGAAGGAAGAAAGGTTCAATCCCTGGTCCAGGAAGATCCTCTAGGCTGTGGAGCAGTTATGCCCGTGTGCCACAACTACCATAGCCTGCAGACTCTAGAGCCCGTCCATGCTCTGCAACAAGAGAAGTCACTGCGATAAGAAGCCGAGCATCACTAGAGAGTAGCCCCCTGCTCAACCCAACTGGAGAAAGCCCGAGTGCAGCAAGACCCAGCCAAAGATAAATGTATAGATAAATATAACTTTTCAAAAAGGAGAGATTTTCCAGGAAAGGTATCATCATGGATAGTGATCAGGAATTGGAAAAGCACTTGATAAATTTACTGAACTGAAAGGATATGGATCATATATCTATGAGGGGTGGGGTCATAGAGGGACTGTGACTGGGCAAGAAGCAAGGCTGAAGTCATCAGAAGTGCTGTGGTAATGATAAGCCAAGGGCAATGGGAATCTGTTCAAAGGCCAAGAGCAATGGGAACATGTTCAAAGGATTTAAGCAATAGCCAAAGCATAGAAGCAACCCAAAGGTCCATTGACAGATGAATGGGTAAACATAATTTACTATCCACATGTTTAGAATATTATTCAGCCTTAGAAAGGAATGGAGTTCTGACACTTGCTACAACATGGATAAACTATGTATGTATGGAGTGAAGTGAAAGCGTTAGTCACCCAGTTTTATCCCAGAGATTCTAGCCCTCCAGGCTTCCCTGTCCATGGGATTCTCCAGGCAAGAACGCTGTAGTTTGTAGCCATTCCCTTCTCCAGTGGATCTTCCCGACCCAGGGATCGAACTTCGGTCTTCTGGATTGCAGGCAAATTTTTCATCATCTGAGCCACCAAGCTCTGCATGGTATGTATGACTCCACTTAAATGAGGTGTCAGAAACAGAAAGTAGAATGGTTGCCAGGGACTGGAAGGGGGAGAAAATGAGAAGTTGTTACTTAATGGGCAAGAGGTTCAGCCGTGTAAGATGGAAAAATTCTGGAGATCGTTTGCACAACCATGGACATATACTTAACCCTAGAGAGCTCTACAGGGCTGCCTGCTGGCTCAGTGGTAAAGAGTCTGCCTGCCTGTGCAGGAGATGTGGGTACAATCCCTGGGTCGGGAAGCTCCTCTGGAAAAGAAAGTGGCAACCCACTCTGGTGCTCTTTTTTTTTCTTTATTTTTAAAATTAATTTATTTAGTTTAATTGGAGGCTAATTACTTTATAATATTGTAGTGGTTTTGCCATACATTGACGTGAATCAGCCATGAGTGTACATGTGTTCCCCATCCTGAACCCCCCTCCCACCTCCCTCCCCATCCCATCCCCCTGGGTCATCCTGGTGCACCAGCCCTGAGCACCCGGCCTCATGCATCAAACCTGGCCTGGCGATCTATTTCACATATGGTAATATACACGTTTCAATGCTATTCTCTCAGATCATCCCACCCTCGCCTTCTCCCACAGAGTCCAACAGCCTGTTCTTTACATCTGTGTCTCTTTTGCTGTCTCACATATAGGGTCATCATTACCATCTTTCTAAATTCTATATATATGCGTTAATATACTGTATTGGTGTTTTTCTTTCTAACTTACTTCCCTCTGTATAATAGACTCCAGTTTCATCCACCTCATTAGAACTGATTCAAATGCATTCTTTTTAATAGCTGCCACTCCCGTATTCTTGCCTGGGAAATCCCAAGGACAGAGGAGCCTGGAGGCCTACAGTCCATGGGGTTGCAAAAAGAGTTGGATATAACTGACTGGCTAAACAACTGAACTGTAATTTAAAGATGGTTAAGATGGTACCTTTTATGATCTGTATACTTTATAAGAAGTTTTATAAGTCAGATTAAAATGATTGATCACATTTTTCCTTTCTTTATCTAGGAACAAACTGGTTGATTGAAACTGTCTGCCTGATTTACTCCAAGGGGGATCCCAAGTGGGTCCAATCTGAGCCCATCTGGGACCGCTCCCCCTGGGTAGAGACTAAGGCTGGGTACGAATTACTAAAGGAGAAGGAAAGCCCACGTCTCATCAGTTCTCACCTCCCCATCCAACTCTTCCCCAAGTCTCTCTTCAAATCCAAGGCCAAGGTCAGTGTACAGCAGTCAAGACAGTCTTCATCAGGGCTTCCCTGGTGGGCCAGTGGTGGTGGTCTGTCGCTTAAGTCGTGTCCAGCTCTTTTCAACCCCATGGACTGTAACCCACCAGGCTCCTCTGTCCCTGAGATTCTCCAGGCAAGCACACTGGAGTGGGTTGCCCTGCCCTCCTCCAGGGGATCTTCCCGACCCAGGGATTGAAGCTGCATCTCCCCTGTCTCCTGCATGTCAAATGGATTTTTTTTACTGTTGAGCCAGCAGGGAAGCCCCAATACAGGGGACACAAGTTCAGTCCCTGGTCAGGGAAGCTCTGCATGCCGTGGGGTGCAGCCAAAACACAAAAATATAAAATACAGATAGGCTTGAGCAATGCTTGTGAAACTTTAATTTGCCTAGGAATCTCTTGGAGATCTGATTGAAACGCAATTGTATTCGGTAGGTATGGGGTAGGACCTGGGAGTCTGTATTTGATGGTGACACAACCATACTGGAATACAAATGTGGAGATCATTCTGTAGGTTATGCTAGCCAGGTGTAAGCCAGAGACCAAGGGAAATGACAATGCCAAAATCTTAGAAAACCACGTTTAAAGTCGAGCTAGAACTTATAACTGTATTATACCCGGAATAGTCCTCCTTTGTTGCTCTAAAAAATAATAATAATAATTAGCCAGTCTTAACTAACTAAATATCTCCTGCCATTTATGTAGAAGCACCAGAGAGTTGTTCATATGAGAAGCAGCATACTTACATCAATGCCTAAATTCAGGGTGATTACTCTGCCTTCATGACTGGTTTTTCTAACCACTCTATGTTCCTATATCAGGCTGATACTTTGGTTGGTTGGTTGTCTTGGCTGTGCCACACAGCAGGTGGAATCCTATTTCACTGACTAGGGATCAAACCCACGCCCCCTGCAGTGGAAACACAGAATCTCAACCACTGGACCGCCAGGGAATTCTTTGGCTTTTTCTCCATTTTTATGAAAATCAAGAAGGTTGGGAGGGAAAAGGTTAGAAAATGACTTGATTTTTCATTATCCTCTTTTCCTCTTTCAGATGATCTACCTCGTCCGAAATCCCAGAGATGTTTTTGTGTCTGGTTATTTTTTCTGGAGGAGTGCAAAATTTGTTAAGAGACCACAGTCACTGGAACAATACTTTGAATGGTTCATCCAAGGAAACAGTGAGTGAATGTAAAATATGAAAGCTAGGGGTTGCCAGAGTCCTTCGTCAGACCTCTTTTTTTTTTTTTTTCCCCTTCTGAACGCAACCTGATGTCTCTACATCTTCCCAAGCCATGAGTATCTCCATCCCCATCGGAAGCCAGATTTTCTAAATCCATATACTGTCTTGTAGAGCAGCAGGACCTCAACCAGCCTTTTTGCCCCATCAGAAACTATCCTAGCTATTTTCTGAGCCTTCAGGATCTGTCTAATATGAGCACCGAGCACTCATACTATTTCCTCTACTCTCCTAATCTGTGACTTTCTGAAAGTCAGCTTCCATTGGCTTTCTGGACAATACCATTTTGACGTTTCACCATTTTTCAGATTCATCTTCTTTATTCCTTTATTTGTTTATTTCTGGCCATGCTGGGTCTTCACTGCTGCACGGGCTTTCCTCTAGTTGCTGAGAGTAAGGGCTACTCTTCATTGCGGTGCACGGGCTTCTCACTGCAGTGGCTTCTGTTGTGGAGCTGGGGCTCGAACTTCAGTAGGTGTGGCACGTGGGCTGAGTAATTGCAACTCCCAAGATGGAGCTCAAAGATCCCAGACCCAGCCCAGACAAACAAACAAATATTTTTTTTTAAAGAAAGAGGCTCTTGCCCGACTCCACTGTGCTGGATGTGGTTTGAGTCCTAGCTCGAGCTAGCAATAAACCCCTTTTTGCTTTTGAAAAAATAAAATAAAAAAAGAAAGAAAGACTCAGACACGGTAGTGTTAGTCGCTCAGCTGTGTCCAACTCTTTGCGACCCCATGGACTGTAGCCTGCCAGGCTCCTCTGGCCATAGAATTCTCCAGGCAAGAATACTGGAGTGGACTCCACCCATTAGCTGATGATTGGATTAAAGCTTTACTGAGAGAGGCTCTGTCCACCAGAGCAAGACACAGAGATGAATGATACACTGGAAGGAATCAGTAGCAGAATAACTGAGGCAGGAGAAAGAATAAGTGACCTGGAGGACAGAATGGTGGAAATCACTGCCACAGAACAGAGCATAGAAAAAAGAATGAGAAAAAGAAAATGAAGACAGCCCAAGAAGCCTCTGGGACAACACTAAAGGCACCCACATTTGCATTACAGGGGTCCCAGGTGAAAAAGAGAGAAAGGATCCAAGAAAATATTTAAAGAGATAATAGCTGAAAACTTCATAAATATTCAACCAAGTCCAGGAAGCTCAGAGAGTTCCAGCAGGATAAACCCAAAGAGGAACCCACCAAGACACACAGTAATCAAACTGACAAAAATTAAGGACAAAGGTCAAATACTAAAAGCAACAAGGGAAAATGACAAATGACATATAAGGGAAATCCCATCAGGTTTATCAGCTGATCTCTCATCAGAAACTCTACAAGCCAGAAGGGAATGGCACGATATATTTAAAGTGACGAAAGGGAAGAACTGACCACCGAGAACACTCTACACAACATGACTCTCATTCAGATTTGATGGAGAAATCAAAAGCTTTCCAGACAAGCAGAAGTTAAGAGAATTCAGCACCACCAAACCAACTTGACAACAAATGCTAAAGGAATTTTTCTAGGCAGCAAACACAAGAGAAGGGAGAGACCTAAACAAAACACACCCGAAACAATTAAGAAAATGATAATAGGATCATACATATCAATAATTAACTTACATGTAAATGGATTAAATGCACCAACCAAAAGATATAGACTGATTGGATGAAAACGTGGATACATGCACTTCCACTTACCACATCACTCTATTCAACCACCCAAATTGTACATAATTATTTTATATGGGTGAGTTAATCACATTTCCATTATGGACTGCAATTTTAATTGACTTTGACTTTTTGTCTGGCTATTGATTGTGAAAAACTAATAACTATCTTTTATTATTGTATGTAACTATTACTCACTTAACACCATTGCACCATGATTGATTAACAGAAAATAGTAGAATTCTGTATCACCAGAACTACCATTTAATAGAAAAACCTGTCATCACTTTTTAAAAATCAAGATGCCTATTAGAATTATCTTGAAATTTTTTGAAAAATACAAATGCCCAAGTTTTGCCTTTTTTCTCCAAAGCTCCAGATATGTTTCTAATAAGCAACCATGTTTAAAAACAACTGGATTTTATGCTGATCTTTTATCTAGCTTGTTTGACTTTTTCTGTATCATATTCGGTGATCCCATTTCATTTAGTTTATATTTTCCGATTTCTCCATCTCTTCCTTTTTTTTGCTGTTCTTTCTCAAGCCTTTATCAAGCATAGTAGAAAAGCTTTCATATACATATATGTGTGTAAAATATGTATAATATGTATTTTAGAAACTTATGAAGTTTTGCCTACCTATAAAACTTATAACATTTTGATCCCACTTGTTTGACTTAGTATGAATAGAATGCTCAATTTCTAATTTAAAAAAAGACTAGATGGGCAAAAAGCAACAAAGGTTTACCATAGAGTGCAGGGAACTATAGTCAGTATCTTGTAATAACCTATAATGGAAAATAATCTGAAAAATAATATAGGCATATTGTTGTTGTTCAGTCACTAAGTCATCTCTGATTCTTTTCGATCCCATGGACTGCAGCCTGCCAGGATCTTCTGTCCTCCACCATCTCACAGTTTGCTCAGATTTGTGTCCATTGAGTCAGTGACGCTATCTGACCATCTCATCCTCTGCCGCTCCCCTTCTCCTTTTGCCTTCAATCTTTCCCAGCATCAAGGTCTTTTCCAGTGAGTCGGCTCTTTGCATCAAGTGGCCAAAGTATTGGAGCTTCAGCTTCAGCATCAGTCCTTCCAATGAATATTCAGGGTTGATTTCCTTAGGATTGACTGGTTTGATCTCCTTGCTGTCCAATATGTATAACTGAATCATCTTGCTGTGCACCTGAAACATTGTAAGTCAACTGTACTTCAATAAAAGATATATATATACTAAGAAAGAAAAAATACAGGGAAAGGAAATCTTCAAGAAGACACGCCTGAGAATTTCCTCATTGATGAAATCTGTTTGAAGAACCACAAAGCCTTGCAAATAATTATTACAAATTAAATCACCTGGCCTCTAAGAAAGCTGTAGTAGAAAAAAGGAAAGAAAACCTTAAACCAGAGGAAAGACACTTTCCCAAAGAATAATGATTCCAAAAGCAACATCGAAGGCAAGATGATGGGGGGTAGGGGGACGGGATGTGGCAGGGAGGAAGCAAGAGGTGTGACAATCATGAGAATACACCTAACAACTAAACATTCAAAACCAATACAATATTGTAAAGTAATTAGCCTCCAATTAAAATAAATAAATTTATATTTTTAAAAAAGAAGAAAGAAAGGCAGAACATATTAGGGGTAACCAGAACGCTACTTCTCAGGTCACATGGCTCTCTGGACAAGGTCCCCTTACAGCATATAAAGGTGTATACAAAACCTGCTCCAAGTGAACGAGCCTTGTTTTATTTTATTGGGTTTCTAAATTTTTTGTTTATTTATTTTTGGCTACGCTGGGTCTTCCTTGCTCTGCTCGGGCTTTAGTTGTGGTGAGAGGGGCTGCACTCTAGCTGCAGTGTGTGAGCTTCTCATTGTGGTGGCTTGTCTTTGGTGTGGAGCATGGGCTCCAGGCGTGTGGGCTTTGGTAGTTGTGGCCTTCGGGGAATCTTCCTGGTCCAGGGATCAAACCCTCGTCCCCTGCACTGGCAGGCCGATTCTTATCCACTGCGCCACCAGGGAAGTCCTAGGCTATTTAAAGGGCTAACGCCCGATGCTGGATACCAGTCACAACAAGCATAAATGTGCCCTGCGCTGTGCTAGCAATTATGTCCACAGAGTGAACGTATATCTGGACCCCCGCTTTCATTCCGTGTGTCATCTACTCACTCCTCCTACCTCCCCTGTATGCAGTGCCATTTGGATCGTGGTTCGACCACACTCGGGGCTGGATGTCCATGAGAGACAAGGAGAACTTCCTGATACTGAGCTATGAAGAGATGAAATGGGTAAGATTGCTCTTATAATCAGCAAAGTCTCTCTCATCTTCCCTCCCTCTAACTTCCCTCCCTCTAACTTCCCTCCCTGCTTTAGCCTGTGCGTGGTCATTAGACGTAAGAACTTAGCCACCCGGTCCTCATTGCCCTGCTCTCCTTTGTCGTGTCTTCTTCATCTCACCTTACAATATCCAAGAGCTGACTCCTTGGAAATGACCCTGATGCTGGGAAAGATTGAAGGCAGGAGGATAAGGGGATGACAGAGGATGAGATGGTTGGATGACATCACCGACTCGATGGACATGAGCAAGCTCCGGGAGCTGGTGATGGACAGCGAAGCCTGGGGTGCTGCTGTCCACGGGGTCGCAAAGAGTCGGACACGACTGAGCGACTGAACTGAACTGAACAATATCCAAAGGGCTTTTTCCATATACTGAGGCAGAGTGTAGTGGTTTGTGCTCACACTGGTCGCTGGTTCTATCATTTCTAGAGGTGCTGATAACCTAGTCGTGAGAGGGGTCTGAGAAAGAAGATGGGAATGCGTAGAAGCAAGCTGGGTTCCAGAGATGGTAGGAGAAAAGTTAAGTCATAAAATCAATCAGTGTGATTACTCTGAGGCCAAGTACTGAACTGAGCAGTGACAGGCAGGAAAAGCGGGCATATGAACCTCAAAACCAATAAAGGTGATGAAACCACAGAGAGAAGAACTTTAACCTTTAGTGGTATCTTGGAGAAAAGAAAAATAACACTAACACCGGCTTTTGCTTCTATCTGAGAAACATTACTTTCCATCATTTTCTTCCAGCTACTTCTATTCAGTCCTCTATGGCGTCCACATGAATTTCTTTTTTACCAAGGAGTCTTTTGTAAATAACAATTTATCCCAGTAAATTGTTTTCTTTTCGCGCTCTCTCTCTCTTTTTTTTTCTGGGGGAGGGAGTGGTTTTTGTTTGCTTGCTCAGTGTTGCTTTTTTCCTTTTTCCTTTTTTCGATGTTTTTTTGCTCTTTTATGTTTCACTGCTGTGTGTTTTCTTGTTAGATCATAGTGAAGGCTCATGGAATAAAGAAAAAAAAATTTAAGCATTTTAGCTCTAAGAGGAAAGTCTCTGATTCAAAGCAAGGCCTTTCTGGTTATAAAACCTATTTTCTTATAATCTCCCAGCATCATGGGCCAAGAACTAATTACTGAGATAATAAATAAGAAGACATGGTAAAGCTCTCTTGTGTTATTCAAATGTTAGTTGTGAAAAACAGCATTATTTGGGCACATAGCCAAGGCTTGAAATCAATTCCTTAAATTTTGGTCAAGTTCTCCCTGAAACTCTCCTGTCTAATCCTGCTCATAAATGTCTAGAAGCCTTTCTAAAGTCTCTTTGGAAAACTCAGTATTTTCAGGTTAAGGTGTCCTGAATTCAACTATACTGAGAAATCCATCATGGTCCTCCCATCTTTTTTTCCCCCAGCTGTTCTCTAAGTCATTTTGTTTGTTTGTTTGTTTGTTTACTTTATTTCTTAACATTTTTAGCTCAGTGGTAAAGAATTTGCCTGCCAATGCAGAAGTCCCAGGAGACATGGTTCCATCCTTGAGTTGGGAAGATGCCCTGGGGGAGGAAATGGTAACTCACTCCAAGGCTCTTGCCTGGAAAGTCCCGTGGACAGAGGAGTCTGGCGGGCTACAGTCCATGGGGTCACAGAGAGTTGGACACAATTGAGCACACACAGGCACACTTGCTTTGCAATGTTTGCTGTACAGCAAAGTGAATCAGCTAAGCGTTTACACACATCCCCTTTTTTGGACTTCCTTCCCATTTGGGTCACCACAGAGCATTGGCTAGAGTTCCCTGTGCCCTACAGTGGGTTCTCATAGGTTACCCATTCTTTACTTAGTATTGACAGTGTCTGGGCATCAATGTCAATCTCCCAGTTCACCCACTCTGGACTCCTCCAGCTCCATCCCTACTCACGTCTCTACATTTCTTTCCTCTTTTGCTCTCCCCTCTCCGCCTGCTCTTTCTGCTGTCTCCCCCGCCCCCACCTCCTTTTCTATGTTCTTGCTGTTTCACATCATCTCTCAGATTTTCTCTTCTTCTAGGACACGAGGAGCACTGTGGAGAAGATCTGCCAATTCCTGGGCAAGAAACTAGAACCAGAAGAACTGAACTCAGTCCTCAAAAACAGTTCTTTCCAAGTCATGAAAGAAAACAATATGTCCAATTTTTCCCTCCTGAAGGGTGAATATCTAGAGGAAAATGGACTTCTTTTGAGGAAAGGTAAAAGAAAACGTTCCGCCTTCAAAATGGATCAGAAAATGTAGAAGTTATTCTTATGCTTACAACAGGGCACTAACCGTTGGGAGTAGGGACTGTTTGAATTTATCAACTTATATTGTTCGTCACTTGAAAACGTCTCTTGTGAGCCCTTATGAAGGCGTCTCTTTTTATAGCACTAAGGTGGACTGCAGGCGCTTGGAGAAAGATTTTCAGGCATAGCATGGTGATCAGTCTCATATGCAAGGCCATTCAAACTCTCTCTCTCTCAGAATTTAACATGGAAGCTAGCTCTTCTGCAAACAGTAGCCAGGTTAACCCACTATTCTTGCTAACTCGCCAGCTGTGACTGACCCAGAAAATAAGGACAGGATTGGGAAAGTTCATGTGTGTGTTACTCCTGGTGATTGAACATAGAGAAATAGCCTCAACAACAACAACACAAATGTATGAAGAACAGCTCAACTGGAAAAAGGAAAGAGGAAAGACTTTTCACTTAGCCGAGAGCCTGTCCTATTCTCAGACATTATAAAGCCCCCGTGATGAGAAATTAATCATGTCCATATCCTTGAACTCAAGATGAATGAACAGAATATACAGCATAGAGGGGGAAGAGCCAGTTTTCCCAGAATCCTAGAGTTCAAACAGATCGAGGAGGCGATCCATGCAAGGAAGAAATAAAATGGACTTCCTGGTGGTCCAGCGACTAATGCTCCATCTCCCAATACAGAGTGCGGGGTTCCTTCCCTGGTCAGGCAACTAGATCCCACATGCTGCAACTGAGACTTCAAACGCCACAGCTAAAGACCCCGCATGCGACAAAAAAAAAATCAAAGATCTGCAGGGCCACAACTAAGACATGGCACAGCCAAATAAATAAATACAAACAAACAATTTTTAAAAACCCAGAAAGACTAGTTAGATGTCTAATACAATAATCCAGGTGAGAAATGATGTTAACTTGGATGTAGGTGGTAGAAATAGAGGTTGCAAAAAGTAAATATTGGTTATATCAGAAAATAGAGTTACATTATTGCCAACAAATTATACACTGGGAGAGAAGAGAACAAGGGAAATTGTTTCAAGCAGGCAGACGTCTAAATGGGTATGACTGCCAGGCAGTAAAAAGCAACAAACCATTGGTCATTCTGCTTTATTAGCGATGATTTCCATGTCAAGCAGACAGAAGAAATAGATCAGGGCTTCCTTGGTGGTCCAGGCGTTAAGAATCAGCCTCTAGCGCAGGGGATGTAAGTACAATCCCATATACTTTGGGACAGCTGACCCCATGCACTGTAACTACTGAGCTCCTGACCCACAAGAGAAGCCACTGCAATGAGAAGTCCTAGCACAGCTGGAGAGTAACCCCCAGCTGCCGCAGCTAGAGAAAGCCAGTGACAGCAACAGTGACCCAGTGCAGCCATAAATAAATAGACGTGTAATTTTTAAAAATAAATAGAATAAAAGGTGTAAGAATGCATCATGTACTACTTAATAGCAATACACTTTTAAAAAGAAAAGCAATAGATCCAGGGAGACATGTAGTGGAGTCTTGAGACCGAACGCTAGATCTGATCGGAATCTCTCTTTTATGTTTATCAGGGATGACTGGGGACTGGAAAAATTACTTCACGGTGGCCCAAGCTGAAACCTTTGATAAGCTATTCCAGGAGAAGATGGCAGACCTTCCTCCAGAGCTGTTCCCGTGGGAATAAAGCTCTAAATCTTCCGGATCTTATGTGAATATTGATTTTGTTCTTCTGCCCTTATACATGTGAGTGACTGGGAGTAATTGCATAAAATCTGTTATTTCATGGTGGTGTTTTGAATGACCAAATCTCTGCATCTGACAACTTGACTGTTAAAATTTATCAGGGTACCCCCTAATTCACTTTGTGGCATCCGGCTTTTTAAAAATGTTTATCATGTTTCATTTCTTTCCTGTAGAGTGGGAAAGAAATAATATAACTATCACCTCCCCAATTATGTCCATTTTTAAATAAAAGTGAGAAATAAAATTACAAAGCAGATAACGCGCCTTCTCTTTCCATTGCCTGTATCTCTACAATTTACTATTACGATGACCTCGAAGTATATCATTTCTAACCAGGCATTATTATCTTAGTATATGGTGTTTGACCATAAACAATATATTGAATTTATGGAGGCTTTTTAAACCTAGAAAAGAGGTGTCATGCATAAAGCACTCATCAACTTGCCTTTCAACTCAGTATTTTCTGTTTGGGTGTTACTGCTTGTTGATTGTAAAACTCACTTGTTATTAGGTATTGAGATTTATAATTTAGTCACCTATCTTCCCTCAGATTAATTTGGATATCTTCCCTGCCAGTTTCTCCTGATTTAAAACATGGCTTTAGCCTCACCTATGGCCTAACCTTGGAGAATGTCAGATAAATGGATTTTTTTAAAGTGATATATACAAACAATGGGATATTATTACTGAGTCTTAAAGAAGAAAGACGTTCTGTGAAATATGGATGAACTCGAAGGGCATTCGTATTAGTGAAATAAGTCAGGCAGAAGAACAAATAGTGCGTGATTCCGCGTACATAGGGAACATAAAAGAGTCAGACTCATAGAAAAAGAAAGCAGAACGGTGGTTGCCAAGGGCTGGGGGAAGGGGACATGGGGAGTGTCCCTCATCAGGTACTGTCTCAGTCATACAAGATACAAGACTAGGTTCTAGAGACTTACTCTACAATGTTGTGCCTAGAGTTCACAACACTGGGTTGTGCATTTAACCCCTTGTTAGAGGACTTCCCTGGTGGTCCAGTGTTTAAAAATCCGCCTGCCACACAGGAGACACAGGTTCAATTCCTGGTCTGGGAACTAAGACCCCACATGCCGCAAGGCAACTGAGCCCATGCTCCAGAGCCCGGGAGCCACAACTACCGAAGCCCTCAGGCCCTAGAGGCCACGCTCCACAGNGAAAATAAGGACAGGATTGGGAAAGTTCATGTGTGTGTTACTCCTGGTGATTGAACATAGAGAAATAGCCTCAACAACAACAACACAAATGTATGAAGAACAGCTCAACTGGAAAAAGGAAAGAGGAAAGACTTTTCACTTAGCCGAGAGCCTGTCCTATTCTCAGACATTATAAAGCCCCCGTGATGAGAAATTAATCATGTCCATATCCTTGAACTCAAGATGAATGAACAGAATATACAGCATAGAGGGGGAAGAGCCAGTTTTCCCAGAATCCTAGAGTTCAAACAGATCGAGGAGGCGATCCATGCAAGGAAGAAATAAAATGGACTTCCTGGTGGTCCAGCGACTAATGCTCCATCTCCCAATACAGAGTGCGGGGTTCCTTCCCTGGTCAGGCAACTAGATCCCACATGCTGCAACTGAGACTTCAAACGCCACAGCTAAAGACCCCGCATGCGACAAAAAAAAAATCAAAGATCTGCAGGGCCACAACTAAGACATGGCACAGCCAAATAAATAAATACAAACAAACAATTTTTAAAAACCCAGAAAGACTAGTTAGATGTCTAATACAATAATCCAGGTGAGAAATGATGTTAACTTGGATGTAGGTGGTAGAAATAGAGGTTGCAAAAAGTAAATATTGGTTATATCAGAAAATAGAGTTACATTATTGCCAACAAATTATACACTGGGAGAGAAGAGAACAAGGGAAATTGTTTCAAGCAGGCAGACGTCTAAATGGGTATGACTGCCAGGCAGTAAAAAGCAACAAACCATTGGTCATTCTGCTTTATTAGCGATGATTTCCATGTCAAGCAGACAGAAGAAATAGATCAGGGCTTCCTTGGTGGTCCAGGCGTTAAGAATCAGCCTCTAGCGCAGGGGATGTAAGTACAATCCCATATACTTTGGGACAGCTGACCCCATGCACTGTAACTACTGAGCTCCTGACCCACAAGAGAAGCCACTGCAATGAGAAGTCCTAGCACAGCTGGAGAGTAACCCCCAGCTGCCGCAGCTAGAGAAAGCCAGTGACAGCAACAGTGACCCAGTGCAGCCATAAATAAATAGACGTGTAATTTTTAAAAATAAATAGAATAAAAGGTGTAAGAATGCATCATGTACTACTTAATAGCAATACACTTTTAAAAAGAAAAGCAATAGATCCAGGGAGACATGTAGTGGAGTCTTGAGACCGAACGCTAGATCTGATCGGAATCTCTCTTTTATGTTTATCAGGGATGACTGGGGACTGGAAAAATTACTTCACGGTGGCCCAAGCTGAAACCTTTGATAAGCTATTCCAGGAGAAGATGGCAGACCTTCCTCCAGAGCTGTTCCCGTGGGAATAAAGCTCTAAATCTTCCGGATCTTATGTGAATATTGATTTTGTTCTTCTGCCCTTATACATGTGAGTGACTGGGAGTAATTGCATAAAATCTGTTATTTCATGGTGGTGTTTTGAATGACCAAATCTCTGCATCTGACAACTTGACTGTTAAAATTTATCAGGGTACCCCCTAATTCACTTTGTGGCATCCGGCTTTTTAAAAATGTTTATCATGTTTCATTTCTTTCCTGTAGAGTGGGAAAGAAATAATATAACTATCACCTCCCCAATTATGTCCATTTTTAAATAAAAGTGAGAAATAAAATTACAAAGCAGATAACGCGCCTTCTCTTTCCATTGCCTGTATCTCTACAATTTACTATTACGATGACCTCGAAGTATATCATTTCTAACCAGGCATTATTATCTTAGTATATGGTGTTTGACCATAAACAATATATTGAATTTATGGAGGCTTTTTAAACCTAGAAAAGAGGTGTCATGCATAAAGCACTCATCAACTTGCCTTTCAACTCAGTATTTTCTGTTTGGGTGTTACTGCTTGTTGATTGTAAAACTCACTTGTTATTAGGTATTGAGATTTATAATTTAGTCACCTATCTTCCCTCAGATTAATTTGGATATCTTCCCTGCCAGTTTCTCCTGATTTAAAACATGGCTTTAGCCTCACCTATGGCCTAACCTTGGAGAATGTCAGATAAATGGATTTTTTTAAAGTGATATATACAAACAATGGGATATTATTACTGAGTCTTAAAGAAGAAAGACGTTCTGTGAAATATGGATGAACTCGAAGGGCATTCGTATTAGTGAAATAAGTCAGGCAGAAGAACAAATAGTGCGTGATTCCGCGTACATAGGGAACATAAAAGAGTCAGACTCATAGAAAAAGAAAGCAGAACGGTGGTTGCCAAGGGCTGGGGGAAGGGGACATGGGGAGTGTCCCTCATCAGGTACTGTCTCAGTCATACAAGATACAAGACTAGGTTCTAGAGACTTACTCTACAATGTTGTGCCTAGAGTTCACAACACTGGGTTGTGCATTTAACCCCTTGTTAGAGGACTTCCCTGGTGGTCCAGTGTTTAAAAATCCGCCTGCCACACAGGAGACACAGGTTCAATTCCTGGTCTGGGAACTAAGACCCCACATGCCGCAAGGCAACTGAGCCCATGCTCCAGAGCCCGGGAGCCACAACTACCGAAGCCCTCAGGCCCTAGAGGCCACGCTCCACAGCAAGAGAAGCCACCGCAATGAGAAGCCCGCATATGGCAGCTAGAGAAGGGCCCACGCAGCAATGAAGACCCCACACAGCCAAAAAAAAAAAAGATAAAAATAGATAAAATTCTCAAAAAAAATTTTTTTAATCAGTATACTTCATCATATCCACAAACTAAAGTAAGAAAATAGCATAAGTGTATCAACTGATGCAGAAACATCATTTAATACAATTCAATATATATCCTTTTCTTCTAATGTTTGAGAACCAGCAGTTTTTTATTTTATTTTATTAAAGTTTTGGCCTTACTGTGCAGCAGGCAGGATCTTATATCCCCCCACTGGGATCAAACCCGCAGTGAAAGCACCAGGTCCCAACCACGAGACGGCCAGGAAAGTCCTCCAGTACAGATCTTTTTACTTCCTCGGGTAGCTTTATTCCCAAGTATTTTATTCTTTTGCTACAATTGTAAATGGAATTGATGGCTTAATTTCTCTTTCTGATAGTTGGTTGTTAGTTTATAAAAATACAACCGATTTCTGTATATTAATTTTGTATCCTTCACCTTCACCAAATTCATTCATGGGTTCTAGTAGGTTTTTGTTGGCACCTTTATGATTTTCTTTCTACAGAATCATGTCCTCTGCAAACAGTGACAGTTTTACTTCTTCCTTTCCATTTAGATTTCCTTTCATTTCACTGTGGGGCTTCCCCGGTGGCTCAGATGCTAAAGAGTCTGCCTGCCATGTAGGAGACCTGGGTTCAGTCCCTGGGCAGGGGAGATCCCCTGTAGAAGGAAATGGCAACCCGCTTCAGTATGCTTGCCGAGAGAATTCCATGGACAGAGGAGCCTGGTGGACTACAGTCCATGGAGTGGGAAAGAGTCGGACACGACTGAGTGACTGGCACTTCCACTATTTCACTGTGGGTGAAGCCAGGTCCTGGGACTCGGGTTAGCCTACTGGCGGGCAGAGCTGTGCCCTGGGGTCTGGTGGCAGAGCTGTGTCCTGGGGTCTGGTGGCAGGGCCCAGGGGCTGCAGAGCAGGTGTAGGGCCACTGGTGGGTGGGGTCAGTTCTGTTACAGGGCCTGGGGTGTCTCGATGTTCCATTGACCTGCTAGCAGGTAGGACCTGGGCCCAGCCAGTCCCCGGGGAAATATGTGGCCTGCTAGTGGGTGGGCCTGGTCTGCAGACTGCGGGTCTGAAGTCTCCTTGCTCCTGTCTGGCCTCCTGGTGGGTGGAGGTGTGCTGGAGGCTCTTGTTCAGTTGCTTCATGATGTGGGAAATTTTCAACCGGAAGTTACCAGCTCCCTTCTTTCTGAGCTGAATGGGAATTCCAGATGCTTCTATCATTGTGGATGGTGAGGACACAGCCTGAGATGGTGGAGGGAGGTGGAACAGAGCCCGGGAGAGCTTGCTAGGGGGTGGCAAAGATTCCTGGATTCAGAAGGGGGTGGGGGGATCCTTGGGAGCACCGCCCTCCCTCCCCCACGCCCAGAGTGAGTCTGAATCTTATCTCCCCTCTCTTCTGTCCCTGAGTGCTCACAGAGACTCCCCCCACCTGGGCTCCTTCTCCTGGAATAAGCAGATTAGACTCCTGCCTGCCCTCCCCTGCAATGCCAGGGTTTGAGTGGGGTGGGGTTCCAGGGAGTCGTGTGTGTACATCCCCACCAGGTCTGTTGGATAATCAAGAGGGTTCTCATTACACCCGGCATTTTCTCTCCCCCTCCTCCTCCCCCAGCACTTCCCCCCGAGCCTGTCACATGGGCGCTTCCCTCCCAAATCTGATCTAATTCTCTCTCTGCTCTGCTGAGGCCGGCCTGGCCTTAAGAGGATTGAAACATTTGCTAAATGGGACCAGGCCAGGGTCAGAGGACCAACTGTGGGGGGGGAACTCAGGAGGCAGGGCTGCCGCTGGGAGGCGGTAAAGGAAGAGTGATGGAGAGACAAGACGACTGGAGAGGAGATGAGCTATTCCTACAGAATTTGGTAAAATCAAAGAAGGGGATAACAAACACTCCCTAGCTCTGTAGGAAACAGTGCTTACAAGATGACCTTGAACTTTATGAATTGTCAAATTATCAAGCCCAAAACAACATCCAGATAATATGTTAATATACATGTTTCAACGCTATTCTCTCAAATCATCCCACCCTCACCTTCTCCCAGAGTCCAACAGTCTGTTCTTTACATCTGTGTCTCTTTTGCTGTCTCGCATATAGGGTCATCATTACCATCTTTCTAAACTCCATATATATGCATTAATATACTGTATTGGTATTTTTCTTTCTGACTTACTTCACTCTGTATAATAGACTCCAGTTTCATCCACCTCATTAGAACTGACTCAAATGCATTCTTTTTAAAAGCTGAGTGATATTCCATTGTGTATATGTACCACAGATTTCTTATCCATTTGTCAGCCAATGGACATCTAGGCAGAACAGATTTTGAAGTAAAAATTTAAATTCATCTAAAATATCAGGTAATCACAAGACAAAGCACTAGAAATAAACCTACAGAAATAATAGCACTTAGTGGAGACTTTTTGAACACAAATGATTGATTGATAAGTAATATACCTAGATTGGAAGGCTCAGTATTTTAAAGATGCCAATTAGCTCCAAAACTATTTATGGATTTTATATTTCCTTTTTTTTATTTGCAAACATTTATTTGAGACTACAGGTAAGGATAGAGACCAGCAAACAGAAATCTCTAGACATCAAGGGAAGGTAAAGATTTAAGGCAATTTTAATTAAATTCCCTATGAGGCTGATGAAAGTCCTATAGCAAGTTCCCACAACAGTGAAACAAACGCTGTGAACAATAATTCCACCTCTGAATCGGAAATTCACAGAAATACCCACGTGCACCTCAAATGCTAACGAGGGCAGGGGCATTCAGAGCTTTGAGACCTGAGATGGCCTCATAGTGACACAAAAAAAAACGCCCCCTCCCCAGGCTGGATCAAGGGAGGTGCGGTCCCTTTGCGGACAGTAAACCAGCTGTGAAGAACAAGTCATCACGCCTTCCCGCGTCCCCATGAGCACCACGTGCAGACTCACAGGGCCCTCATGCTCTCTGGCCCCTCGGAGTCTGCAGGACTTTGTGGGGACAGATGACCACGACCCTACAAATTCGTGAACTGCCGGGAGCCTGTGTCATGCTCATCCGCAAAGCTATCTCCCATTTGGTACCCAGACGCCGGGGAGGAGAGCTCCTGAGATGAGAACATCAGGGCACAGTCAGGAAGCGGAGGATCTGAGCGATAGTCGGGGGCATCGGGGTCCTGAGGCCAGCCCGGGGCCGGGGCCGGGGTTGGAGCAGCCGGGCCGTACACGTGGGCGCCCTGTGCCGGGACCCAAAGGGCTGGACTGGAGACGCTGGGCTCCGGTGCTGGGAGCATCCCCGCGGGGCTGACGGGAGGAGGGAGGGTGTAGAATCCTGGGCAGCCTGGGAAACGGGGGCTCGCAGCTGTGGCAGCAGATTCCGGGGCGGGGGCGGGGGTCCAGGGGGCTCTGGGATCCTTGAGCACATCGCCCTGGGCCTGTCCTCGCTCCAGACGGGAGCGCTGGGCCCGGCGGTTCTTGAACCACACCTGGGGGGGGGCAGAGGGGACCAGGAGTAGGGGGTGTGAGGTGAGGGGCCCCGAGCTATCGCCTCTGCTGCGGGGAGTGGTGGCGGGGGTGGTGGTGAGGCTGTCCAGCTAAGAATCCTGCCTCCCCTCTCCCTCCGCCCCTCAGACCCAATTAGAGGCTCCTGGGGTTCAGGAGGCAGCAGGAAGGGGCGGAGAGGGCAGGAGCAGGGCTTGGGCATCCACAGGGCAGGAAAGTCCGCGGGGTCAGAGGCCCTGAGGGCTGGGCACCGGGACACCCTGGGGCGATGGGGGGCGTCAGGCAGGCCGGATGCCGCTGGCGCGGTGATGCAGCACAGGGTCGAGGTGGACCGGGGTCCAGCCCTGGGTCCACAGCGGGGAGACCCCTTGCTTGCTGCGGGACCCGGGGCAGCCCTGGCCCCTCTGGCCTCGCAGTCCCCAGCGGTGGCTCCGGGAGGGCGGAGGGGTGGCCCCGGGGCGGGCGGGCTCAGACCTGCACCCTGTGCTCGTCCAGGTGGAGCCTGGCCGCCAGGCGCAGGCGGTCCTGGTAGCTCGGGTATTCGTTCTTCAGGAAGGCTTCTTTGAGCGCCTCCAACTGCTCTTTGCTGTACACGGTGCGCTCCTGCCGCTGCCTGTTTGGGGGCGCTGATCTCCCCATGAGGCCTGACCAATGGGGAAACAGGGTCCCATCAGCCCAGGAACAGCCCCAGCCTTCCTGGCACCCTCCCCCTCCCTGGACCAGACCCTGGTGAGCGGGTGGGACTCAGGCCCCAGGGCGAGAGGAGAAGCCCGGGGCATCGGGAGTGAGGCTGTTGGTCAGACCCTGGCTGTCCGCCCTCCAGCCCTAACCCCTGCACCTCTCTGGGCCTCAGTGAGCACAGCTTGGAAATGGGCTTGATCTCAGCCCGTGGAGTATTTATTCCAGGACTCTGCCCTGGGAAGGCAGGCAGGACAGGCTCCTTGGTGACTCTTGGTGCTCTCCCCAACCCCCCACTATCTCCCAACCAAGTGGGGAGCCACCCTGACAGGGGACCCCCAATGACCAGGTTCCCTGCTCCTTCACCCCAATAATGTGATTCCACCCCCAAACTCCACTCAGTCCCAGGAGGTCAGACTCACTCATGACAGACTCGGGTTCTTGCATCCTCCTGCTGTTCTGCCTTCGGAGTTTGAAGCTCTGCTTACAGGCCTGGGACAGACATCCCGGTTTTATACTGTGTTCACCTTAGGCANAGGTTCCCTGCTCCTTCACCCCAATAATGTGATTCCACCCCCAAACTCCACTCAGTCCCAGGAGGTCAGACTCACTCATGACAGACTCGGGTTCTTGCATCCTCCTGCTGTTCTGCCTTCGGAGTTTGAAGCTCTGCTTACAGGCCTGGGACAGACATCCCGGTTTTATACTGTGTTCACCTTAGGCACACCTTAAGGGTCCTGAAACCCACCCTCTCTTGCCCCACCCTCAGCCTCCCTCCCTTGCAAGACAGTGATTAATAATCAGTTAATCCTTTTATTGTTGNCCTTCGAAAAGAGCCCCTTTGGGGGACTTCCCTGGTGATCCAGTGATTAAGACTTCATGCTTCCAAGGCAGGTGATACCAGTTCAATCCCTGGTCGGGGAACTAAGATCCCACATGCCGAGTGGTGTGGCCAAAAAAAAACTTTTAATTTTTGTAAAGGGGAAGCCCTTCTGTCCCTTTGTGGTGAATCTGATCTATTGATTCCCCAGCTCCTGCTAATCACTAATCACCTTCTGCCACTGGTTTTATCTTTTCTAGAATTTCATGAAAGTGGAATCATACTATATACACTGCTTAGAACCTGGTTTCTTCCACTCATTATTGAGTTATTCATCCAGTTGATTTGTACACCAGGAGTTCATTGCATTCCATTGCTACAGACATTCTCTAGATTCACCAGCTTTTTTTAGCCATTCACCTGTTGACTGGCATTTGGACTGTTTCCAGGTGGAGGCCATTATGAATAAAGCTGCTATGCAGGGCACAAGTACAACTTCAGGGGAAATGCTAGGTTAAGACATGCATTTAGCATAATGTCTTCAAGGTAGGCATCCAGCCTGTTCCCATCGTTTTGGTTGTTGTGAATAGCGCTGCTGTGAACACAAGAGCACTCTTTTTTGAACACCTGTTTTCAATTCTTGGCTCAGCTCGTAAAGAATCTGCCTGGCATGCAGGAGACCCCGGTTCGATTCCTGGGTCAGGAATATCCCCTGGAGAAGGGAACTGCTACCCTCTCCAGGATTCTTGGGCTTCCCTAGTGGCTCAGATGGCAAAGAATCCACCTGCGATACAGGAGACCTGGGTTTGATCTCTGGGTTGGAAAGATGCCCTGGAGAAGGGAACCGTTACCCACTCCAGTATTCTGGCCTGGAGAATCCCATGGACAGAGGAGCCTGGCAGGCTACAGTCCATGGGGTCACAAAAAGTCAGACACGACCGAGCGACTTTCACAATAGACTAAGGAGTGGAATTGCTGGATCCTATCTAATTCCAGAACTTTTTCCATCAACCCAAAGAGAAACTCTCTCACCCATTAAGCAGTTCCTCCCCAGCGTCCCCTCCCCCAGCAAACAGGAATCTGTTTTCCATCTCCATGGATTTGCTTCTCCTGGACATTTCACATCAAGGGAGTCCTTTGATATGGAGCTTTTTGTGTCTTGTTTCATCTGTGAATGTATTTAATACCATTGAGTTGCACACTATAAAATGATAATAATGGTCACTTTTATGTGATGTGCATTTTACTATACAAATAAACACTTATTGGGCTCTTACTGTGGACCAGACCTCAGGGCCAAATACTTAACAAAATGACATCATTTAATTCTCTCGAGGTGGGTCTCTCAACGTCTCACATTACTGAGGGGGAAGCTGAAGTTGGGAGGAACGGATTGCCCAAGGTCATAGGACCAGACGTGGTTGAGCCAGGCTCAAACAGCAAGTCTGTCTGACCTCATTAGTTCTGTGTTAAATACACACACACATTTTAACCCAGGATCCAGCGAACAAGAGGGGCATTAGAGAGATTTGATGACCTGGAGTTGGAGCAACAGAAAGGCAAAGGCTAAGGCTAAGAGAAGAGGAACGAAAGAACAAGTTAAAAACCAGCAGAAAGAAATGTGGACCTTGGAGTCTGAGATTTGACAGTCAAGAAGGAAAAGGGGGGAGGGGGGGGAGAGAGAGAAAAGAAGAGAGAGGGAGGAGATACGGTGGGAAAGAGAAAGTGACCAGAATGGGAGAAGGGCCGGAGGGAAGGTGGCGAGGATGGAAGGCAGAGGGGCAGGCGTGGATGAAGCTGCAGAGGCTTGGAGCCTGATGCGGAGGGCTCCAAGGATCCTTCTTCCTTCGAGAGCCAATTGCTAAGCACCTCCATCACACCACTCCCTTCCCAGGCTCCTTTAATCCTCACGTGGACCGCTGAGGCAGGAAGCACGATCACCACCCCCTGCAGCCAGGGGTCATAGCAGGTGGAAGCTGGCCGTCTGAAGCCCATATTCCTGCCTAATTGGCTTTACAGAGATGTCACAGAAAAGACAGTGAGCAGAGAAACCACATGGACACACCCATGCCCGCAGAGACCGACGTTTTTACCTCCAGGCCCCTCCAGGGAAACAAACAATCACCCAGACTTTAAGCAGGATCCAACGTTTTAATCATTTTCACTCCACAGGTGGCCAGCGCAGGGAGACCTGGAGCTCCAGTGAGTGGGCAAGGGGAGGACAGAGGACTTGACACAGACTGAGGGAGCCCTCTTGTTCTGTCCCCACTTCCTTTGACACTCTTCGTGGCTTTAGGAATCCCCAAGGGACAGCTGAAGAACCAGGCTTCAGGAGACTGGCCCAGGAGAAGGAACCTGGAAGCTCCTGAAAGATTTGACTCCTTCCTCTGTCTAACTTCTAGAGAACTCTCAGAAGACCCCAGGAAGTTGCGGGCGGGGGAGGGGGGGAGACAGGGAGGGGGCTCTTAAAGTCTTACTTCCATTGGCCTGTGTCTCTGGCCCCGCCTCCCAGATTCTATCACTGCCTCTGAATCATTTGCATAAGACACTCCCTCCTCTGTGAATGGAGAACTTGGTGAGGCAGGGAGAGACTCTACTCACACCTGAGACCCCAGCCTCCAGCAAAGAGTGTGGGAGCCTCTGCAAAATGCCTAACGGACACTGCATCCTGGCCCCAGCGTTTACACAGATCCAGAGCACAATGCCATCTCCTACCTGCCCCTCCCTGGCAAATTTTTGCCTGGATCGGGGGATTGACAGCCATCCCGCAGGTCAATATACAATGTCTTTCTCTGTTTAGATATTGCTCCCCACAGTGGATTCTGGGTCTAATGTCCCAGCATGACTCAGACCCAGGAGAGATGATGCGTAAGCCATCTTTGGGGGCTCTAGTGATCTCTGGGTGCCGCTCACGGTTCCTCCTGATCTGGCATCATCTGATGCCACCCAGTCTCACTTTGCATCGTGCCCCTCCTCCTGACCTTGCTTTCCGCCCTGGGGGCCTGGAGCCAGCTTGTCCTGGCTAGTGAGCACAGACTGTGTCTCTTCCTAAGTTCAGGGACCTCAGCCTGCTGCCTTGCCATCAGCCACAGTGGGAGTATTTACACCACAGAAACGGGCAACAATGACAAACCAGGATTTCCTCTTCCTTCCAGAGCCCGTTGTTAAGCACCTCCCAGCATACCACTTCTCTCCCACACTACTTTCTTTCACCCCTGGCCTTGTGAAACCCACCTGTGAATGGCTCATGGCTCCTGCCTCCCCCACCCAAAAATAAAAGAACTCAGATTGAGAAAGTAGGTGCCAAAGTACCAAACTTCCAAGAGTGTTGGAATGCCTGCATCCTTCTTCAGATTCTTACACTGCTTGTCTCTGTGGCCATGGGTCAGACTGTATTCAAAGGAGTACAGTGTTGCCCCGTGGAAAATTTCCCAGGCCAAGCTCTTTTTATGGTCCAACCCCACAATTGAAACTGAAAACAAAACCTCTAAAAGAGGGAGTGCGAGTGTGGGGTGTGGGGCTGCCCCCAAACCCATTGCTCTTGCCCCACCCCTGTCTCTCATATATTTACAGGTGGGAAGCCTGTCCAACCTCTTCTTCTCTTGGAAATAGCCACAATCATAGCTGGTGTACCCCAAGCAGCAACCGAGATTCTTCCAGTGTTTGGGTGAAGTTCACCTTTTAAAAAATGCTAAAACGAAAGAAAACAAAGGAGACGTGAAACAGGCAACTTGCCTTCCATTCTTGCACCAGATACACCCATTTCCAGTGTCATGAATGAACGAATGATGAAATGTCTTTAAGAAGAAACAAGAGGAAGAAAATGTGTGTGTGTGTGTGTGTGTGTGTGTGTGTGTGTGTGTGTGTAGCCCCCTAAACCTATCATGCAAACCTGACATCTGTGAAATCTGGAAAACTGCCAAACGAATTTCTGAACTTAACAGTATAGCTGGCCTAAAGGTTCCATCCTGGGGCTCCATAAAGTCTGTCTTTGGAATTTCTAGAAGGATCTCTACCCATGAGCTAAAGAAGTGTCCCCAAATGGAAAGTTAAGGACTCAAGCCTCCCTACCTGTTTGTTCAATAGCACTGTGATTTTCTGACCTAAACACGACCCCAGGTCAACTGCAAGTTTGGTTTAATTTCATCTCTGGGTGGATTCTCAGCACCAGTTTCTGGAGTCTGGGGCTCACGGTTTGAAATGCCGGTTGGACTCCATATGAGACCACCTTGAGGTTGAGAGGATGACTAAGACCTATCAAGCTCCCCAGGAGGAAAGGGGTGGACTGTGCTGGTCACTGGAGCCAAAGAGGCCGTGACTTTTGGAAGGACTCCTGCCACCTCCCCTGGGATGCTGTCCCAGGGCAGGTTGGGACAATGTGCAGAGGGGACGAGAGATGGAGAGAGGAGGGCCTTCTACAAGATCTGAAACTTCCAGGCACTCTGATCCTTGTAGTCCAGGGGGTCCATGGGGTTGTAGGTGAATTTCCAGGTGCCTGTGGGGTCCTTGAATTCTAAGCTGTCCACAGGGCTGTAGGTGCCATAGCTCTGGCCTGACAGGGAGGTGGGGGACTGGGTCAGGGAGGGCCCCACGGAGGGGCCTGAAAGGGGGCTGAGGGCCGGGCCCCCCAATGGGGGCACCATAGGAGACAGGTAGGGGTCCAAGCCACTGAAATAGGAGCTCGGTGACCCATAGGCTGAGGGAGAAGAGCAGAAAGCAGAGGCGGGGGCATAGGTCATGGCGTAGGGCGCTGAGGTCAGAGAGGGGCCCGAGGCCACTAGCCCTGCCCGCTGCGCCTCGGGCAAAGGGGACTCGGAGGCCGGACTCCAAATGGACACCGTGGCCACTGCCGTGGTGGGGGAGCCCGAGGGCCCGGGGAGAGGGGGGCTGTAGGAGTCTGAGATGCCCAGGGGGTCTGGACAGACATCTGCGGAGGACCTTGGAGATGTGCCTGCCTTCCTCTTGGCAGGACGAGCCTTGGCTTGCGCCCCTGGGGGCTGCTGCTGCTGTTTCTGCTGCTGCCGCTGCTGCCGACATTTAGCCCGGCGGTTCTTGAACCAAACCTGGAGGGCGAGAGGGGAGATGAGGAGGGAGAGTGGGCAGGAGGCCCAGGGGAGCCTTCGTGATGCCCAGGAGTGGTGATGCCTATCGGTGAAGCATGTCAGAGTTATCACTCTCCACTTTGCAACTGGCTGTGGGGCACTCTGGGGGCTTCCCAGGGGGCTCAGGGGTGAAGAATCCGCCTGCCAAGGCAGGAGACGCGAGTTTGATCCCTGGGTCAGGAAGATTCCCTGGAGAAGGAAATGGCAACCCACCCCAGCATTCTTGCCTGGGAAATCCCTTGGACAGAGGAGCCTGGTGGGCTACAGTCCATGGGGTCACAAGGAGTCAGACATGACTGAGCAGGTAAACAACAACATGGGGCACTCTATTCATCCACCACCCACCCAATTATTTACATACACGATTGTACAGCCACACACATACCATCACATACAATATGCACAACTGTACAGGCACACATGTGTGTGCACACACACAGTTACACACATATACACACATTCTTCCAGCCAATCATCTGTACATACCTACTATCACGTAACATACAAATAAACAATCTGTCCACCGAATCATTCATACATACATGCAGACATACAGTCATACATGTGTACATTCACCGTCTAATCCTATGCACACACATAACGACCATGCCTAAGCACAGTTGCATGTATATACACACAATAATGGGCTTCCCTGGTGGCTCAGATGATAAGGAATCCACCCGAAATGCAGAGGACCTGGCTTTGATCAAGGGAATGGCTACCCACTCCAGTGTTCTTGCCTGGAGAATTCCATGGACAGAGGAGCCTGGTGGGCTACAGTCAATGGGATCGCAGAGTCCGACATGACTGAGCAACTGACATGTTCACCTCACATACAATGATACATGCTTTCATCTTTCTGATCCTATGTACATATGCACACATATTATCATACAAACATATACACATCCATATATACAGCATACATACATACAATCAACCACACATATACACTTATCCATCCATGCATCCATCCATTCAATTATTTAATAAACCCTGTATTCTTCTGCTCCTTTGGGGACACACCAATGAAGCTGACATTCTACTTGAGAGAGACAGCATATAAATGAATAGTAAGGAGGGAAAGCACATAGAATTTTAGAAAGTGATAAATGCTATGGGAGAGCCAATTGAGCAGAGTAAGGGGGTGTAGCAGAGTTGGGATGGCGGGAAAGCTGCAGCTTCTGATGCCAAGGGCGGCGCAGGTCTCACGGAGACTAGAGGTGACTGGATTAGCTGATAAACAAAGACTTGAAGAGGGTGTAGGGAGTATGTCTTCTGGGTAGAGGGCACAAAGAGTGTTCTTGGTGGGAATGCTAAAGGAAGGACCAGGGGCAGTGCTCATGGAGTAGACTGAGGGGGGATGGGCATGCAAGAGAGGAAGCCAGCGCAATCCGGGGATGAGGGATTAACAGGACACTTCGGCTCTTCCTCTGTGACCTCTCCCTCTTCCCTTCGCTCTGGATCCCAGGGACCAGAACACCCCACCTGAACCCTGGACTCAGGCAGGTTGATCTTCAGAGCCACCTCCTCACGGGCATACACATCCGGGTACTGAGTCTTGGCAAACAGGGCTTCCAGCTCTTCCAGCTGGCTTCGCGTGAAGGTGGTCCGTTCCCGCCGTTGCTTTCTCGGGGCGCCTGGGGTGAGGACAGGAAAACAGGACTGTCGGGTGACCTGAGACCCTGTTCTCTGCATCTGCTGACGCAAGGTCCTGAGAAGGCATGGGATGCCCACAAGCCTCTTCTGGGCGTTCTTCTGCCCAAACTAAGGGGATGCTGATTTCCTCAACTTCTAGACCTACCTCACTCTGTCCCCCTGGGAAACAGGTTCTCCTTTTGCCTGTCCTTAGGGGGACCCTTGCCTCACCCCGAGGAGAACTGGCTTTACCTGTGTAAGGAGGTATATGAGTTTGGTTTTTATCCCCTTTCTAAAATTTCTTCTGCACTAAGACATTCACTTGAAACATGACATTTGGGATATCCAGCCGTCTGGGGATATCCAGTCTATAAAAGGGGCAGGACCGTAATGGTCAACTTAATAAAAGAATAATACCATCAAAAATAGAACGCTCCCTTCGCTAAGAAATAAAGCATCGCTGACAGACGGGAATTCCTCTGGGTCCCCCTTCCAGATGGCTTCCCTCCCTCACCCGAAAGGGAACCGCTGTCCTAAATTTCTACGAAGATCCGCATGCTTTCCTGCATCCCTAAGAGATGTGGGACTGTGCTTTGCTTTCACAGATGAGCCCGTTTGGGTGGTGTGTGGCCCTGATGTCACCCTTGTAAGTTCCCATCCTCTTCCTGAGGGCAAGGGACCCTGGAAGGTGGGGGCCAGCTGGGGGCGGGGGGCGGGGAGGAGGACTGAACTCACTTGGGTAGGACACAGCCGGGTGCATCAGATCCACACCGGGGCCACTCAGGGCCAAGGCGTTGACGGAATAGTGGGGCCCCGGGTTCATATACGCCATCATGATCTTCGGGGATGCTGGGGCCCAGGTCAGAGGGCCTGCGAGAAAAGGATGGGTGCTCACAAACGCCCCAGTTCATCACCACCTCAGTCTCTTCCTAGATATGTGACCTTGGGCAACTTATTCCCCCATTCTGTGCCTGGNTTCCTCTGGGTCCCCCTTCCAGATGGCTTCCCTCCCTCACCCGAAAGGGAACCGCTGTCCTAAATTTCTACGAAGATCCGCATGCTTTCCTGCATCCCTAAGAGATGTGGGACTGTGCTTTGCTTTCACAGATGAGCCCGTTTGGGTGGTGTGTGGCCCTGATGTCACCCTTGTAAGTTCCCATCCTCTTCCTGAGGGCAAGGGACCCTGGAAGGTGGGGGCCAGCTGGGGGCGGGGGGCGGGGAGGAGGACTGAACTCACTTGGGTAGGACACAGCCGGGTGCATCAGATCCACACCGGGGCCACTCAGGGCCAAGGCGTTGACGGAATAGTGGGGCCCCGGGTTCATATACGCCATCATGATCTTCGGGGATGCTGGGGCCCAGGTCAGAGGGCCTGCGAGAAAAGGATGGGTGCTCACAAACGCCCCAGTTCATCACCACCTCAGTCTCTTCCTAGATATGTGACCTTGGGCAACTTATTCCCCCATTCTGTGCCTGGGTTTCCTCACCTATAAAACAGCCCTCTGCTTAAGGTCGTCAAAGCGTCACTGGGACTCTGTAAAGCCAAGATCAAAAGCTATAATGAGCATTCTAAATGTAAGCTCTTATTCCTACTCTATCCTTTAAAAGATCTTCTGACCAACTCCCTTGTCCAAGACCTTGCCCCTCCCTGTGTGTTAGTGGCAGTCTCTCAGTCGTGTCCGACTCTTGGCAACACGTGGACTGTAGCCCTCCAGGCTCCTCTGTCCATGGGATTGTCCAGGCAAGAAGACTAGAGTGGGTTGCCATGGCCTTCTCCAGGGGTTCTTCCTAGCCCCTAGGACCTCAAAAAAGATGTTTAGCCTCACACAGAATCATGGCAAGTGGGGAAACCGGTTGTCTCAGTCTGCCGGGGATGGAGAGCTTTCTAGGGATGTGGGATTTCAGTGACAACTCTGAAAACTCCCAGACAAATCGGGATGGTTAGTGACCCCAAGGGAGTCACAGTCAAATGACAGCAAGTAATGATCTCCCGTGACTATTTTTGACCCATCAAGTTGGCAAAAATCAAAGAGGCTTGGTAACTCCAGGGCTGGCCTCAGAACAGGCTTCTTGTGTCAGACGGGTGACAGTGTGGATGGAACAAACTGCAAACATTTATCAAAGAAAAACGCCGTCTTTCCTTGGTCCCAGCAATTCGCCTTCAAGGTGCCTCGGCCACCTCATCAGAAGATAGGAACGAACAATACAACTTACATCTTTAGGTTGATGTGAGGGTCAAATGAATTACTGTGCATCTGATGCTTAAAATAGCACCTGACATGCAGCATGCTACAAAACTGTGGCGGTTATTATTACTTGCAAGCAGACATTTGCATAGCTTTTATGCTCGGATACTTCTTATGGGAGTCTAGTTCATTTACAATGTTGTGTTAGTTTCTGGTACACAGCAAAGTGATTCAGTTCTGTATTTGTTTCATGTTAGTTTCCATTACAGGTTGTTACAAGATAGTGAATAGAGTTCCCTGTGCCATACAGCAGGTCTTTGCTGTTTCTCTCCTTTATATATCATAGTGCGTTTCTGTTAATCCCAAACTCCTAATTTATCCCTCCCCACCCAAGCTAGGATTTTTAAAGCAGCATATTTATAATTGCCACAATGTGGAAGCACCCTATACGTCCACCAAAGGGGACATAGTAAGTAAGTTATGTAATTTAAGCAAGTTATGTTACGATTGTGGCACATCCGGCCAAGAGAGTGCTATAAAGTCATTAAAAACTATAATTCTCTGTGAATGGACTCGAAACGACCTCTAGTATATAGTTGAGGAAAGATTATCCTGGGACTTCCCTGGTGGCCCAGCGGTTAAGAATCCACCTTCCGATGCAGGGGGTGTGGGTTCGATCCCTGGTCGGGGAGCTAAGATTCCCACATGCTGTGGGGCAGGGAAGCCTGAGCACCTCAGCTGCTGAGCCCACGTGCTCTGGAGCCAGCAGGCTGCAACTGAAACCCAGCAGAGCCAAATAAATAAATTTTTAAAAAAGATTACCCTAAACTTAGCAATGAGACAAATGGTTGACAGCAAGTCACCTCCTGGTTATCTAGACAACCAGCCCAAGCATTAGTTCCTTTTCTAGGGGACTGGACCCTTGTTCAGCTGATTCCTCGCTAATGATTGGGATCCAGGCACTGACAAGTTCAATGGCAACTTTCAGATGTTTGGTTGCCAATGATTTGTCTCTGGGAGAAAAGATAACCTCAGGGTTACAGTTTTGCTGCCCGTAGAACCTGAACTAGTTTTGTACCTAACCTGACCAGTTCTTTTCACCACACCTTTTCTGAATAACAATATTAACCTCTCTTCCTTGAATTCTCCTTGGAAACAGCCAGTTCATGACTTAAATCTTTGTTTTTGCCTTATTACACGTGCCTAAAAGTCAGGTTTTTTTTTTTTTTTTTTATTACATTTTGGCGATACGGGGGTGTGTGGCTGTGTGTTAGATATCATATTTTACCAAATTATGGGCTTCCCTGGTGACTCAGTGGTAAGAGAATCAGTTGGCTAATGCAGGAGACACAGGTTCAACCCCTGGGTAGGGAAGATCCCCTGGAGCAGGAAATGGCTCCAGTATTCTTGCCTAGGAAATCCCATACACAGAGGAGCCTGGCAGACTACAGTCCACGGGGTCACAAAAGATTCAGACACGACTGAGCGACTGAACAACAAAAACCAAATTATACATGCAAGATATATGCAAAGGGGAAAAGTGCAGTGCTGTATATATTAGATATCATTTATTACTAAATTATATTACTATATATGTATATATATATATATCAGGAAAAAACATGTGTATAGCATGCTACCACTTGTGGTTTTTAAAGATATATACATACATATATTTCTGCCTGCCAATGCAGGACACTTAACAGACATAAGTTCAGTCTCTGGGTCGGGAAGATCCCCTGGAGGAGGAAATGGCAGCCCACTCCAGTATTCTTGCCTGGAGAATCCCACAGACAGAGGAGCCTGGCGGGCTACGGTCCATGGGGTCGCAGAGAGTCGGACACGACTGGAGCAACTGAGCACAGTATATATACATATATTTATGCGTTCCTATTGCATAGAACATTTCCGGGAAGAAGGACACAATATATACAGTAACAGTGGCTGCCTCTGAGGAGCTGTGTTGTATCCCTATCTTGTTTTACAGCTTGGATTACTTTTTAACCACATGTGTGTAGAGTGCCCTTTCAACAACAAAACCAATACCACCTATTTAAAAGAGAGAGAGACGCTCTCCAGGGCTCCCCATCGCCCTAGTTAGGATGACCTCAGGAGACCTCTCAGCCTCTCCAGAAATTTCCAGTAACTGTTCTGGGCCAGGAATGCCTCTCTCTCAGCCCAAAACCCCCTCTAACCAGCTAACTAACCTCTTCTCCTCCTCCAGGACACAGCTCAAACATAATTTCCCAGGAGAGCCAGCCCACACCCTAAACAGGATGTCACACACACACACACATACACACACACTTTCTCCTGTTCTTCAGGAATCACACGTACTAAATATGACATATTTATAAGTATGTTTGCCTGTCTGTCTCCCCTAATTCAGCTACCTGAGGATGGGGACTAGGAACATTTTAGTCCCTGGGGTGTCCCCAGCATGCTCAATAAATATTTGCAAAATAAATAAATGCTTAAAATTGGATGGTGTTTATGTGGGCTCCCACCTCGCCCTTCTCTCACCGCCCTGTCCTTCTCAACCCTCATTTGTGAGAGTTTCATTTATCATAAATAAAGCTCTGCTGTCCACCCAGTAAATATTTTCTGAAAACCAATCATGCTCTAAGGTCTAGGGAGACAATAAGAACTAAGACGCACAGCATCTCTGCTCTCATGGGATTGAAATTTGAGGTTCTGATCAGGGAAACAAACATCGAACAAGGAAATAGACTTTTCTTAAGAAACTCAAAATGCTTCCAGAGAGTTTCAAGAACTCCAAGGAAAATTAAATGGAGTAGTAAGAAATTAAAAGACGCTTGCTCCTTGGAAGGAAAGCTATGACAAACCCAAACAGCGTATTCAAAAGCAGAGACATCACTTTGCCAACAAAGGTCCATGTAGTCAAAGCTATGCTTTTTCTGGCAGTCATGTACAGGTGTGAGAGTTTACTTTCAAACCATGTTGCTAGAGAAGACTCTTGAGAGTCCCTTGGACAGCAAGGAGATCAAATGAGTCAGTCCTAAAGGGAATCAACCCTGAATATTCATTGAAAGAGCTGATGCTGAAGCGGAAGCTCCCATACTTTGGCCATCTGGTGAGAAGAACCAACTCATTGGAAAAAACCCTGATGCTGGGAAAGATTGAAGGCAGGAGGAGAAAGGGAAGACAGAGGATGAGACGGTTGGATGGCATCACTGACTCAATAGTCATGAGTTTGAGCAAGCTCCGTGAGATGGTGAAGGACAGGGAAGCCTGGCGTGCTGCAGTCCATGGGGTCACAAAGAGTCGGACACAACTTAGTGACTGAACAATGAACCACAAAATAAGAGAGTGAGGGGGTTTGAGGCGAGGGTGAGTCATCTGATTTAGGTGAATGATCAGGGAAGTCAGATGTCAATCAGGGCTGCCGTCACTTGAAGGCTTGACTGAGGCTGGACAGTCAGATTCCTTGGGGTTCATTCCTATGGGTGTTGGCAGGAGGCCTCAGTTCTTGCCACACAGACCTCACCACAGGACTGCTCAAGCATGCTCTGGGGAAGCGTGATCAGGGAAGACCTCTCTCTAAGGAGGCGACTTTGGGGCTGCAAAACAAAGGACTCTGCACCCGCTGTGAGAGGATCTCGGGGTAGAGGTCTCTAGGCAGAGGGAGCAGCAGGTGCAAAGGTCTGGAGGCTGGAATCGTTTCATCTCGTGGGAGGAGAACCAAGGTGTCCAGCGCTACTGGAGCAGAGTGATCAGGACGGAAAGTGGACTAAGAGTGGGTGGGACCTGATAGAAAGGTCTCAGGGACGCACGGCGTCGATACTAATCATAAAAGTAGAAACAACACATAAATCCTAAGAATCAAGAGGAGTCCTAGGTAATGACTGGTATTTACACCCTAGAGGTCTCCCTCCCACGGAGCAGGGCTGCATGTGCAACCAATGAGATAGTGTGGAAATGACAGTGTGACCTCTGAGGCCGGCCTTCTCTCTCTCTAGCAAAGCAGCTGTTGTGCCCAACATGCTTGCACAGTCCTGTGGCGAGGTCTGTATGGCAAGAACTGAGGCCTCCTGCCGACAGCCATGGGAATGAACCCCCAGGAATCTGACTGTCCAGCCTCAGTCAAGCCTTCAAGTGACGGCAGCCCTGATTGACATTCGACTGCAATAGAACGAGAGACCCTGAGCCGGAATCATCCAGTGATACTGTCCCTGGATTCCTGTGACCTCAGAAACTTTTGCCCTTTGTTCAGTCACTCAGTCGTGATCAACTCTTTGTGGCCCCATGGACTGTAGCATGCCAGGCTTCCCTGTCCTTCCCCATCTCCCAAAGATTGCTCAAACTCATGTCCATTGAGTCGGTGATGCCATCCAACCACCTTGTCCTCTGTCGTCCCCTTTCTCCTCCTCCCTTCAACCCTTCCCAGCATCAGGGTCTTTTCCAATGAGTCAGCTCNGCATGCCAGGCTTCCCTGTCCTTCCCCATCTCCCAAAGATTGCTCAAACTCATGTCCATTGAGTCGGTGATGCCATCCAACCACCTTGTCCTCTGTCGTCCCCTTTCTCCTCCTCCCTTCAACCCTTCCCAGCATCAGGGTCTTTTCCAATGAGTCAGCTCTTCACATCAGGTGGCCAAAGGACTGGAGCTTCAGCTTCAACATCAGTCCTTCCAATGACTATTCAAGGTTTATTTCCTTTAGGAAACTATACAACATCATAAATATGTTTTCAGCTGCTAGGTTTGGGGTTAACTCGTTACGCAGCCACAGATAACTAATACACAAGACTTCCCAATGCAACTCGGCACTGAGTCCTCAGCCCAAGCCTGGGTCGTAGAGACAGTATTACTATTATGTCCATATTTTATCATTGAGAACATCTGCAGCCTCGGGTGCTAGGACTTGCCTGGGTCACTCAGGCTGTGAGTGGGGACCACCTTCATGGAGGCCCTGTTCTCCCAGTTCCCAGCCTGGATCCCCTCTGTCACCTTCCTTTCCTCCAAGGACTGATGATATTTCATCAGACCCTCACGAGAAAAGGGAAACAGGGAGCCTGCTGAACTTGCCCTGTTGCAGAGCTTGGAACAAAAGCATCCATTTCTAGGGCTTCCCTGGCGGTACAGTGGATAGGAATCTGCCTGCCCACGCAAGAGACACAGGTTCGATCCCTGATCCCCGAAGATTCTACATGCCTTGGAGCAATCAAGCCCGTGAGTCGCAACTACTGAGACAGCGTGCCCACGAGCTTGTGCCTCAAATCAAGAGAAATCACTGCAGTGGGAAGCTCATGCATCTCAACAAGGGGTAGACCCTGCTCACTGAAGCTGGAAAGAGCCTGCGCAGCAAAGAAGAGCAAGAGCAACCAAAAATAAATAAAGAATTAAAAAAAAAAAATCCATTTCTACTGTCTTCACCAGGGAATCTGCTTTGAGTTGCCCGGCTAAGGGGGTAGTCTTCCAGGAAAGCCTAGATCTCTCTCCCTCCCAGGGATCCCCTTCTACAGGCAGGAAACCCGAGTCAAGCAGCTGATAATGATAATGACCTCCAAGGTCAAGGGTTTGCCCACTCTACAGATTATCCAATAAGCAAGCGTGTGGTGGACAAGACGGCAGCAAAGAACAATAAGAACATAAGTGATGTCAGACACCCACTGAAGCCCTTCTCTGGGTTTGGCAGCTAGACGAGGTGGTCGAGGATATCAGACCTTCCGGGACTTCTCTCCTCCAAACAGGCTTTGTGGGTCCCACCTCCAAGAGCCCAGACAACAACCACAGTGTCCATCTTTCATTGAGAATTTGCAGTGAGCCTGACAGCGACCCTTTATCATCCTGCCAGGCGAATTTCAAGGCAGTGATGTCTCACCGTCCCAAACGGTAGAGCTGGGAAGATCACTGTCCTTGCCCTGGGGACCAACCAGTGGGGCCTGAGGCTGTTGCTCAGGGCTCCTGCGGTTCAGCAGCTCTGGGGCCAGACTCCCCCCTGAGCAGGTGCTCGGACAGGTGAGGTCTGAAGACTCACACCCCTCTTGTGGGTTGTCCTGAAGATCATCTATGGGTGGCGAAATCAAGCCTTGGGGAAGGAAGGCGCCTGCCCCCGGACAGGCAGAGAGTCCTCCATCCGTTAGGACCTCCAGTTGGAATCCCCAGCTGCTCTGAAACAAGATCTCCAGGAACAATAACCCAGCGAAATTGGGGAGGTCTTACTGTCATCTCCATTCCACAGAGGAGGACACTGAGGCTCCGAGAAGCAGAGTCCCGGGCCCCATCACACTCCAGCAGCACAGCCAGCACCCTCCCCGCCAGCCTGCGCCCTCCCAACCACCAAGCTACATGACCTCAGGATGCGCCCCCCAGCCCCCTGGGGAGCTCACATGCCCATTTCTCAGGTGAGGAAACTGAGGCTGAAGGCGGTTCTGTCCATTTCTGAGGACACACAGGGGTGAGTGGAACAGTCAGGAATAAAACCCAGATATCTTGGATCTCAGAGCCTTGCCCTGTCCCCCCAAAATGCTCAGGACCCCCCAAAGTGGGNCCCCATCACACTCCAGCAGCACAGCCAGCACCCTCCCCGCCAGCCTGCGCCCTCCCAACCACCAAGCTACATGACCTCAGGATGCGCCCCCCAGCCCCCTGGGGAGCTCACATGCCCATTTCTCAGGTGAGGAAACTGAGGCTGAAGGCGGTTCTGTCCATTTCTGAGGACACACAGGGGTGAGTGGAACAGTCAGGAATAAAACCCAGATATCTTGGATCTCAGAGCCTTGCCCTGTCCCCCCAAAATGCTCAGGACCCCCCAAAGTGGGGTGAGGCCAGCCCTCTCCCCTGCACTCACAACAAGCCCAGGTCTGAGACGTGAGCTTCCCATGGCTGATCTGACTGGACCATGACAATAACTTGTCATTGTCCCCACTTTGCAGATGAGGAAACCGAGGCTCCGAGTGACCTCACACAGACTCACATGGCTCCACCTCAGTCCAAGCAAGACCTACCCCCCCAGCTTTGTTGGATCTCTGCAGCCCGCACTGGCTTGGTCACCCAAGAGCCAAGGAGCTGACCTTGTTATGTGGCAGCCTGGATGGGAGGGGAGTTTGGCAGAGAACAGATACATGTGTATGCAGGGCTGAGCCCCTTTGCTGTCCACCTGAAACTATCACAACATTGTTGATCGACTATACTCCAATACTCCAAATAAAAGTTTAAACATTAAAAAAGAGAGAAAAATCTGGGGGTCATGCTCACCACCCAGGATTGGACGTGGGGAAAGCCAGAGCCTCAGAGGACAGCGAGGTCCCCAAATAATCAATTTGCCCCCATTTCATCCCCAAACTATCGCATCCCCAGCACCTTGGGGTAGTCTCCTAGTTTCCCCTTCCTCCTTCCTGCTGCAGCCACAAAACCTTGCCGCTCGGTGTACATGTCTCTCCGATTCTATTTTGCTCATCCATCCATCCATCTATTCAACAAATGCTTAGGCATTCCAACCACACGGCGGGCACTGGGAGGAAATCAGGGTTCACTGGGGGAGACAGGCAATGAGTATATGAACGCACACATGAAGAGGGAGTTTCAGGCTGTGCTAAGTTGTAAAGAAAGTACAAGGAGATGTGCCAGGGAGTTGCCTTCAGACTGTGAAAAGCGCCCAACCCTGGGAGCTGGCGGGCTTGGTCATGCCGCCTCCCCAACAAGCCGCCCCTGAAGGAGCCTGTGTGCCATGGGCCAGCTTCTCCTGTCCATCCTTGCTGCCCCCGGCTGCCATATTTCCCCAAACGTCAGGACAGACACTCTGATCCCTGTACGACCATCCAGCCAACATACATTCCGGCTCCTCAACCCTGTGCCAGACCCTGAAAACACAGCCACGAATAAAATGAATCCCCATCCTGAGCCCTCCTCTCCCCTCTCTTGCCCCCACCTCCTCCATCCCCTTTCCTCGGCTGCTCCTGCGGACACTCACCTTCAGAGAGTGGGGACAGGGCTCTCCTAGGGGGCCCGGGAATAGAGTCATCAGACAGCAGGGGCTAAAGGAAACCAGTCCCCTCACATGGGGAGATTTTAAGCCCTGGCTGGGAGTGATGTCATCTGCCATGGCCTGGATCTCAGAGGGTAATCCTGGCCCCCGGTAGGGGGGACCCGACTGGGCGCCAGGAGGTGACATTGGTGGGGAGGGGGAGGGGCGCCCGTCTGCTTAATCCCCTCCTCTCCTCCCCCTCCCCGCCCCCCTCAACCATGACATCTTGGCAATTAGGACTGATGGGGATGAGAGGTCCCAGCGCCCTGGGACCAGGAGCCTGTACTCCTCAGGGAAGTTCTTCCTTAGGTCTAACTGGAGTCCCTCGAGCTTTGGCTGTTGTTCCATCAAAGAGGAAGGAGAGCAAGGTGGGGTGTTCTGAAAGATCATTCGAGAAACGAGGGGCGCGGGGCTTTCAGGCTCCCTCTCCTGGGTCGCCCTTTCTCCCCCCAGCAGTCTATCTGTCCGCTAAGTCATCTCTGCCCGGCCCCGTTTCCCGCTCTGCCTCAATCTCCTTTTTTCTTCTTTGCCTCGGCTTCCGTCACTTGTTGCTCTTCAGTCGCGCAGTCGTGTCTGACTCTGTGGCCCCGTGGACCGCAGCACGCTAGGCTTCCCAGTCCTTCACCTTCTCCCTGAGTTTGCTCAAACTCAAGTCCATTGCGTCGGTGATGCCATCCAACCACGTCTATAGCTCTTCGATACCAACATCTCCCGTTTCCTCTCCCCCGACCCCAGCTCTCTCCCTGTGCCATCTCCGTCTCCATCTGGCNACGCCAGGCTTCCCAGTCCTTCACCTTCTCCCTGAGTTTGCTCAAACTCAAGTCCATTGTGTCGGTGATGCCATCCAACCACGTCTATAGCTCTTCGAAACCAACATCTCCCGTTTCCTCTCCCCCGACCCCAGCTCTCTCCCTGTGCCATCTCCGTCTCCATCTGGCCCTCCCTTCCTCCATGCCTTGCATCTTTGATTGGGGTTTCCGTGCCTCCATGTCTTTCTGCTCTGACCCTCAAGGCTCCTGCCAGTCTGCCTGAGTACCCCCTCTCTCATTCTTCAGCGCTGGGGCCCTCTGCTGCTTTCATTGAGTCATCTGTCTGTCTTGGTCCCTCCTGCCGTCTCTCTCATTCTGAGTTCCTGGTCCCGTTTTGATCTTGATTTCTGTCCTTCTCTCTGTGTGTCTACAAGCATATGGGTTTCCCAAGTGGCTCAGATGGGAAAGATTCTACCCGCAAGGTGGGAAACCCACGTTCAATCCTTGGGTTGGGAAGATCCCCTGGAGAAAGGAAATGGCAATCCACTCCAGTATTCTTGCCTGGAGAATTCCATGGACATAGGAGCCTGGCTACAGTCCATGGGGTTACAAAGAGTCAGACACGACTGAGCAACACACACACACACACACACACTTGCCTCTCTGTGACTCCAGTGTCTCCCCCACCCCACCAGGACCTCTGTCTTTTATCCAACCTCTTAAACGTCAATTTCTGTCCTTCTCTCTCTGCCCTGTCCTGATTCTTGCTTTCCTTCTCTCTAGTTCCCCCTCCATTTCTTTCTCCCTATCATGATACCTTTCTTGATCTGTACTTCTGACTCTCCTTGTTTCTGCCTCTGAATTTTCTCCTCTCTGTCCTTTTCTGGGTGTGTGTGTGTCTGTGTCTCTCTCTGGATATAAATATCTCCCTGAGCTCCTGATCCCACGAGGGTCTGTTTTCCATCCCAATGTATTCCAACACCTACCTATATGCGTGCGTGAGATCTCAGTAATCCCGCCTTGTGGCTGGGTCATTGTGTCTCACCATAAGGGGCCCTTTCTTCCTTCACCCACCCCCAACCCCCTGCCAGGAGAGATTAAGGCCAGCAGCCTGGCTGGGGAATCAGGACCCAGCTCATTAGCTTGAGCCAGGGGTGACAGGGAGAGAGGGAGGGGCCACCTGACCCTCACTGACCGGCCAAAAGGCTACTGATGGGAGGACCTAGTCCTGTAACAGACTCTCCTGGCCCACCGGAGAGGGGAAAGAAAGCTGGTCATCAGAGAGAGGAAGGAAGAACAGGTCCTCCGGGACTGCCCTGGAGGCCCAGGATTCAAGAATCTGTGCCTCCACCACAGGGGCACATGTTCAATCCCTGGTCTGGGAACTAAGAGCCCACACAAGGGGCTTCCCTGGTGATTCAGTGATGGAGAATCCACCTGTCAGTGCAGGAGACACAGTTCAACCCCTGGTCCGGGAAAATCCCAGAGCAACTAAGCCCATCCGCCACAAATACTGAGCCTGCGCTCTGGAGTTCACGCTCCACAGCAAGAGACGCCACCGCAACTAAAGAAAGGCCCTCGCAGCAACAGAGATCCAGCACAGCTAAATTAATTATTGGTTTTTTTTTTTAAAAGATCCCATATTAAAAAAAAAAAGAAAAGAAAAAGGAACAAGTCCTCAAACGCCCCCAGGAGGTGTCAGCTCCTTTTATCACTTCCCCCCAATTTTCCCACCCAGAGTCCCACCAGGCTGGGTAGGTGTGGGCAGGTGGGTTTCAGGTCACGCAGGGGGTTCTGGGATGTCAATTAAGCTGAGTCTAAACCTGGGCTACTTCTCCCTTGAGGCAAATAGCTTTCTTTTCTCATCTACACCCAGAAGAAAACTTTGGCAATCAGCCTTGCCTTCTCCTTTGTTTTCCTCAGCATGCCCCTCCTCTTCACACACAGATCAGATCCACCCATAAATCCTGTCATCTCTTCTTTCAACTAACTGTCCAGCTAAAACTTACAAAACACTGCTGGGAGAAAGGAAACAAGTCTCAAGTCAATAGTGACATATGGGCTTCCCTAGTGGCTCAGATGGTAAAGAATCTGCCTGCAATGCAGAGGACCCAGGTTCGACCCCTGAGTTGGGAAGATCCCTTGGAGAGGGGAGAAATGGCAGCCCACTCCAGTATTCTCGCCTGGAGAATCTCACGGACCGAGAAGCCTGGTGGGCTACCCTCCATGGGGTCCCAAAGAGTTGGACACGACTAAGTGACTAAACACACATGCCAGGAATGACAAAGATCAAAGATGTATTTCTTGGGACTTACTTTTCTGGTGGTCCAGCGGCTATAGTCAGCCACAGAGTCGACATATGGTGACATATAGTCTGCCCTCCTAGAAAAAAAGGAGAAATATTCTCTTGACCTCAAGAAGCAGGCAAAGGTTTCTTGAATGGGACATGGACAGCAGTAACCACAGGGGTGGGGGAAGGGAGGGAGCAAAGATGGACTCCTGTGGCTGATGGATGCCTGGCAGAAACCAGCACAATGTTGTAAAGCAGTTGTCTTCCAATTCTAAAAAATCTTTTCAAAAATTAGACTTAGTTAGGATGGGGAACTTCTACCCTTCAAAAAACTTCAAGTTAAGGAAAATCCTAGCTACAATCTGTTAGAAGATATTTGCAAAACCGTATAGCTGGCAAAGAACGTGTATCCCGAATACATAAGGAAGACTCCAACTCAGTAATAAAAGAGCTGAAAGAGACCCTGCACAAAATATATACAAATGGCCAATAAGGGCACAAAGATGTTCTTTGTCTTTGAAGAAAGAAACACACACACACACACACAAGGAGATACTACACATAACCACCAAAATGGTAACAAAGAAAAAGATCAACACCACAAATGTTGGTGAGGTTGTGGAACAACTGAGAACTCTTGTACTTTCTGGTGGGAATGGCATGATCCCACATTGGAGTACGACTTGGCTGTTTTCTTAAGATGAGTTATTTTAACCTCAGAAGTAGATCCACTTCTAGGTATTTATCCAAAAGAATGAAAACGTATGTCTGCCATAAGACTTGTACAGAAATGTTCATGGAAGCTGTTTTCATGTCCCAAGTCCCAAATGGAAAACAGCCAAATGTCTTACTGAGCTGTAAAAAGAACAGACTGTGACATAGCCGTGAGATGGAATATTACTCAGCAATGAAAAAGAGGCAATCTATGACATGTACAACATCATGGATGATTCACAAAATCTTATGTTGGGTGAAAGAAGCCAAATGCAAATATCTTTATTTATTTGGCTGCACCTTATCTTATTATGGCACAAAGGATCTTTAATTGCTGCATACAAACTCTTAGTTGCAGAATCTAGTTCCATAACCAGAAATCAAACCCCTGTCCCCTGGATTCGTAGTATAGTCTTAGCCACTGGACTACCAGGGAAATCCCCAAAATATCTTTAACCTTTGTCATTCCTGGCATGTGTTAGTCACTTCAGTTCAGTTCAGTTCAGTCGCTCAGTCTTGTCCGACTCTTTGCGATCCCATGAATCGCAGCACGCCAGGCCTCCCTGTCCATCACCAACTCCCAGAGTTCACTCAGACTCACGTCCATCGAGTCAGTGATGCCATCCAGCCATCTCATCCTCGGTCGTCCCCTTCTCCTCCTGCCCCCAATCCCTCCCAGCATCAGAGTCTTTTCCAATGAGTCAACTCTTCACATGAGGTGGCCAGAGTACTGGAGTTTCAGCTTTAGCATCAATCTTTGCAATGAACACCCAGGACTGATCTCCTTTAGGNCGGTCATCCCCTTCTCCTCCTGCCCCCAATCCCTCCCAGCATCAGAGTCTTTTCCAATGAGTCAACTCTTCACATGAGGTGGCCAGAATACTGGAGTTTCAGCTTTAGCAAATTCCTTCCAAAGAAATCCCAGGGCTGACCTCCTTCAGAATGGACTGGTTGGATCTCCTTGCAGTCCAAGGGACTCTCAAGAGTCTTCTCCAACATCACAGTTCAAAAGCATCAATTCTTCGGTGCTCAGCCTTCTTCACAGTCCAACTCTCGCATCCATACATGACCACAGGAAAAACCATAGTCTTGACTAGATGGACCTTTGTTGGCAAAGTAATATCTCTGCTTTTTAATATGCTATCTAGCTTAGTCATAACTTTCCCTCCAAGGAGTATCTTTTAATTTCATGGCTGCAGTCACCATCTGCAGTGACTTTGGAGCCCCCCAAAAATAAAGTCTGACACTGTTTCCCCATCTATTTCCCATGAAATGATGGGACCAGATGCCATGATCTTAGTTTTCTGAATGTTGAGCTTTAAGCCAGCTTTTTCACTCTCCTCTTTCACTTTCATCAAGAGGCTTTTGAGTTCCTCTTCACTTTTCTGCCATAAGGGTGGTGTCATCTGCCTATCTGAGGTTATTGATATTTCTCCTGGCAATCTTGATTCCAGCTCATGTTCAACTCTTTGGGACCCCATGGAGTGTAGCCACCAGGCTTGTCTGTCCGTGGGAATCTCCAGACAAGGATACTGGAGTGGGTTGCCATTCCCTTCTCCAAGGGATCTTCCCAACCCAGGGATCGAACCCAGGTCCTCTGCATTGCAGGCAGATTTTTTACTGAGTCACTAGGGAAGCCTATTCCCTGGAGCTCCTAAAACCTTTAGGATTTCTTGTGAGAAGATAAACAAAGATGCTTTTTGTTATGTTAATGAGACACCCTTCAGAAAGCCTTAGGTGACTCAAGGATGGACTGATTGCCTGGGGAAACAATCTTGGGATTAAAGGATTAAAATTTCAGTCCCTTCCACCTCACTCCCACTCTCCACCCAACTACCCCCTCCTGGGATGTAAAAAGAGCTAAAGATTGAGGTCAACTGCCAGTGACCAAGGATTTCATCAATCATGCCTATATAATGAAACATCCATACAGCCCCACAGGATGGGGGTCCAAGAGCTTAACAGCTGGTGAACTAGGATACAACTCTGTTAGTCCCTTCAGTCATGTCCGACTCTCTGAGACCCCATGGACTGTAGCCTGCCAGGTTCCTCCGTCCATGGAATTCTCCCAGCAAGAATACTGGAGTGGGTTGCTGTTCCCTTCTCCAAGGGATCTTCCCAGCCCAGGGATCAAACCTAGGTCTCCTGCATTGCAGGCGGATTCTTTACCTTTTGAGCCACCAGAGTAGCAGATTCCAAACCCCAGAATACAGAGGACAGAAGCTCCTGTGCTTGGGAGCCTTTAGATCTCATCATCTGTCCAGTCACGTCATGTCCAACTCTGCGACCCCGTGGACTGCGGGCTCATCTCTCCTCCACCATCTCCCAAAGTTTGCTCAGATTCACATCCATCGAGTTGGTGATGCTATCTGTCTCTTCCTCTACTGCATCTGGCCGTTAAAATCCTTTCATAATAAAGTGATAATTTAGCGAGTGTTTTCCAGAGTTCTGTGAGCCCACTCTAGCAAACTAATGATTTCCAAGGAGGGGATCATGGGAATATCCAATTTATGACTGGTTGGTCGGGAGGCACAGGTGACTATCTGGACTTGAAATTGATGTCTGAAGGGGAGGAGGGCAGCCCTGTGAGACTGAGACTTAACCTCTGGCATCTGACCCTGTCTCTAGGTAAGTCGTGTCAGAACTGAGTTCCTTGCTTGGTAATGTTGGAAGACACACTCTGAGCTGTATAATTCCAAACTTCAAGAACAACATATCTGATTTTTAAAAAGGAGAATAAAATTGAATTGCCATGAGACTTATGAAGAACAAAAACTGAAACAAAAACCTCATTATCATTTAGTCATTAAGGAAATTAACCCTAAAATCACAATAAATGACCAATAAACTTTCCCCAAAAAGAGAGAAAAAAACAACAAAAAAATTTTTTTTAATCAGAAAATCACTGCCAGGGCTGGCACATGTGTGGATAGAGAGTGGAGAGTGACTGGTTCATGGACACAGACAGGATTTCTTTGGGGGATGATTAAAATATTCTGAAATTAGATCATGGTGATGGTTGCACAATCTTGAGAAAATTCTATAGAAACACCACCCACGTGTATACTCACAATGGGAATTTTATGGTATGTAAATTTGATCTCAAATTTTTTAAAAAATCAGAAAAGGCAGCTGCCTGGAGAGGAAGCACGGCCTGCAAACTGGCCTGAGGAAACTTTGGGGAGGCTACAGACGTTCTCCATCTTGACAGCATGCCAAGAGTAAGCCTCTGTCAAATCCGTCAAGCTAATCACTTAAAATATATGCATTTTCTTGTACGTGCATTGTGCCTTGGGACTTCCCTGGTGTCCCAGTGGCTAAGACTCCACTCTCCCAATGCAGGGGACCCAGGTTCGAGCCCTGGTCAGAGAACTAAGATCCCACATGCCGCTAAGAAGACCAAAGACCCCCTGTGCCACAACCAATACCCAGTGCAGCCACAAAAATGCGCCTGTGCTTTCCCACCCCGTGGACTGAAGCCCACCAGTCTCCTCTGCCCATGGGTTTCTCCAGGCAAGAATACTGGAGTGGGTTGCCATGCCCTCCTCCAGGGGATCTTCCCAACCCAGGGATCGAACCCAGGCCTTTTGCATTGCAGGTGATTTTTTTACCATCTAAACCACCAGGGAAGCTCAATAATTTTTAAAATTGTGCCTTGACTTAAAAAATATATATATTGGAGGGAAATATTATCTCCAATCTAACTTTTTCTCACTCCATGGTCTACTTGTAGCCTAGACAAGGATGATTGCAGAAGCTTCTTTTCGCAGCCCTATGGCCTCAGGCTCCATCAGTTCTCTGCTCAGGATCACAATTAGAAGACAATCCACCCTGTGCCCATCTCTGTGTGGACAGACTCCTAATCACTCACTCCCCCTCCACGACCCCTGGCTATTCTTTCTGTCCTGGCAGTTAGTCAAGCACAAGGAAGGAGCCCAGAAGGCGAGAGGGGCACCCACAAGAGACAGGGTCTCAAGACAGCTGGCAGTGAAGAGCAAGTTCAGTTCAGTCGCTCAGTCGTGCCTGACTCTTTGCAACCCCATGAACCGCAGCATGCCAGGCCTCCCTGTCCATCAGCAACTCCCGGAGTCCACCGAGAAACTGAGGGAGAGTACAGGACTGAGAGATACAGTGAGAGGAGAGCTACAAAGAGGAAATAAATATCCACTCATTACAATGATGGAATGACCAAGACAGAGAGACACAAAAGAGAAAGAATCTTGGTGTCTGTCAAGGAACGTCAAGGGCCCAGGACTGCAGTGGGAGCAAAGGGCGTTAGACCGTGGGGGTGGCCCCAGGTGGTGTGAGGCCCTTGCTTCAAGTCACTGATGGGTTTCAGTCTTGGCTCAACCACACGCCTGAGGGCTCCTCACACCTGCACCCCTTTAGCTGCCTAACACACTCACGCCATTTTATTTTCTGCAAAACTCTTATCACTGCCTTTGGATGTAGTACTTCCTGCCTGTCCAGGGGCAGGCGTCTTCCCCCGCGCCCCGCCCCCAGGCTTGGTTTCTCCAGTTGTAGATTTTTCCAGGACAACCCACAAGATGGGTGTGAGCCTCCAGATCTCACCTGTCCAAGCACCTGCTCAGGTGGGAACCTGGACCGGAGCTGCTGAACCGCAGGAGCCCCAAGCAACAGCCTCAGGCTCAACTGGTTGGTCCCCAGGGCAAGGACAGACGGTGATCTCCCTGGCTCCACTGTTTGGGACTATGAAACATCATTGCCTTGAATTTCACGCAGGTTGCAGAAGACTTAGACAGGTATTTCAAAAATGAAGTAGCAAATGGCTCGTGAACTCACTACACAGAATGACTTTTCATCAGTCATCAGGGAAACGGAAATTAACACCTCACAGTGATGCTTCTATGTCCCCTCAGGATGGCTAAAAGGGAAAGCTGACAATAATATGTGTTAGAGAAAGACATATGTGAGTGTACTATTACATATATCATAATTCTACATTATAGATCACTTGACATAGTACAAATACTACACTTATACATTTGCATGTGTGTGTGTGTGTGTGTATAATGTTTTGGGGGCCCAATAGTGATGGCAGAGCCTGTGCTGCCGGACTAGGTCCTAAGGACATTAACTCTGTTATGAGTAGACCATAAGGACACCCAAGGTTCCCAAACAATGGGACCCCAGAGGAACATAGGAATAAGGGCCTCAATCAACCCACTTTCTCAGGACTGTCCCAGTTTAGAAGGCTCAGTGGTAGAGAACCCACCTGCCAATGCAAAAGACCTCGGTTCCATCCCTGAGTTGCGAAGACCCCCTGGAGAAGGAAATGGCAACCTGCTCCAGTATTCTTGCCTAGAGACTCCCATGGACAGAGGAGCCTGGTGGGCTATGGTCCTTGGGATCACAGAGTTGGACATGACTGGGCGCACATGCAGTTTAACACGGGAAGCCCCGCATACTGGGAACCCCTGGGCCCAGACAAATGGGGAGGACTGCTCTCCTTACTGACCAAACTCGGGAGCCTCTTTGGATAGAAGAGCTGGACTCTCCATACTGGCTTGTACACTGGACAGACTGTCAGCTTCAGAGATGAGAATTATCAACTTAGGTCTTCAGAGGAGGAAACCTGAGATGCAGACAGAGGAGAGACTTGTCCCGAGACACACAGCTAATGGCGAAGCAAAACAACATTTGAGCCAAGGTTTCTTTGCCCATCGAAACCAATGCCCTTGAGCGCATTGCTACCCTTGACTCAGTCTCAACAAGATGTTCACGGAAAAACAGACACGACCCACGACCTCACCAGCTTTTCAGTTACCGAGGACTCAGGAAGCTTGGTTATATCAGTTGTTATTTATTGTATAAAGTTAAAATGGAGGTATTTTTTTTAATGTTTCTAATTTTTAAAAATGTATTAAAAATGTATTTTAACTTCCATATTTTTTTTAATTGAATGCTTTCCTTGAAAAACCCCAACACTACAAGGTACCTCGTGTCTTGAGGCGAACCTCAGGGCTCTGCAGAAAACTGCTGGCAGGTCAGACCCTTCCGGAACATTCTCTGATCAGGAGACCAAGGTCGTCTCTGAGAGCCCTGGTCAGACACACCCAGAGTCCCTCACTTGTACTTCCTGTCCCCATCTCTAGAACTCCCTGTGACTCCCAGGGGGACAGAGAGGAGGAAGAGGGTAGGAAATCAGAAGTTTTAAGATAAATTTTTTCCAACAACGAAGTTGGCCCCCTCCTAACCCTTTCGATGTCGTTGCCCAAACAGCCCGGGAGTGTGCATGCGCGCGCCGCCCCCCTCACCCTTCTCTCCGGTGGGCTCCTCGTCGCCTCTGACGCCCTCCTGCGGCCGCCCTGGCCTCTAGGTCTCCCCACAGCTGGTCCTCTGACCCTGGCCTGGTCCCATTGGAGCATTAGCAAATGCTCCAATCCTCTTAAGGCCAGGCCGGCCTCAGCAGAGCCGAGAGAGAATTAGATCAAATTTGCAGGGGGAGTGGACCGTCATGTGATGGGCTGGGGGGAGGGGAGTGGACAGACCGTAGGGATAGAAAGAACATTCCCGCTTGTTTCAGCTTCCACGAGGAGGTCTGAGGCGTCTCACACACTGAGATCCCCCAAGAGGAGACTCGGATGCGGGGGAGCGGGGGTTTGGGGGGACAGAGGGACGGGGCAGGGGCACCTGGGCGCCGAGGTATCTTACTCCCCACGCCCGGAAGAGCCTGACGCTTCTCTGCG